>OU015749.1:118097597-118126478 GCA_907169655.1 Acomys percivali | reverse complement strand
AAAACTTGGTGGGACCATGCGTGGACTGGACCTAGGCTCCCCTTCACAGATGTAGCTGATGGGCAGCTTGGTTTTCATGTGGGTCCTCTAGTAAGGGGAGCAAGGGCTGTCTCCGACACTGTTACCTGCTTTTTAATCACTCCCCCTGGCTGGGATGCCTTGCCAGGTCACAGGGGAAGAGGATGCACTCAGTCCTGATGCAACTTGATTCACTTGGGTAGCTTGGTAGAGACGGGTCTCCCCTTTTCAAAGGAATAGAGGAGAAAGAGTCAGGAGAAGAGGGAGGCGGGTAGGACTGGGAGGAAAGGAAGTAGGGGCTACGATCAGGATGTAAAGTGGATTAATGATAAAAAGCTTGGCGCATCAATTAAACAAAAGTATTTTTACTCGAGCAACAGAAATTGTGTTTGTCTTGCTAATAGAAGCTGATAGTTTTGTTTTAGGAACTGAGCAATTTGGGGCCCTGGTGAATATCTTTTGAGACTAGGCAGCAAGAAGAAGGACTTTGTGAGGGGCTGACCCCACTCTCGCTGTTGCCGCTCACTCACATCTCAGCCACTAGCCGTGTGAGGGAATGCGTGAAGTCTTCCACAGAGCAGATGCAGTTTTTCCCAAATCAGTTTTCTTAGTACTTTTATGGATTTGCAGTTACAATGAGTACTTGTGTTGTGTAGTTTGTCTTAACTTGTTTATATTAAATAGTTTGTGTCCCAATAATTATTTGTCAGAATATGAAGTTCACATAGTGTTTATGTAAAAGGCCCTGTTTCATTTATACACTTTAGGTCTTGATAGAAAATCTTTTTTTTTTTTTTTTTTTTTCAAGACGAGATTCCTCTGTGTAGCCTTTTCTGGCCTGAACTTGCTTTGTAGACTAGGCTGGCCTCGAACTCACAGAGATCTTCCTCCCTGAGTACTGGGATTAAAGGTGTCCGTCACCATACCCAGCAATACAAAATGATTTTATTTCTGCAAACCTTAATCTCTAACTTTTCGTAAACAAATGAATGCTTGCTTGCCCTTCCTTCCTTCCTTCCTTCCTTCCTTCCTTCCTTCCTTCCTTCCTTCTCTTTTTCTTGTGCTGGGAATGTAACCCTGTGCTTTGCATACACTGGTCAAGTAAGTACCTTACCACTGAGCTACAACCCCAGTCCTGTTAATATTGCTTAATCTAGGTTATGCAATTTCAGTGTAGCTGAGTGTCTTAATTATTTTTCTATTGCTGTGATAAAACACCATGACCAAGGCAGCTTTAAAAAGAAAGTGTTAAAATAATAATAATAATAATAATAATAAAAGAAAGTGTTTAACTCAGGGCTGTGATCTTAGAGGATTCTAGTCCATGATGGCGAGCAAAGGTATGGTGGCAAGAACATCTGAGCGCCTACGTTTCGATCTGCATGTTGATAGCAAAGCAAGAGGGACATTGGGACTCCTCAAAGCCTGCCCCCAGTGACACCTCTTCCAACAAGGCCACACCTCCTAATCCTTCCCAAATAGTTTCACCAACTGGAAATATTGAAACATATGAACTTATGGGGAAGGGGAGGCATTCTCATTCAAACACCACACTGAGCTTACTTCTCTATCTAAGGAAAAGATAAGCCACATGCTAAAGTCTCATAGCTGTATTTCTTATGTAAAATTATATATTATGAGCCATAGTCAGAACTCATCCTGTGATTGGTAACTGTTTTGATGAAATACAGTGATATGATTTCTCTTTCTATATAACTTTAAATAAAAGCAAAGCATTTTATTTTGATGGAATAACAGCTATAGACTCACATACAGTGACACACCTAGGGATCTAGGGCCAGAAAAACTGATCTAATTTAAGGTCTAGTTCTGCCACTGGGTGCTGGGGCACTGGGAAACTGCTTAACATCCTCATGCTTCAGAGTTCTGTCTTTAAAAGGAAGGTAATAGTAACAGTGTGATTTTTGAGCAGTATTTTAAGATACATATCACTTCGTAAACCACTTATGATCATTGAAATACACACTGCTAGTGTGAGTCATTTGCCTTGAAGGTACCAGGTGTATCCCCTACTGGTGCAAAACTATTTGTGTTGATAGTATGTCCTTAGCCTCTCTGTAGGTTGGCTAATAATACCAAGTTTCTTTTCTTTCTTTTTTTCTTATAGAGCATATCATGTCCCAAGTGAGAAGATTTTAGCTGTAAAGGTAAGCATTGGATATATTTTATGCAAATTTGTGTGTGTGTGTGAGAGAGAGAGAGACAGACAGACAGACAGAGAGACAGAGAGAGAGAGAGACTGACTGTGTGAGTGTGTATGTGGTCCATGTGGCCTGTGCACACATGGAAATCAGAGGATATTGAATGCCCTGTTGTATCACTCGCTACCTTATTCCATTGAGAAACAGAGTCTCTTACTGCGCCTGGAGCCAGGCTCATCCTCCTTTCTTCTCCTCCCAGTGTTGGACTTAAAGAAGCATGCACCAAGCGTGATATTTTACGTAGACGCTGGGGATTTGTGCAACAGGTCCTCTTACCTGCTGCTTATCTCCTCAGCTCTGTGTCATGGAAGTCTTGGTGTTCACTGATTTCCTTTTCCCTCTCAGTGTAAGTCACGGGCACACAACCACATTTTTCAACAGTAGGCTGTTTGTTGGCACATGGCCAGACCTGCCTTTACAGATACATCCTCTGCTTCCACCCGCCAGCTAGTGACTTCTTGCCACATCCTGTCTCCAGGCTGTAGGCCTTGAGTAATAGAAGATTTTTGTTTCTGAACAGCTGCTGTGTGCCAAGTAGCATGCTACATGTTTTAAAAAGTTATCTTTAATCCTTAAAACTATGAGGTAATGCTCACTTGTTTTTAGATTTGAAGAAAGTGGGACTCGTGGGCCTGATTTGACCGGTCATTTGGAAGAGGCAGGGTTAGAATTTAAAATGATGTCCACCTGACTCTAAAGGTAGCATCCTCCAGATGCTGTGCAGCTTTTATAACGTGACTGCCGTTCAACCCACCCAGCCTGTTGTCCACCCAGCCTTTCAAATTTCATCTCCAAGACGCCTCTGGTAGGCTGTCCACAGTGAGAGATTGGTTTCTTTTCCTAACGTTTCAGTCTATATTTCTGGGTCTTATAATCTTAAGAAGTTGCAAAATGGTTATTTCATTTTTATTAAAATTAAACTAAAACTGGAGCTTAGATCTTCTGAATCTTAGTGCATCCCAGGGTCCCCAGGGTCCTGTTACACCTAGTGCAGCACCTGCATCATCTGTGGCATCGTAAAGTCTGCTCTTCGCAGAAAGTCTGTGAGAGGGCAGCACTCTCTCATGGTGCCTTCTTTCAAACTCCAGACAAATTCCTCCGCACGGGCATAGCTCGGAAGATACCATAGGAGGTCCTTGTTGGCCTCCCGTTTTACAGAGGACGAACTGCGTCCAGTGAGTTCCTGGAGTTGGCACTGTCGGGCTGAGCTGTATCCTAATCTTCCTCTCTTAACCCTCCTTGAACCATCTTCTGCTTCTCCCCTGAGCTCCCCCTTTGATAAGAGAGCACCCCACTCACTGAGCAGTGTGCTCCTATCTGGTCAGCTACCTGTTCCTCTCATGTCAGAAGTCTTAGATTATTATCTCACTGATATAGTTAAAGACAGTAAAGCTCGGCTTAATTATGCCCTGAGAGAGAGTGTGTCGATACAAGTGATCCCGGACCCTTGGCTTTGCAAATACAATATAAAATAGTCATAATCCCATACATTTTAAGTTATGCATAGCATGACTAATTTTAAGATTCATGGGCACAGCTATTTAACTAGGTGTGGCAGAGGACCAGCAGTTGTTTCTGGAATTATTAAAGTTTACTTTTTTAAGGATATGCTTTACAAAATAGCTGTTAAGATTTTTTTTTTTTTTTCTATGAGAGCAGCTAGTTTACAAATAAGCCGTTCTTTGGGCTGGACCTTTGACCTGGGCTTCCTAGCAAGAGCTGCATCGTGCCTGCAGACTGAGTCAGATGGTCACCGATTGTTGTGTATAGACTTGATCTTGATAACCAAAGCAAAAATCACATAGATCATACAGTGGTTATAACTGGAGAAAATGTACTGTTTCTTCAGAACAGCCAGAGTGGTGTGTTGATTCTTAGAATTGTATTATTTAGTTTCCAAATATTTGGAAAATTTATAAGAGTTTTTCAGTTATGGACTTCAATTTATTTCCAGTGTTGCATAAGAACATATTGAATAATTGGAATTATTTTAAATTAATTTGGCTTAAATATGGTCTCTGCTGGCGAAACTTCCCTGTGCACTGAAAATGAATGTATAACTGAAAGAATATTAAAAGTGTTGTGTCAATCTTTATTTGATCAAATTAGCTCTTAGTTTTCATATCTGAACTAATTTTTTTCCACCTGGTCCATCAGTTACCACAGCAAGAAAGTTAAACTCCCCAGCGGTTGGGCCTTGTTCTTGTTCCTTTTCCTTGCATTTCTGTCACTGGCTGGTAAAGGTTTTGAGGATGTGCTGTTAGCTTAAGTACGGTCCCTATCATTGGATGGATTGGCCTCTTTATCTTAACGCAGTGACTGTTCTGTTCATGCCAGTCTGTGCTCTAAAGTGCACATTGGTTAATATTAATCTAGCTACAGCTGCTAGATTTTTACTAGTGTTGACCTTTTCCTTTGAGCCTAATGTGTTGTGCTGAAGTTATTTTTATAAAACAGTGTTTGTTTCTCTTAGCTTATTTCTTAACCCGACTATCACATAAATAATTGAGGCTTTTACTGTTGTTTTTTGGTTTTTGGTTTTTCGAGACAAGGTCTCTCTGTGTAGCCTTGGCTGTCTTGGATTCGCTTTGTAGACCAGGCTGGCCTTGAACTCACAGCAATCCACCTGCCTCTGCCTCCCGAGTGCTGGGATTAAAGGCGTGCGCCACCACTGCCTGGCTAATTGAGACTTTTATAATACAACACTTCACAACACAATCTGAGCAGTTTAAGTCTGTTCTTATCCCTCTGTGCTGTCCTGTCTTCATCCCAGTGACACTTAGACTTTGTAGCTTTCCTCGGCTCCAGTTCCTTCCTCCTGATCGTCCTTGAACCTCTACCAGAGGCTCAGATCCCTAACTCCTCCTCCCCTGGGCAGCAGGAAGTCCATCCCTGTTCATCAATTGGCTGTAAGCTGCTTTAGTGACATAACAGGGGGACAGTTGGGTGCTATACAACATTCAGACAGGAAATCAGAATTTAAACTAACAATAACCTTATGCCTACAGTGTCTCTATATTGGAGATGAGTTTCTCATAGAATGTGGTGGGGTCTTACTTTATAATCCAGTCTGATCTCTGCTTTTTGTTTAGGGGTTGGGGCCATTTACATTTTCTATGACATGGTATGACTGGATTTATATCTCTTGTTCTGTGCAGTTTTCTGTTTGTCCCGGTGGTGTTCCCTTTCTCCCTCCACTGTGTTCAGTGGTTGTCTACAGTTTGTAGTGTCCACCTTTAGTCTATCACATAACAGCCTCACAATAGGAGCCATGCTAGTCAGGGTCTTACTGCTGTGAAGAGATACCATGCTCAGGCAACCCTTAGCCAGGGAAGCATTTAGCTGGGGCTTGCTTACAGCTGCCGAAGCTGCCCGTGGTCATCACTGGCTGCCAGGGGTCAAGACTGCCTGGGTTCATCGTTGGAGTTTTAAAGATTTGGTTTCAGTGTTGGCTTTTTATTTCTAGCCAGATGTTATCTGTCCTGTGTCCATTGTTGCTCTGTGCATCTGTCCTGGCATCTCAGAGTTCTTGCTACAGGTGATGGATACTGTTTATGCTGGGCTTGGCTGGCATGATCTTTCATATTCAATACACTTGAGGTTTGTTGAAATTCCTGAGTATGTGGGATCTTAGCTTTCATCAAATTTGGAACGCTTTACCCTTTCTTCAGATCGAGCTCCCACACTGGGGGCGTGGCCTGCCTGGTGGCCTCATTTCACTTGGTCTTTCCCCTGTTGTAGTTTGGAAGAGTTTCTGTTTCCACATCTTCACTATCTCTTCCTCTTTGTTGTTTTATATGCTCTTCCTCCTGCCCAAGTGGATTTTCATTTCCAATGTTCTTTTTATCCCTAAAAATGTAGGTAGGCCTTTTTGCTTTAGGAATATTTTCCATGTTGGTATTTAATGTGCCCAGCCTATTCTTTTTAACCTTTTAGAGCATATGGAATAATTATGACAATTGTGCTGGATAATTTTATGTCAACTTGGCACATGCTTAAGTCATCTGAGAGGAGGTACCCTCAATTAATAAAATGCCTCCATAAAAATGGAGCAAGACTGTAATATATTTTCTTAATTAGTGATTGATGGGGGAGGGCCCAGCCCATTGTGGGCGGGGCCATCTCTGGGCTGTTGGTCCTGAGCAAGCCATGGGGTACACGGCAGTAAGCATCACTCCCCTATAGCCTCTGCATCAGCTCCTGCCTCCTGGTTCCTGCCCTGCGTGTGTTCCTGTCCTCTTTTCCTCCAGTGATGTGGAGGTGTAAGCTGACTAGTGGACAGACCCCATAGCTGTCATGCACCTATTTCTGGACCACTTCCAGTGGGCTCCTTTTCTCCTCATTTTGGGTCATATTTCTTTTCTTATAGAACAATGATAATGTAACATAGGTAGCTAGATAGTTTTGCATTCCTATAAATAGTCTTAAAGTTTGTTCTGAAATGTTAGTGATTTTGAAACAATCTGATTTGTTTTTTGAGATAGAGTTTTTCTGTGTAGCCTTGGCTGTCCTGGACTCGCTTTTAGACTAGGCTGGCCTTGAACTCACAGTGATCCACCTGCTTCCACCTCCCTGAGTGCTGGGATTACATGTGCCACCATGCCTGGCTAACAATCCGATATTTTAAAGACTTACTTTGGAACTTTGCTTAAAGTGCCAATCCCAACCATCAGCCAATGTTTCCTGTTCTGCTGAAGTGGGACTCCTGATCCCACCCTGGCTGAGGGAGCACGCGCTGCAGGGTGAGGGTCACCTGCTCTGGTTCTTTCCTCCTGGCCTGGGTAACTCCCTGCTTCCAGGTAGAGCTCATCACCCTGCTGTAGACTCTGCTGTCTGTCACGCTCACTCTGGTGCTCTGCCGGTGACCGTGGCAGTCTTGCCTCCTCTGCCCCAGGCTCTGTCTTCTCAGCTTAAGGAGACTATGAGTCCACCTGCTTTCCCTCCCTGACCAGAAGACTCTCTCTAGTCCAGACTAAGCAGCCTAAGAATGCTCTTTATTACCAGTCTTTAGGTGTGGTGCTGTTCAAGCTACTGCCCAGTTCCGGCCCCCCCCCCCCCGTGTGTGTGTGTGTGTGTGTGTGTGTGTGTGTGTGTGTGTGTGTTGGTTAGCTTGTGGGTTTTGTTTGTTGTTTTTTGAGACAGGGTCTCATCATGTATCCCTGACTAGTCTGTAACTTTCTATGTAGATTGAGCTGGCCTCAAATTCGCAGGGATCTGCCTGCCTCTGCCTCACTAGTGCTGGCATTAAAGGCGTGTGCCATGATGCTCAGCAATCTGGGTTATTTCATTTACCTGGCTTTGCTTCCTTTCCTTTCTTGTCACCAGCATAATCCACATTCCTGCTTTTGCTTATTGTGAGACTGCTGGCCAGCTTCTGAGTGGTTCTCTCAGTAAATAGAAGGTGCAACTTCCTGGTGATTTATGCTGCTAAGTATTTTGCATATATTATCTTCCTTTTAGACGTTTGCCACCATTACTGCTTCTCACTTAGCAGATGCAGAACCTGAGACAGTGCAGTTAAACAGCTTGCCCACGGTCCTACACCTAGAAAGCCCCGAGGCCAGGATATAAACCCCTGCTTATGCTGATCTACACCCCTAGATTCGGTTCCCCTCTCAGAAGGCTCCATGTTACTTCTATGCTGGTTTCTCATCTCATCGCTGGGACAAAACACCTGACAAAAGCAGTTAAAGAGAGTACGGGCTTGTTTGCTCCCCAGTTGGAGGGTACAGCCATTATGGCGTGTGAGGCGGCGGGCCACTCTACATCTGCGGGGAGGAGAGAGAAAGCAGGTGCTCTGTTCCTTTTGTCACCTCTATTGGTCCAGGACCCCAGCCTATGGAGTGATGTGCCTTAGTTTAGGGTGGGTCTTCCCGTCTCAGTTACCCCTCTCCCAGACACACCCAAAGCCTTGCATCCTCGGTGACCCTGGGCCTAGTATATTAGCAGTCACTATCAATCAGCACACAGCCCAGACAAACTGAACTCTCTGAGGTGGTATCTGTGACCCACAGTGCATTAGCAGTCTACTGCTGCTTCTGTAGCATGTTCTTACGTGTCCTGGCCTCTGTGCATTTTGTTTTCTTTCACTTGAACTTGTCACCTCATCTGAACCTGGGTTGTTTTTTGTTTTGTTTTGTTTCCTCATTTCAACAAGTTAGTTCATGTGTGCCTCTCTAGTTAGAATGCCTTCATCCATGTCTTCAACTATTAGACTCCTTAACAGCCTTCAAGGGCCTGCCCTTTGGCCACATGTGTTGTGTCTGCCGGTCACCTTCTGCAGTTCTCTGCATGTGATTCCTAAGGGGAGCATATGCCACCTTGCACATGGCTGCCAGCATTGTGCCCGTTCTCTTGCCTTGCCTACATGGCCCAGCACTACACACAGTGAGCATCTTAACACGTAATTTGTTGATGGAATACAGTTGTGTTGTTGTTTAATTCATTCATTCATCTTTTAACGTAATGTTCTGAAAACAGGTTTAGCGACATACCAAGTCCCCCTTTGTGTTCTTTGTATGGGCCATGACTTGCCCCAGACTGTTTCTTAGCTCCCTTTGTTATATTAAAGGGTGAAATGGAAGGTTAAGAGTTAGAGGCACATTTGATTTTTCCTGACCCTCTCCTGACTTTTGTGTGGCTTGAAGCATGTCACTTAAACCTCTCAATGACCCCAGTTGCCTGGTGTCACAGAAGGACTGTTCAGAGCAGCAAATCACAGTCCTTGTCTGAGCAGATTCACCTGCAGGGCTCTGCTGCCTTCACAGAGCCATGGGGGGATTTCACTTCCCAAGCCAGTGGTCAACTGGACCACACTGTGAATGTCTGTGGGACCAGTTGGTTGAGAGCCACGTTCATAGCATTTCCGATTTTTATGCACTCCTAACCAAGTCCTACTTTTTAAAGACAAACAGAACATTGCAGTGTTTCCTTCCTCAGACTTGAGATGTGACAAGAGACCCTTGTAGATATTTTTAAAAGGAAGATGATTTTAGGAAAAATAGAAAATTCTCTGTACCATGCAATTTAGAAATTTTTCTGCTCCACAGAGTGCATTTAGAAAATTATGCTAGCCACATGTTAGAAAAAACTGTCTATAATTACCTGCATACATGCTGAAACGCATCTAACCAGCTTTTGGTTGGTTGGTATATGTAGCAAGACCATTGCAAATAAGTAGAGCAGAAACCAACACAAATACTGTTAGCCATCTAGCAAACAGAACCTTTCTCTACCATTGATGCCTCCTATAAAATCTTTCCAGTAGTAATGCTTGGGGAACTTACTGGATTCCCCAGGATTGTTTGTTTTCTGATTGGGAAAAGAATCCATCTGACGGGATTTCTTAGCTGTGTATGTAGCGTGTGTTGATTATCATTCCCAGAGTGCTTTGGATTGCTGCAGCTCCTAAAGCAGCATTTAAATGGACCATTTGATTAATCATTTGTATCCTGGCTGTAATCCTCCCAAATTTCCTTCCTGAGTTGTACATACTGTAAAAGACAATTATGTCGCCACAGATTAAATAAGTGAATTAAAACAGAATAGCGGCTTAATTTGACCTGTGATTTTGTTCTCCTTGCCTTTAGTGGAGCGCATGCCACTCCAGTAAATAAATGAAGTCATCCATGACAGCTCGTGATGAATTGCCGTATTTATACTGTATATTTTAATAGTCTCACACTAATTTAAATTGAGCACAGAGTAAATTATAATTCAGTCACTTGACTGCTTGTATTTAACTTGACAGCGCATCCTTGTGTGTCTTGGAGGTGTAGTGGAGGGAGAGCAGCAGGAAGGCAGGCAGGCAGGCACCCCGGGCCAGCTGAACCCTTTCTCCAGGAGCTGCTTCCAGCTCTTCCGCTTTAGTCTGAAGCACTTGGCTTCACCTGAGAAGCAACGCTCGGGCAGTCCGCACAGTACTCACACTTCAAAGGGAAAATCCATATTCACTGTGATTTTTCTCACTTGCCTTCAGAGGAAGGATTGGTCTGGTTTATTTTTAGCAGTTTGGAAGCTCACTGGCAGGGGAAGGGAGGTAACCATTCACCAAGTGCCAGGCTCCCAAAAAAGCAGAGCATGCATGTGCCGTGGCAGCACAGAGCAGCCCTCCCCGCTCAGATTTGCAGGATGACCTGATCTGCTTTTCTGGGGTCACGGACTCTCCATTCTCTGGATTATAGCGTGTCCCAAGAGAGATCCGTTGGGTCAGCTCCACGATTTCAGCTGTCCCGATCCAGTTTTGGTCGGTGTGGCATTTGGGTTTGTCTTGGCTTTCATGTCTTTGGTTGTTGGTGTAGTGGCAGACATCACACGATCCATTTTCTTGTGTCTAATGACAACAGCACATCTGGAGGACTGTTCGTAAGGAGCACTTTAATTAAGGTCCATCTCAGCTACTGGGTGCTGCTGTGAGGTCTTGTGCTGGCTGCTGGGAATAACGTGTATGCAGACCCGTGTGTGCAGACACACCTTGCACTGGAAGCTATAGCACTCTACTCACTGGCAGTTTTTAGGAGATGCCTGAGGCATTAAAGATGAATCAAGGTCAAACCAAAAATGAGTTCTCATGAAGATTTTTGAGGTGGTGAGGCATTCAAGCTGGGTTTAAACGGTCAAACCAGCCTTTTGGTGGCTCAAGTGGAGAAAGGAAACACTCTTAAGGCGTGGTGTAGGTGCTTAGGAAGGGCTGTGTAGGAAGAGTGGGGGTCGGGTCAGCTGCTGACCTGGAGTCCCACTTGCTCCAGGTGATGGGAACTCAAGTGAGGTTCTTGATCAAGGGAAAGATAAGGTCTCAGTAGACTGGGATTAATTCCAAAGTGTTGGCTAGCTGTGTGCAGTGCCTTCCACCCACCCCACTGCCTTCCTTTCTTACTTAAATGGATGCCAGCATTTAAAATATGCACATTAGAATACACATTTCCTTTCCTTGTGGTTATATAATTCCTAACGCTTACTTTATTCAATGCAATGATACATATGGTCTTCATTTGTGATACAGAGTAATCCAGTGCTGTAAGGTGTGGAATGTGCCGTTTACGGCAGTGGTGAACTGACGTTTTTACCTAGAAATGTTTTGAATCAAACTCTGCCACAATTCTTAAAAATTCTTCTCCACCTACTTAATATCATTACTGTCTTAAAAAAATTTTTAAGCAACATTTTTTAAAAGTTTGTTTTCACTGAAGTGCTTAATGGTTGAGCTGGGGTTTTAACTCTTTGATAGTGCCCTTGACCAGCATTACTGAGGAGGGTGAAGTCTCAGCCCCAGAGCAGGCACCTGCCTAAGGAAAGGGACGAGTCTTTGAACTAAACTAGAGCGCGTCCTAGGCCAGGACATGAAGTGCATACACTTGGACGTTTCTGTGTTATAAAACCCACCTCAGTGGCGGATACTTAAGGAAAACCACAACACATCAGGAGGTCCTGGCAAGCGTGGGAGTCAGGTGGCATGAGGACCTTTCTAGCTCTCAAGTCTGTGAGCATTTGTAAAGAAACATTACCCACATGGGAGGAAGTAAGGTGACAGGGTTTTTAAACTCCCATTTCTTTTATTTCTAAAAATCTCATTTTAAAATGTTATTTTATTTACCATCCCCTTTGCTTATCTGCGAGTGTCTGGCTCACAGGGCTCTTCTCTTTTAATGATCTTCTGAAAATAGCCAGTGTGGCTGAAATAGGGTACATAAATTGAGTGTTATAACTTAACTGACTTTTAAAGCCATTAATGCTGACCTCTGAGACCTGGCTTCTTCCAGGGTCCCATCAATCATCTCTGTACCGCCTCCTCCAGTGCAGAGGCTTAGAATCTGAGACAGGTTTTTGGTGCAGGGGGTTATGGGGGCACTGGAGAAAGAAACCACCATATTTCTTTAGTTCTTGTATTTCACATGCTATGAAACTTAAAGGTAGACACATGTGCTGATGCTGCTATGTGTCTGGTTTCAGGTTATTCTGTTGGACATTACACTGGAGCTTCAGAAGCAGATCATGTCTGAGCTGGAGATTCTTTATAAGGTAGTGTTTTCCTCGGTCGCTTTTATCTATAAGCGTGCATATGGCGTTTGCTTCCAGGTGCTAAACTACTTTTGTCTCATTTGTGTTACAGTGTGACTCGTCATATATCATAGGATTTTACGGGGCATTTTTTGTAGAAAACAGGATTTCAATTTGTACAGAATTCATGGATGGTGAGTTCTTCCCTTTATACATTAAAAGTGATTTTTGGAATCGATTGCCTTAAACTTGGTTTTGATATAGATGTCAAGTAGAAACCTAGAGTGATTGACGTGTGTTAATTACTGCCTTTTTTACACTAGCGGTTCTCTTCCTATTAAGGTTCCTGATGTTAAATATTTGTAGCTGGGCTGTAATTTCAAGAATGCAATGATTTCCTTTTACTAAAAATTTAAGTAGGACAGGCAACACTCGGACCCACTCGGCGCGTGGCACTGGCTGCCTCTGTGCATTCTGCCTTTGCTGGAAACAGATGGTCTCTTCTTCTAATGTTTCAGTCACCAAAACAGATTTTCTTCCAAAGAAATCTATTAACCCAATGTCCTGAGTCTTTCAGAAAGAAATAGGTTCTTAATTGCTAGACAAGAAATTGTTTTCCAACACAGCTGACTAGCCGGGATACGTTTGGCTCTCTCTGAACTTGAGTCCTGTCCTCGCCTGCTTTTCATTCATTGCTGTGAGGAGCTCTTGGTCTGAGTACTGTGACAGCATATAGACTTTTGGAAATCCCACCACTGAAGTGCTGCTGTTATTCTTAGCTATCCATTTTAAACCCAGACAAATTTTCACCTTTTACAAAGGTCAGTCTTCAGTATCTAGCCTCCTTCAAAAATGAGGCATATGTGCCTTGCTACTTTTTTAGGTACATGCACACATACGATACACATACACACACACAGCACAAATACACCACCATACATATACATAGACACCACAAATATCCTGCATACATACACACACCCCATATATATACATATAAACCACACATACACATGCTGCACTTTTATCCACACACTACACACTACACATATATCACACATACCCCAAATATGCACACCACAAAATACCACCATATGTGACACCACAAATATACCACATACTACACACACACAGCACATACATACTACATATACCACACATATATCACACACATCTGTGCACACACACCACACATGCACACATACACATACACTTCCCACACATATCACACATACACACACACACACACACACATCATATATATACCATACACACAAACACACCTTTTTACTTCTTTAGGTATACACACACCACAAACACACACAATTATACACACAAGCACATACACATACCCTTGTGGGTATCCTTGGGATGATACTAAATATGTAACCATATAGGTGGTGTAGGTGGGCACTGATTAAAAAGCATGGATGCATAATCCCAGTATAGGTCACTCTTTTCAACTTTCATCAAGTGAGCTCTGTATAATTTTTCAGTTCCAATAAAATGCTTCTTATTAAGGTAGAACTCAGATACTATAGAGTTCACCATTTGGAAACATACAACTTAATCCTTGCTGTCTAATTTCAAAACAGTCTAAAGAGAAATCCCCAGGCAACGTAAATTACTTCTCTCATGCTCCTCCATCCATCTATCCCCTGTCAATCACGGGTCTCCTTCCTGCCTCGTGGATGTGCCCACTCTGGACACTGACATCAGTGGAGTCCTGCCGCTTTTGTTCCTGGTGTCTCTTGCTTAATTTGTTGTTTCCAGATTCATCCATAACTGCAGCAGAAGCAGTCCACCATCCCCTTGCATCACTGAATAGTATTTCATTAAGTGCCTGTGCAGCATTGGCTGCCTTTTCTTTAGTTGATGGTCACTTGGATATTTCCATTTCTTTGTCTTACATCTTTAAAAAATACGTGTGTGTGTGTGTGTGTGTGTGTGTGTGTGTGCGCGCGCGCGCGCGCCACTGCTTGCTTGTGGGGGTCAAAGGACAGCTTGTGGGAGCAGACCCTCTTCTTCCAGCAGGTGGATCCCAGATATCAAATTCAGACCATCAGGCTTGACGGCAGTGAAGTTGCCAGATCCTGTGGCAACTCTTAATTTTTGAGGAACTGTCAAGCTGTTCTAGTCTGTCAGTGTTCAAATTGTTTGCAGTTACTGTAATTACTAAAGAAATATTGCAACTCAACAATAAAAACACCAGTCGCTCATTTAAAAAACAGATAATAGATTTGGATATGTGTTTCTCAAAGGAAGATGAACATGAAAAGGCATTCAACAGCAGTGGTTGTTAAGGAAACCTAAATCAAAACCAAGTACATGATCACACCTGAGACCACACAAACAGGAAATCAACCACAATAAGTGTTGGCAAAGGCACAGAGAAGTTGGATCCTCAGACAGTGTTGGTGCGAATCTGAAATGGTGTAAATTAGACTAAAACAGCTTGACACTTCTTCATAAATTCAACAGTTACCACAGGACCTAGCAAGTCTTCTACTAGTATGGAAACCCAAGACAACTGACTAGCACACATGCACAGTAACCTGCTGCAATGTGCACAGCAGCATTACTCACAAGTGACCAAGATGGCGCAGCCAATGGAGGCATTTGCCCTTCGCTGTATCTTTCTTCTGCTATTGTATTGGTCCTGGGTCTTTAGGTACTGTACATTTAACCTCAGAGGTTCCTGTTTTGCTCCATGTAATTTCCAACTGTATTAATAGCCTATGTTTTGGGGGAGGGCTAGCTTCATACTGCCCTTTAGGTCTTTAAACATGGTATATCTTAGTTACATAGACATGGCGATTTGGAGGTTAGTGCAGGTTAGTATATATGTGTGTTCATATACAACGAAGCACACAAAATCAGTAAAAACACATACAGAACTTGTGTAGCTCCCTCCAGCTTTCATCCCCTCTCCTGTGCACTCCAGTTTCTTCACAATTTCCTCCTGATTAGTTTATTTCTACTTCATACTATGATCTGTTTGCAATATTTACTGAGTACTTTATTTCAGATATGGTTCTAGACCTGGGGCCAAGACTTAGGTCTTATCCTCCTGGGAGCACGTGTTCTAGAGTAGCCCTTGTCCTCACAGGGCACGTGTTCTAGAGTAGCCCTTGTCCTCACAGGGCACATGTTCTAGAGTAGCTCTTGTCCTCACAGGGCACGTGTGTTCTAGAGTAGCTCTTGTCCTCACGGGGCACGTGTTCTAGAGTAGCCCTTGTCCTCACGGGGCACGTGTTCTAGAGTAGCCCCCCTTTTTTTCATGGACTACGTGTTCTAGAGTAACCTTTCTTATAGAGTGCATGTTCTAGATCTCCCTTCTCCTCGTGAGGTGTGTGTTCTAGAATAACCTTTGCCCTCATTGAGTACATGTTCTAGAGTCACCCTCACCCTCACAGGGTACATTTTCTGGAGTAGCCTTGTCCTCACAGGGTGTATACTAGAGACCCCTGTACATTCTCAGGGAGGGATCCATCTGTGAGAGCATAAGGCAGGATGGGTAGGCTGATAGAGCAGGTATTCGATGGGGGACCAGAGGAGGAGCGGCAGTGAGCAGAGACCTTAGTGAGCTAGTCAGGGAGGACCACTGGGATGATCTCACAGGCAGAGAGAGTACCATGTGTCAGTGCTCCCAAATGAACACAAGACCACCGTGCTGACTGGAGAGTGATGTTGGAAGGACCAGAGGATGCCCAGGAGGCCTGTGTGATCAGGGCACATTCCAAGCAAGACGCATGTGCCTCGCAGGCTCTAGCTGGGAATTTGTGTTTGAATCTGAATGTGATCAAACCTCATACTCAGTTAAAACAAAATCTACTCAGAAACATCCAGATGGAAGGTATCAGAGTAGGGACATGTTTGCATTATCACCATGGGAATAAGTTGCCCCCCTCCCCCACCCCCTAAAAAAAAGCCCATATTGCAGAGAAGGAAAGGGCTTTTATATTTTTAACTAGCAGAAACTTGAAGGGACTTCACATTAAAGTTTTTGCTCATGTTGTTAACAATCATACTGACTGTGTTCATTTAAGGCAAATGTGAAGATTTTATCTCTGTGAGCCTAGGAAGGTTGGGGTACATCTGATGGCACAGAGCCAGCTACATATGGACCTGTCTGTGTGGGCAGCTGAGGACTACGGGATTACAAGCACCAGTGAACTACCTCCAAATACGATTTCTTTTTAATTTTTTTAATTGATAATGGTTGCCAGGCCACCTTTGGCTTTCAGTTTAGTTTAGAAAAAGCACTGTCCGCTTAGGTACTTACAGCCTCTCCTAGAACCGACGTAGGACTAAATCCTCTGCTTGGATTCCTGCCAGTGCCTGTGGTTGGGCTTCTTCCTCCGGGTGTTGAGTTCGTTGGCTTTCTAAGGACTTGGTCTAGTAAGCTGCTGTTGTCAGTTTTCCAGGTACCACATGTCAAGCTTTTTCATCTTAAACTTGCTCATGCATGCAACTACCAATTCACCTGAAAAATCAGTGGGAACACGACTGTTTTTCTGTTGCATATTTCACTTTTATTATTTATCTATAATAAAAATATTTTAGTAAATTTTTCTGCTCAATGTACAAATGCCCCCACACACACACACACATTCCCAGTAGCATTGAGAGCCACAGAACAAAGTTAATTATATCCTGGCTACCCTCAGCCTGTGCTCAGAGTCCAGGGCTGCGAGCAGAAGTTACCTAAAGGAGTGTCATCTTTCTGTACCTGCTTTTATCAGGGTACATGGGAAGCCATAGCTCTGTGATCGTGTGCTATTTTAACAGAACAGTAGCTTTAGAGAACATGACATACTATAATAGTCTACTCACACAGAGCACATCCTGAACTGTGTTTCAGAAGGGTAACACATTTCATCTTCAAACCATATTAGGCATTTTGAAAATCATCAGTAGTCATATCAAAAATATGAAATCTCAGCCTTAATAGGAAAACAAAAGTTACTTCCCAAATACCCTGGGTGCCCTCTTCATATCAGTGAAAGACTGTACCCCAGTTTGACACTTAGGGGGATATATGCATTAACTTAGTTCTCAGATTGTTAGAGAGCGGGGTAGTTGTTCCCTGAAGAGAGCTTGAGTTATATTCTTGAGATTCTTAGAACACTTAACAAATGCCACCATTCCCCACACACTCCTAAGTTTCTACTTCCCAGTGAGCTGGTTCTCAAAGCGACTGCCCCGGAAATGCGCAGCGATGGCAGTGACTGTGCCATGCTGTTGCTGGGAACGCGCAGCGATGGCAGTGACTGTGCCATGCTGTTGCTGGGAGCGCTCAGTGATGGCAGTGACTGTGCCATGCTGTTGGTGGGAGTGCGCAGTGATGGCAGTGACTGTGCCATGCTGTTGCTGGGAGCATGCACAGCATGCTGTTGCTGCAGTTGGTTTGAAATCCTTTCCTGGATGCTACTTCAGAACATCACGGTCAACAAGGTTCTGGTCTCTCGTAGCACCTGACGTTTGTTTGCTATGTCCAAGAGTTGCCTGTTTTGACTAGATCTATTAGATAGAAATGATAGCAAAACTGATTAAGAGTTAAACCCAAATCCTCTGCCTAATTTAGCCTGAGAATGGCTAGCCAGGCATGGTGGCACACAACTATAATCCCAGCACCAGAAGGCAGAGGCAGGTAGATCCATCTCTGAGTGTGAGGCCAGCCTGATGTATACGGTGAGTTCCAGACCAGCCTGGGCTACATAATAAGAACCTGTCTCAAATGTGGAAGCATACAAACAAATGGAAAATCCATAATGACTAAACTACACAGTGCGCTTGTCAAGTTAGCAGGTCTCCTGATTCTGAGGGACGCTACTGTGTCATTTTCTCACGGCCAACACTTATCTCATATGAATATGGAAAGAACAATACAAATATGTGTAATGGTTTTTCAATTTTGGAAAATGTCAAAGGTAATTTAATAAAAGTTGATGTTGACAAGTAAGCAGTATAGTAGAGAGTCACAGTTTAGTGAAAATAAGTTAGAAAGCCAGTGAGATGGCTCTGAGGTCAAGACACGGGCAAGCCAAGCCCAGTGACCTAGGTCAGTCCCTGGGGCCAAGCGTGGGAGGAGAAAACAAGCTCTCTGAAGCTGACCTCTGACCTCCACGGGAGGGTAAACATCCCATGCACACACACAATAAATAAGTAAAATGTAATTGAAATAAGTTAGACCTTGAGGAGATGGTGTCTTGTGTTGTTTTCACCTCACTGGTTTCCTCAGGTGCCGAGGAGCAGGAGTTGATTAGTCGCTTCATGTGCACCTGATGTCAAAAGTAACTCCATGTAGACAGTGTGGCACTGCTGCTTCTGCTAGCCTTTGCTTGTCTCTTGACATTCCTACCCGCCCACATTTGATTGATAAGTGTGAAAATTCCAAGATGGGGCCCAGGTAAAAGCAGCACATGAGCCAAGTGGTGGTAGCATACACCTGTAATCTCAACACTTGGGAGGCAGAGACAGGCGGACCTCTAGGAGTTCCAGGCCAGCCTGGTCTACATAGTGAGTCCAGGACAGCCAAGGCTACACAGAGAAACCCTGTCTCGAAACAAAAACAAAACAAAAAAGAGGCCTGCAAGTGTGGCCGTCAGGTTCATTTCCGTGGTTTTGTTTGCGTCTGCCATTTCATAGACTGTAGGTCTATGTCTATGTCTAAGTCTACCCTCCTATAGTTTCCTTCCGTTTGTTTGTTTGTTTGTTGTTTGGTTGGTTTGGTTTGGTTTGGTTTTTCAAGACAGGGTTTTTCTGTGTAACCTTGGATGCCCTGGACTTGTAGACCTCAAACTCACAGTGATCTGCCTGCCTTGCCTCCCAAGTGCAAGGGGGACAGGGTGGAGGAGGGGGTTGAGGGCTGGCTTGGGGAGGAGGGTGGATTAAAGGCCCACGGCCAGCTACCTTTAGTTTTTAATAACTGTGGATTTTAAAATGGAAGTAGCTGGCCATGTTCTTTTGCAAGTACAATTATGTCATTCACCAAGGTAAAACTAAAAACCTACATTGCTTTCCATATCCAGTATGACACCTAAGAAAATGGAAGCCGCATTCTCACAAGGCATGCACAAAGCAGAGTCCGGTGTACTGTTCTGATGACTTCCTTTGTAGTAACACACTATCTCTGTCTCTACAGGGGGTTCTTTGGATGTATATAGGAAAATTCCAGAGCATGTCCTCGGAAGAATTGCAGTAGCAGTAAGTATATTGGCTTAGATGATTTAGCCCTTCCTATGCTGCCTATTCCTGTGTCGTCAGATAGGACTTTTTCTTCTAGTTCCACCTGCCTTTCAGGTCCTTCTTGCTGCCCATCATTTCTGCCTCTTCCTCTTTTAGTGGGCTAACCCCAGACCAGTCCCTCCGGCTTGTCAGTACTCTATGAACGCAGGGACCTTGGTGCCCGGGTTTCTAATTCATCAAAGAGAAAACTGTTACTGCGAACATTTAATAGTTACAGACATAGAACTTTAAAATAATTTAAAAATCTAAATTAATGAAACAGTCTATGAACAAAATACTACTTTGCTTTTAAATGGCTTTGCAGTCTTTTGCTCTTAGTTTCTACTTTATCTTTTGGAGACTATATCTAGGATTCTGTGCCCTTTGCAGTGAAAAACAGTTTTCCTATCTTCTGCACTCACTAATAAATAGACAAATGATTTCACCTAAACTGGCATTATTATGTAAGTCCCAGATTTGAGATTTGGAATAATGTAAGCTAACCATGTTTAAGAAGAGTCATTGGGTGCTGTAATCGTAAACAATTGCTAAAGTAAAGGCACTCTGTTAAATTAAGTGGTTTAATGCAGAACAAAGTGATTATATCATGTACCATTTAATTAAATGGCTTATTTTCACATTCATTATACATCAAACTGACAACTCAAATTCTTTAATCCAACATGGACACTTATTCAGGCTTAGTTCATTGTAATTCACAGCTTTCCTTTTTTCTTTCTAATTATTAGTGTGAGCTGCCCAGGGTGATGAGCACGCTCCCTTGTGATGCTGCCTCTGCAAGCAGCTTCTAATCTACACATGGAGGCAGATTATTCAGGATGAAATCTGAGCACTTAAGTCAGTGTTTTAGATGAAAATAAAAATGTTTCCTTTCCTCTTCGAATCTCAGAGGGTTCCGCATGCGTTGTGGCTTTCGGCAGCTCTCGAGTTTAATAGCACGTATAGTAAAGGGCACGAAGAGGCAAGGAGAGGGAGCAGCTGGAAAGCAGGGCGCGGGGAAATAGAGTCCGCCTTGTTCAGGGAAGAAGTGTGTTCTTCCCCGGCCTTGTCAGGCTTGCCTCCCTCCTGTGTAGAGCACAAAGAAGGCCACTGGGCTTTCGGAGTCAGCCAAGATCGTCAGCAGTCAGCAGAGAAACAACCAGCTTTGACTACAGGGCTTGCCGTTTGGGTAGTTGAAAATTTTGCAAAATGCTATGTTAAGGAGAAGCATTAAAGTGAGTGCTAGCCCCAGCTGGGTTGCTGTGCCCCATGTGTGGTTGTCAGTCAGGGGCAGTCTCTTATAAAACAAGGACCATTCCTCCACCTTTCACGGTATTCCAGGCCACAGTGATTGAAAGCTTCGATGGTGGGAGTAGAAGAAATGCTTTTGACAACTTTCCTCTTCTGACAGTTTTCATAAACCCTGTTGGTGTCCTACACTTGTATAGCACCTTTAAAGTAAGGTGTGTATGTTGGGGGGTAGGGGAGGCGCCAGAATGGGCTCCAAACATGGATGATCCTTTACTGTAGCTAATAATCACCACACTGGCTCAGGGCTAGTATTTTACATCCAGAGGATCACATCAGTTCAACCGCAGCTATCACCCTGCTGGGTGGTCCCTCGTGGTGTGTAAAATGCATATGCACACAGCCTGTTCTAGTTCTCGGTTTCCGTGGTTACTTCTCCTGAGTCTTTCCAAAGATGGCATCAGTTTCTTTTCTTTGAATGTCTCAGCCAGGCCAAAAAGGCACATGCAAATAGCCTCCGGCCCTCTCCAGTCCAGCAACCAAATCAGATGGGTCTGTGTGTACCAGTCTCTGCAGTATACTTATGTATGAGGATGCTGCCTGAGTTTTCAACAGCTATGAGATGAGGGAGGTTGAGCATGTCACTACTAAGCAAAATGGGTTAGAACAGTTCAGTAACTGGCCCGAGTTACTAACTAATCAGTGCTAGCCTAGATGCAGGGCGCTCTGTCTCCACACCCACTGCTCCCTCTCTCTGTTCTCTGAGAAGCTGAGGGGAGAAAAAAACAAGAGGGAACTAAAGGGCAAACTAGGTTAAAACACATACTAAGAGAGGTGGGGGTGAAAAGAGCTGTGCTGGAGAGGGAAGGACTAGTGGAGACGCACAGACAAACACGTTGGTGCAGGCTCTTTTTCTCAAGTGGTAGTGGCTGTTCCTCCTGCTGGTCTTAAACAAAGCCTCAGTCTCCCAGAACTCCAGGTGTGTGCCATCGCCCTCACTGAAGATCTTCTCATGTCTCTCTTAGCGTTCTCTTCCCCCGAGAGGAGCATAACTTTCCTGGTTCCAGTAATCTGGCATGCAGGGCAGGTCCACAGACCTGAAGGTCATCGCAGGATGAGCCCTGTCAGCGCCTGTGAAATATGGCTCAGATTTTCTCGTGTAGGCTATATGAAGAGAGAACGTTTTCCCCTTGAAGAAATCCATATAAACTACCTGATCTTAGCCTCCCAACTGCAGATTTCTGCCCCGCTGTCCACTGAATCTTACAAAGATGCCTCCCCGCTGCCCACCGTGTTTAGCCCCCTCTCACTTCTGAAGACGGCGCACTGTGCTGAATGCTAACATTGGTGTTGATTGACGTTGTCCCTGAAAAGATGTGCACTTGACATGTCAAGCAGTGAAAGATTGACAGCAGACAGAAGTACTGTTAGCGTCAAGGCTTTGTTGTTTCGCGCAGCCTAGCCTACTAAATACCAATGATACTGGATTAGTGGGCAGGTGTCCTGCCCCTGTGCATGATGCTTACACACATCCAGGGGAAATGGCCTCTGTCTTCACAGTTTGGGGAATAGTAGTTCTTCTTTGAATCTCTAACAAGATGTATGATTTTTAGCAAATATCATAAAATCAGTATTGTATTTGATTGTATTTGTTTTACTACTTTGCAGTCTGTGCATGTCGGACTGTATCTAGTTTGTGTGTCTTGTTTGTGTGTTTTCTGATCATTCACTTTCTGTTGAGCCAATGCTAGTGATATACAGCCTGTAACAGGAAAGTCTTCTAATATACAACTGAACCCCACTTCTCAGAACCCAAGAGTTCTCTGCTTCCATGCAAACCATCATGGTCTCCCCCCACTGCTCAAGGAGAAGCCGTTTTCATTGCTGATGTCTTTCATAAACATTTAAATACTTTGTCTTTTTGCCATTCTCTCATTATCATTTATACTTTTATTTTAAATACTTTTATTTACTCTTATTAAAACATGTATTTATGGATATAGTATAGTATTTCCTTTTCCCTTTTTTGGTTTGTTTTGTTGTTATTGTTTTTTGGTTGGGGTAGTTTGTTTTTTTTCGAGACAGGGTTTCTCTGTGTAGCCTTGGCTGTCCTGGACTCACTTTGTAGACCAGGCTGGCCTGGAAGTCACAGAGATCCACCTGCCTCTGCCTCCCGAATGCTGGAATTAAAGGTGTGCACCACCATGCCAGGCCTTTCCCATGTTTTATTATTTGCAACCCCTATCTTATTGTGATGTCAGTTATTCCAAACTCTGGAAGAAATTGCTTGCTATAAAAATGTGTCTATCCCACTGGGTAGTGGTGACCCATACCTTTAATCCCAGCACTTGGGAGGGAGGCAGGCGATCTCTATAAATTCAAGGCCAGCCTAATCTATAGAGTGAGTTCTAGGATGGCCAGGGATACACAGAGAAACCCTGTCTCAAAAAACAAAAACAAACAAACAAGCAAAAAAGTAGGTATTCTCTCAGAACAGATAAGCATGGAATGGAGTTGCTCACTATGTCACTGGTTCCCCAGAGTCCCTTCTGCTCGCTGAGAGCAGTTAAATGGGCTGGCCTCTTCCAGCATCGTAGACAGAGTTGGGCTTTCTAGATCTTTAATATTTGGAAATTGCTTTTCTCATTCTGTATTTCTGGTCTTTAGTTGCTATTAGACATTTTTGATCAACCAAAATCTTTGTGTACAGAGCCTCAACCCTCCTTTTCTAGACTCATGTTTAAGGTGCACATGCCCCTTAGTTACTTCTCATCAAGATACGTTTTCTTTTTATATAGCCTTGACATGTCCAAGGTTTCTGTAATAATAAGTGCTTTAAAATACTTCTAAGTACATTTTGAGTAACAGCACTTTGTTCACTGTCTTTTTAAAATCTGATTATGAATAGTCAACATTGAAATTGTAAGTTTCTATTCATGTGCTGTGAATAAAACATATATTTCATGTAACAACCACTTTTGCATACATTTTGAAGATTCGTTTATTATTTGTTTAGTAGGGATTGAACTTAGGGCCTCCTACATGCTAGCCTTTACCAGTAAGCCACGTGCTTAGCTCAAGACTGAAAGATCTTAGTGGCAATTCCTGATTAAAGTTTCCAAACAGGAGATAGCCATTGCAACCTGTATCTTAGGGTGTTTTTCATTTTACCATTATTCTTACTCTGGCAGTTAAAGAGGAAAGTCCGGGTCAAATTCTTGCAGTGGTACTTACCTGTTTTCTCACCAGCCTATAGTCTGATCCTGTGTGTGTACTTCCTCCACATGCATGCTTTGTACAGCAGACATGCTTTCTACAGTTATCTCTGTGCATTTTATTAAAGAATAAATAAGAAAGCCTACTATAGTAATTACAAACCTTTAAAAATTATTTTCAATATTTATTTTATTTTAATATAACAGAAAAGTTTTGAAAGTCACGTCAGGAGTCCCCACAGAGTTTAGACTAGAGTCCTGTAGGGAGCAGCTTGACACATTGGTCTAATGCTTCCTTCTCTCTTCTTCACATCAGTTAAGTTCACCATCCAAGGCTTGGCGCCTTGGTCAGGCTCTCCTGAGTCCGCTTCTTCCAGTGTTCTTGTTCTAGAGATGGAGCTCATTAGAACAGCACCTGCTGAGCACACACAAGGCCCTGGGCTTACTCTCCAGCATTACTAAAAAATAAGAGTAACTTTTTTTCCTTCATCATAAATAGTATTACTTAAAAAAAAAAATCACCCAGGGGCTGTCTCCAGATGCTCAGCAGTTAAGAGCACTGGCTGCTCTCAGAGAGAACCCAGGTTCAATTTCCAGCACCCAAATGGCAGCTTCCCAACTGTCTGTAGCTTAAGTTCTAGAGATCTGACACTGTCCTCTGGCCTTCATGATCACTAAGCACACACACGGTGCACATACATTTATACAAGCAAACACACACACATAAAATAAAAACAAGTAAAATCATTTTTTAAAAACCGTACAGATAAGAAGATAATTAAAAATTCAGAAATACTGAAAGTTTGTTTTAAAAATCTTGGTCCTGGGCTGGAGAGATGGCTTAGCGCTTGGGAGCACTGACTGTTCTTCCGGAGGACCCGGGTTCAATACACAGCACCCACATGGCAGCTCACGACTGTCTGTAACTCCAAAATCTGACTCCCACAGACATACAATGCACATAAAATAAAAACAAATAAATTATTAAAAATAACAACAACTTTATTTTTTTTTTAAAGTCTTGGTTCCTCTTTTTTATCCCTCTCCTAACATGCCCATAGCACTCCTGGGGGTTTAGCACATGACCTGCCATGTTCTGTGACACGTGCTCTTCTCTTAGACTTCTGGGTGCAGGAAGCTCACTATGGAGGAATCTGGAACTCTGCAGTTGGCGTCCCTGAGAGCTGGGCACAGGCAGGGAGGGGTTCAAGAGGCACTTGTGGCTTGACAGTATTTAAAGACAAATTTGTGGTTGATTTGTTTAACTGTGGAGCATTCGCTATAATGTCCATAATCATACTGTTTTGTTTTGTTTTTTCACAATTTTAGGTTGTTAAAGGCCTTACCTACCTGTGGAGTTTAAAGATTTTACACAGAGGTATGTTCTTGGTTACACACATGAACTTAAGTAGGGATGGGGATGGCTCTGCACTTACCTTGGTTTAAAAAAAGATATTTTAGCCAGCTCATACGACCATCGAAGAAGTGATTCTTTGTATTACTTTTCTCATCTTCTGCCTCTTATTTCCGTATTTTCTGGGGTTTGTTTTTTTTTTTTTTTTTTTCAGTACAAAGTAGGGAATTATATTTTTGTGAATCATACTTTTCAAGCATGCAACACATATTTTGTACTGTGTTATTTAACTGTAGCTACAGCCCTCCCCTCAGAGTACTTTAAGGGTCTTTCTGAGGCGATCACTTCCTGTTCCCAGAAAATGAAACTTTAAACAAGGAGCTAGTCAATTAAAGAATCAGAGTGGCCACTTGTTCTGGTAGCATGGAAGAGAATGATCTGGTAGCCGTTGCATGTTACAGGAGGAAGCTCCTTTTGTTTAACGTTCCCCAAATGTCTGAGTCCATTTGACGCAAATTCTGAAAAGAGAAAGAGATGGTAACAAAGCCAAATCACACATCCAACTTAGTACACATCTGCTCCAGATGTGACTGAGGGGTTTTGCTTGTTTGGTTGGCTTGGTTCGGTTTTAGTTTTCAATTTTCAGTTTGGTTTTTTTTTTCCCTAAGACTCCATATGTCCTCGGCCGCAGCCTCTTACCCAGCACTGTGGTCTTCATAGGCACTCTCAATAGCCCCTAACTTACTCATCCTTTTAAAAAAGAGAGTATCTGCATTTGGAAAAACATAATATACAGTTTTTGAAGGCGTTCGCACTGACTAAATGGACTCATAAGCCCCACCTGACCTCATTTTTTTTAACTCCTTAAAGCCATTGTGTAAATGGTACCAGAGTGGTGATGGGGGATTGAACTGGGCCCAGTTATATCAACTCTCTGGGTATCAATATGTGAATAAAAGAAAGGGGACATTTAACCTGGCCAGCAGAGCTGCTCTGTGTTCCATGTACTTTGCCCCTGTCCACCATCCATGAAGCCGGTACAGCCAGTGCACAGTACCTGGCATTTGCCTGCCTTCTACAGATAATCTGCTGTCTGTTTGGTGTGGGATCCAATGGAAGGCATCAGTGTCAAGAGCAGAGCCTTCTTCAAAAGGAGCATGCTCTGTAAATGGGGGTGTTGTTATAAATCGAAACTTAGGATTGTCTTATACTCGAGGCCGACCTGGTAATTCCAGACCAATGAATTGTCTCAGCCATAACTCTCTATGGGAAATGTCATCGCTGTAAGAACTCTGGTGGGTAGGGGAGTGTGCCTCAGTTATTCTAGAAATCTTTTCCTCTTTAAAGTGAAAAATCATGCTGATAAGGTGCTATACCTCTAGAATTCCTGTCTCTAAATTATTTGGGGTTAGTCTCACTCTGTGAGAAATAACCAGATTTTTATTTGATTGTTTGTTGAAATTATATCTCATTAAACATGTTTCAGACAGATTTGTAGGGATATGAAAATAAAGCCTTGGGTACGTTTACCAGGACAGTCTTCCTGTGGTCACTGTCTGCAGGCACGGGTGACTGGAGCCCTTAGAGACCAGTGCGCCATCTTCCCTTGCTATGTGCCACTTGCCCTCAGAAAGTACTTTTGGGGTATGGTGGGATAGGGTTGGGGTGACTTGGCTGAGCAATACAGAGATTTCCAAAGCGAATCCTGGGTCTTTCTTCAGGTTTTCCTGGCCCACTCAACACCCAGAGTAAGCCTGCTATAAGGTACTGCTGTGGGAGGTGTCTGAGAGCAATGGGAAGAGGGTGCCACCAGCCCTCTCCAGGACTTCACTCTTAAGTTCGAATCAGGGAAGGAATGTGCATCTCATCTGCCTGGGTAGGAAGATGACTGGATCATAGTGCAAATGAGTGTGCTTTCCCTGGGAATGGGCACTCGGCTCTCGGAGTGTGCTATGGTAGCATACGCACTCACCAGTGTTACATGTTTGGCCTTAGAGTTCCATAGCTACTCACAGAGGCTTTTCCCTTCTAGTTAGAGTAAACGAAGCCAGGTCCCTGAAGGAGTTTGTAAAAGGTTGTAATGAGAAACTTAGCCTAAATTGAGTAGGTTTTGTCCATATTTAATAACTTGGATTTCACAAAAATAAGATTAAAGATGTCTTTTTATTTACCAAAAAGCTATTTAATTTTCTCCTTGATTAAAAAATTGTAGCTTTTTAGATGAGTTCAATCAGGCAATTAAAGATCAGAGCTTTTAAGTTCAGCTAAGGCAATTAAGTAGGTAATATGGTTGTTTATGCACTTGTGCCGTGTACGCTTGCCGCGGTTCCCTCTTACACGCACACACTCATTTCACTTCCTCTGACTGATGATGGGAATACATCTGAACATGTGTCACATTGTCAAATCAAAGCTGGGTCCTCTTACGGGGGCTGGGGGAGTCTGGTCCAGGCTGAGCGGTGAGAAGACAGAAGAGGGAAAAGCACTAATGAGTGATCCAAGCGTGGCTCCTTTGTGTTGGTCTAAGTACTAAGAGCCTGTGTTCTCCTTGATCATCGTTTTCTAAGGCTGCTCCCTCCAAACAGAGCAGGAAATCATTAAAATGACATTACTTTATACTCAGGAGCACACTTTTTTTTTTTTTTAATGAAGAACTGGAGACATGTTTGGTTGTGTGATACAGAAAAACAGACTTTTTCTCCCATATAAACAGCTTGGTTTGGTGTCCTGGGCTTTAACTACAGAAAATGCATAGGTAAAATCTAGTCTTTTCCTCAGTATAAGTGGGGACTATACTGCAGAGAGGTCTGAACATGAAGCAGAAAAAAAAAAAAAAAAAAAGTTCATCCCACGATGCTCGTTAGTCTGTGACTTGTTAGTTACTCGGCAGCAGATTGTGTCACCCTGGAGTGGCGGGACCTGAAGTTCAGCGGCTCCTGCTCACGCCGGGTCATCAAGGGGTCTATTCAGTGAGCTGCTGCTCGCTTAGCATTTTACTATTAGATGATAGAAGTGAGAAGACTGTGAGGGTCACATGTTAGTCCTGAAGGTAGACGTCTCCTGTCACTGTGCATTCCTTAAGTCCCTTTCCTAAGCAAATGTGATATCATCACATGAAGATGCACTTATTTAAAATGTTTGCAATGCCTACCAAGATTAACTCCTGTGAAAAAGCTGTCTTCCTTGTCAGATATAAGTGAGCGCCCTGCGAGCACAGCCCGTGCTGACCGTGAGTCAAAACAAAGAAAGTGAACAGTGAGAGTGTGTGCTGGGCCAGCCCCGGCATTCCAGCAAACACTGCAGCTTAACTTCAAAACATACATCACCACTAATGAGGTGAGAGCCCTGCATATTAATAAACCTCGGCTCCCGTCCCAGCCATCATTACCCACATCAAACATAAATACAAGATTAACACCTATGCCATTTCTGTGGGAAACGTGAGAATGCCCTGGCAGTAACTGCTCTTGCTTTCCCCGAGGATAAAAAAGAAATGGAAAGATAATGAGACTAGAACTTAGATTAAGAAAATAAAACAGGCCGTCAGTCAGGGCCGTCAGTCAGTCAGGGCCGTCAGTCAGTCAGGGCCGTCAGTCAG
>OU015749.1:118079168-118097587 GCA_907169655.1 Acomys percivali | reverse complement strand
GGCCGTCAGTCAGTCAGGGCCGTCAGTCAGTCAGGGCCGTCAGTCAGGGATGCGGAAATTTATGGAGAGAGAAAGCGAGACCTCTGTACACCAGGACACCTTCCTACTTATGAACCTTGGTAGTTTTATTTGTCTTCTCCAGGAGGAAAGCCAGGCATGGTGCATACTTACAACCTCAGTCCCTGGGAGGCTGGGGAAGGAAGACTGAGTTTCCAGCCAGCCTGAGCTATAAGGGGAAACACTGTCTTTTAAAAGGGCAGCTTTGCCAAACAGTTTTGCCCAGATAGATCTCAGTGTAAAGAAAGAAACTTTTGTCTGTGGCCAGACCACCTTGAACGGACCCAATCTCTTTTGATTTCAAAGAAAAAAACCAAACCAACTCTTTGTTTCAGTAAACACAATAGAAGTTTTATTTTCCCTGATGTTGCTGTCCTAAAACAGATGCTACCTAGACTTCTCCAGGGAGCTGCGTAGGTGTCTACACTAATGTTAGTCTATGCCACAGCTATTTATTTCTTACCTGTGTTCCAGATGTCATTGTGGGTGCTTGGGAAATGTCAGAATATAATAACACCAGATTTCTCCAGGCATAGTGGCATACACCTGTAATCCCAGCACTTGGGAGGCAGAGGTGGGCATATCTCTGTGAGTTTGAGTCCAACCTGGTCTACAAAGTGAGTCCAGGACAGCCAACACTACACAGAGAAATCATGTCTCAAAAAAAACAAAAACAAAAAAAACACCTCACAGTATTTCTACACTAATGAAATATATTTCAGTAGGTATATGCTGTGTGTGTGTGTGTGTGTGTGTGTGTGTGTGTGTGTGTGTGTGTGTGTGTGTGCTATCCTTGCCACCGCCACTGCCATCACCACCACCACCACCACCACCACCACCACCACCACCACCACCACTCTTCCACAAGGCTCCCTGCACTTTTGGCTGTGAGTCTCAGCTTCTGTTTCAATCTGTTGCTGGGTGGAGCTCTCAGAGGACAGCCATACTAGACTCCCATCTGCAAGCATAGCAAAGTGTCGCTAATAATGTCAGGGTTGGCTCTCACCCATGAGTAGGTCTCAGGTTGGGGCCAGGCATTGGTTGGACATTCCCTCCGTCTCTGCTCTATCTTTATCCCTGCACGTCTTGTAGGCAGGATAAACTTTGGGTTGAAGTTTCTTGGGTGGTGTTCCCCTCCCTCCACTAGGAGTCCTGTCTACTTAAAGGATTATCTCTTCTGTCTCCATGACCCCTGCTACTAGGGGTCTCAGCTAGAGTCCCCCCCATATCCTCCCAAGAGTCTGCCCTCTCACAGGCCTCTAGCTTGTCTCAGAAATGACCCACACACATGGTTTCTGTTCTCTCTGCAAGCCCTCTGCCATCCTGTCCCGACTTTCCCCACATCTGATCTGTACCCGTATTTCCAGCTGCATTCCCTCTCTTATCCTGTGCTGGTGGAAGTATAAACTTGTGCAGCCACTTAGGAAATCAACCTGGTGCTTTCTCAGGGACTAGCTCTATTTCAAGGCCCAGCTAGACCACTTCTCGGTATGTACCCAAAATACAGTCCAGCAGGCCACAAGGACACTTGCTCAGCTGTGTCCAAAGCAACTTTATTCATAATAGCCGGGAACTAGAAACAACTCAGATGTCCCTCAAAGAAACTGTGGTACATTTACACAGTAGAGGACTACTTACCTATTAAAAGAAAGGAAATCATGAAATTTGCAGGCAAATAGATACAACTGGAAACAATCATCCTGAGTGAGGTAACCCAGACCCAGGAAGACACACATCGTATGTACTCACTTATAAGCAGATGTTAGCCATATAGTACAGGATAACCATGCTTCAATTCACTAACCCAAAGAAGCTAAGTAACAAAGAAGACCCAAGGGAGGATGCTAGGATGCTTGAATCTCACTCAGAAGGGAAAATAGAATAGGCAGCATAAATGGCTAAAGAGATGGGTTTTGTTTTTCAAAGACAGAAGCAAAGGAGGCCTTTGCTGAGCTGGGAGAGGCTTGGTCAGTAAAGTGCCTCCTGAACAAACTAGAGAGCCTGAGTTTGGGTCCTCAGCATCCCAGTAAATTGATAGGGATGGGACCCAGATATAATCCCACAGTAAGGAAGACCCGTGGCATCAGTAATTTCCTCAGAAAATAAGGTGGAGAGCTATTGAGGACAATATCCAGTACAGACACATGTACACACACATTACATAGTACATACAACACACACGTAGTTACCAATGGGCTAGATGCTTGTACTGAAATGAAGTAGTGTCAATAGTAGATACCTTTTTAATTAAAAGAATTCAGTGCATTGATTGTGTGTGTGCTTGGGCATGTAACAGTTCCACCATTTGGGTCCCAATGGTCAAACTCAGGTTGTTGGGCTTGGTGGCAAGTGGCTTACTCCCTGAGGCATCTCACTGACCCTAATAAAGAACGACATATAAAGTCACAATGCCTTACGGTGGGGTGTGGCGGTGCATGTGGAAGTAATTATAGATTCACAGGAAATTGCCAGAAAAGAACGTGTGGAGAGGTCTTGCCAAAGGCATCCTGAAAGAATCTGAGAGGACCACAGGTCATCTGGAAGAGAGTAGCCAGGACAGTGCTAACCTGTGTCATACACTTGCTATTTCCTTGTAAATGACATCAGTGCAGACTGTGAGAATAAGAACACTATGTATCCTACTCCAAAATTATTGTGTCTATGATGAGAGAAAAGACGTGTAAAAATCTTTGAATTTCTTAGAAAAGGAAATCTCGTGTGAAGGTTGGAGTGTTAAAGGCTGTGTGAACGTGAGTAAAGCTGAGACTTACGGTAAAGCTAAGGGCACTGAAGTGCATTCACAGGAGCGATTCCTTAGTGCTAGGGCATTGCTACCAATAGAAAATTAATGTGCTTGATTTTAAGTGATTTTTGATGAAATGTAATTTGCACAAAGCTTTCGTAATAGCCTCCTGACAGAGACTAGACAGCTGGGCCTTCGCTTCAGGTTAAAGCCTAGGCCATATTTCTGCTTCCCGAAGTACCAGCTTGTTGGTTTGTTTTTTGGTTTTTTTTGTTTTTTTCAAGGACTGGTTAGCATTTGAGCGATCCAAGTCAATTTAAAGGAGTCATCCCCAGTTGGTTTTATGTTGCCGAGGGTAATGATGGGAAAACTGGGTGCGGGTGCCTCCTTCCTATTGCCGGGGCCGCTTAGTCAGGCGGATCGGCAGGGGATGTTTGTGTTGAGCAAGTGTTAGTAGTGAGAGCCACGATTAGACCTCGGCTCCTGTTTAAATATCCTTTAAATGTCAGCATTCACTCCGTGCCAGTGCTATAGTAGATCATACCTTGCGAGAAAAGATGACTCAGCCAATTACCCGAGGGAAACACGCTAGTGTAATGAGTGTGAGTGTTGGATCTTTCTCCAGCTCTGACTATACGAGTGAACATTTTTCGACATTAATCCTTCTTGCCTGCATTGGTCATTCATTCTCTTTGCCTTTGGTAATCACAGGATTTCTGTATGCATGGTAACGGTTTTGAAAAGCTAAGAAATTCTATGCATTGTTAGTTAAAAGTGTTCTGTGTGGAAAATGTGCCAAGACTGTATAAAGTGCTTTCAGAACTCGACAGACCATACAAATCAACCAAGTTAGATAGTGGGCAAAGGACTAAGGGATGCACAGGTGGCAAATTACCACATAAAGAAGATGGTCAGCCGCCTGATTGTCATGTAGAGAATGCAGGTCCACAGCGACTTGAGCTAGTGCGACATACCTATGAGAGTGGCTACAATCGACAGGGACAATTGCAAATTCCAAGGAGGCTGCAGAAAAATTAGGTCAATTGCTAGCAGCAGTGACAGAGGGCATGGTCCCACTGTAGACATTTCCCAGAAAACTAAGCACACAGCTGCCCTTTTAACCCACACAGTACCTGTATACGTATGTTCATAGCAGTTTTGTCCACATTAACCCCAAACCGGAAACAACCTCAATGTCCTTTCATAGGCGGATGATTAAATGAGCCATAGTGAGTGCATACCATGGACTACTGCTCATCAGCAGTTGATAGAAGGACAGACTGGATAATTCTGCAGATAATTATTCAGAGTCAAAAAGGCAATCACAAAATTTCGATGCTATGTAGTTCAACTTATATATCATTCTTAAATGGTAAACTTAGAGAAATGGAAGGCGCATTGTTGTTTTCTGGGGCTGAGAAAATGGGGATGGGAGGGAAGGGAGTTTGGCTACCGAGGCCACAGTGAGTGACCCTTGTAATGGGAGTGCTGCCCAGCCTGAGAGCACTGTTAGTTCCATTCTTTGGCAGGCATATTGTACTGTATAGTTTTACAAGATACTACCATTAGGGGAAACTGTATAGAGGCCAGCATGGTCTGTCTCTCTTGTCTCTTCCAACTACATGTGAATCTATGGTTATCTCAAAAGACAACTTAATTAGAGTTACTAGTGCTATGATAAAACACCATGACCAACAGCAACTTGGAGAGGAAAAGGTTGATTTGGCTTCCACTTCCACATTGTAGCCCATCCTTGAAGGAAATCAAGGCAGGAACCTAGAGGCTGGAGCTGATGCAGAGGCCACGGTAGGGTGCCATTCACTGCCTTGCTCCTCCTCTCTGTGAGGTGACAGCATTGTGTCTGCAGCACGTGTTCAGAGCATGCTCATTACTAGTAGTTCAAACAATTGTTCCTCAAAACAATCCACGGGAAGTTGAGAGAATGTGGCTTGAACGCTCTTCAGGCTTCTCTCCTGCTTGGTCTTTTCTTAGAGAGAAATCCAGCTTGTTGGAAATGGGCAGACACTCGGGAAAACACCCAGACCGTTTTCTTTCTTAATTTCTCGAAACTGAGTACAGAGTCCACCCACTCACTGTGCAAGAGTGGGGTCCGTCCCCAGAAGATGCAGCTTGTTGAGGCTAGAGGGTTGAGTCAGAGTGACAAGTTATGACACCATGACTGAGTAATTTCATTAATTTGACCTTTGATTGCCTCATCTGTCAAGTGAGGCTAATCCTGAGTCCTATCTCAGGGTTAGAGTGAGAGCCAATGAAACAGTGCATGGCAGTGATGACTTAGCCCAGTCTAGCACACAAGTGTCAGGTGTCACCAGCCTCGGTCACTGTGTCCTCTTTGAGAGGATTTACCCCACATGCTGCTGCACATCGATTACTCTGCACTCCGTATCCTCATCCTTTTCTCCTGCTAAGGAGCATTAGTAATGCCGAATCCTCACTCAGTGACATCTTAGGCTAACGCCACTCCCCAGGGAAGGGGACGAGGACATCTCTCCAGACTCCCAGGAGCCCATTCTTGCATAGCTAGGGTTCCCTATCCATGGAGGGCATGTGTACACTGCGGGAGGAAACTGTGTTTATATGAAAGGATAGAGGAAGAGGGCCAATGGCCCAGCTCAGTGGTAGAGCATTGCCTTGCACACGCCAGGTCCTGAGTTCAAGCCCTAGCACTACAAAAACAGCAATAAATTAAGTTTGAAGGAAAGGGGAGTTGAGAGGCCCAGGCCTGTGTGTCCTTAATATTAACCTTTCAGAAGTCTATTGATCGCGAAGGAGAGAAGGCCATGTAGTGTGTCTCTCCCAAGCTGAATCATGAGACTCCAGACAGTATCTGCCACTTACGGTAGCTAATTATGCTGCTTAATTTTATTTAGGGCTTTTGCAAGAATGTTTGGATGACCGCCCTTTACCCTATGATGAAGTGCGGAAAGGGGCTTCTGATATTGCAGCGTGGTTTTTCTCCTAAGTGCATTCCTGTTGTGTGCAGATGACTGTGATGCAGCGTCACCACGGACTGTATTTAATTGTACCTGCTGTTCTCACTCATTAGAGAGCGGTCCCCAAGAAGTAACTAGAGAGATGTATCGAGTGCTACCTTCTCATAACACCATTAAACTTAATGAAGGGATATTACTGAGGAGCCCTGGCTCAGGGATGGGAGAGGTTCGCAGAGGGGAGACCTGCTCGATATGTCCACTGGATCCTGCTGAAGGGAGAGGAGCTTTACGAAGGAAGAACATCAGAGAAAAGCTCAGCTCTGCTTCCCATATGCTCTCACGACAGAGCTGTGTGGCAGTTTACAACTGGTTGGCACTTCCTTAAGAATTACATCATGCAGGCTGACGAGATGACTCAGTGGGTGAAGGAGCTGGCCACCGTGCCTGCTGGCCTGAGTTCGATCCCTGGAGCCCACGTGGTGGAAGGGAAGAACCTCCTCCTGCACTCTTTCCGCTGATCTGCCACAAGTGCACTGAGGCACACGCACCCTGCATGGTGCATGCGCACACAAGATAAATACGTAAAATAAAAGAATTGTACCATGCCTGCTTTTAAAGGTAACCCAATGAGGCTCACCCCAGAAAGACCAATATTGTACGTCCAATACAAGTCAATATTGTAAATACACAGTAGAGATCAAAAGGGAGCAGCAAGTGCTGTCGTCAACACCTGTGGCGAACAGCTCATGCAGAGAGGTCACTGTCCGTCTGTGCGGCTTGCCTCATCTGGACATAAGCTTACAGTCTGCAGAGTCAGTTTCCCCCAAAACTGCACTGACCAGAAAGTCACCTGGTTAGTTCCTGTGCAGACTTTGATCCCCATGTCTGGAGCAACCCTTCGACCCCCAGCCAAACCCTGACCCCTGATGGTGTGTGTGGTGGAGCTGGCCTTGTGAAGAGCTGTAGCCAGCACTGGCTTTGGAGAGCTCAGCCTTGATTAGCAAGCCCCGGCTTCCTGCTGTTCATGCAGCTTCTGTAATGGCTAATTGATGTCGCCTGCTTAAAGATCCAGTTTCTGTGTGAGGCAGTTATGGGCGGCAACATGAGTCGTGTCGACATGATACCAATTTCCACAGTCAATTTGGTCAGTTCAGTGGAAGGGAAAGAGAAATCAGACCATCCTGAAAATCAGTCAGAACAGTTAGGGGAGGGTACTCAGGCGGCCATGGTCGCCTGACTGAGCTTTTCATGTGTGAACCAGTTGGTTTTAGGCTTTGTAGACACAACCTTGGTCATTTGGGAAAATCTTATATGTGACACTTTAAAATTAGTTCCTTTTTAAATACTAGTAAATAATGACCGTCATAGTTACCCAGGTTTTTTTAAGTGCATACCTGCTTTAAAGAGGAAGTCGACATTGTACTATTTATACTATTTATAAGGGTGGTTAGCTGGTGTCTCCTACTTCTTCACAAATGAAAAACCACAGTGGCTGGAAAGTATCTGTAAAATTATGGGTTATCAACTAGCTTTGTGGGAGTAGTGCTGATGCCGATAATTTGGACTTTGAGGCTTTGAAGAAAAACTTCATTGATATAGTGTATATATACCAAGAAAGATGCCCGTTTTAAGGATGTGATTTAAATATGAGCTAAATAGATTTACAGTATTATGCAACTATTGCTGTAATCTCATTCTGGAATATTCTATCACCCTTCCAAAAAAAAGTCTCCTTATCCATTCAATCAGTCCTTGCTGCTGTCCCTGCCTGTGTCCCCACTCCTTGTCCCACTCTCCAGGAAACACTAGTCTAGTTTCGGACTGTATAGATTTATCTTTTCTGGACAAAAATAGAGCTATATAATATGAACTGTTATGCCTCGCTCTTTTTAGTTTCTGTACTGTCTTTTAGGTTGATCTGTGTTGTAACATTTGTCAGCCATGCATTCCTTCTTTTGTGGGGACTTCAAGACAGGGTTTCTCTGTGTAGCCCTGGCTGTCCTGGACTCACTCTGTAGACCAGGCTGGCCTCGAACTCACAGGGATCCGCCTACCTAGGATTACAGGCATGTGTACCCGGCCCATCAATTCCTTCTTATTGCAGAATCCTATTGTATTATATGGGAATACCATAGTTTATCTATTCATTTCCTAGGAGGGAAGGACATTTGTATAATTGTATATGGTTTAAGACTGTTAGGAACGATGCTGCTGTTTGTATACATGTTCTTTGCTCCTCTTCTTTTCTATTTATTTGTGTTAGTGGTTTTCATTATTTTTAATTTATATACTCACTTTACGTCCCGATCATAGCCCCTTCCCTCCTCTCCTACTGGTCACCCCCTCTCACCCTCTTACTTCCATCCCCCTCATCTTCTCCTCAGAAACGAGGAGCCCCCCTAACCCATCCCAGCACATCAAGTCAAATCAGGACTGAGCTCATCGTCATCCACTGAGGCCAGGCAAGGGAGCTCCGCCAGGGGGCAGTGATGAAAAGCGGCAAAGAGAGCCATAAACAGCACCTGCTCAACCCACTAAGGGGCCCACATGAAGATCAAACTGCCCATCGCCTACACAAATGTAGGAGCCCAGGTCCAGTCCATGCATGCGTGTTGGTTGGTACTTCCATCTCCACAAGACCCCGTGAATCTAGGTCAGTTGACTCTGTTCGTCCTCTTGTGGCAACCCTGTCTCCTCCAGGTCCTTCAGTCATCCCCCCAACTCTTCCACAGGACTCCCTGAGCTCCACCTGATGCTTGGCTGTGAATCTCAACATCTGATTTGATCAGCTGCTAGGTGGGGCCTCTCAGAGGACGGTTATGCTAGGCTCCTGTCTGTAAACATAGCAGAGTATAGGTAGTGGTGTCAGGGGTTGGCTCTCTCCTATGGGGTGGGTCCCAGGCTGAGCCAAGAGTGGTTTTCATTTTTAAGGTGGGTTCTCACCATGTTGTCCTAGCTGGAACAGTACTTGTTATGTAGCGCAGGCTGGCTGCAAACTTGAGGCAGACCTCCTGCCATAGCCTCCCAATTGCCAAAGTTATAGGCATGTGCCGCCCTGTGCCGCATGCATATGTCTTTGTAAGGTTTTGTTTATTTTTATTGACCAGACACCAGGCTTTGAAATTAGTATCAGTTTTTAAATAGCTGCAGTCACAGCCATTTGGACACCCTCCGAGTTTAAGAACTTGGCACTTTGCCGCCACTGTGCAGTGTGCAGTCTGTTACTACCTGGGCTTTCATGCTTTGGTAAAGCTAGGGTGGCATTGTGATCACAAAAGTCTATGGTCATTTATGGCCCAGGGGGTGTGTTGAGACAGGATCTCACAATTACCCCTGCTGGATTTAAACTCCCAGGCTCTAGCCATCCTCTTACCTCAGGTTTCTGAGTAGATGGGGCCACATGGCTTATGTTTAATTCTTAAAGACACTTTAGTTTTCACTCAACTAAAAACCCCTGAAGGGGGGGAAACTTGTGATCTTCAGTGTGACCCAAGACCCCATTTGCAATTTCTTACATTCCTCCTCTTCCCGGGTGTGTGTTTGTTTGTTTGTTTGTTTGTTTGTTTGTTTGTTTGTTTTTAATCATCTAAGCACTTCACATTATTAGTCAGAAGTGTTGGCAGCCGTTCATCATCTACTTTACATTCATGACGTCATCATTTAAAAGTCCAGCTTAGCCGGGCTTGGTGGCGCACGCCTTTAATCCCAGTACTTGGGAGGCAGAGGCAGGCAGATTTCTATGTATTCAAGGCCAGCCTGGTCTACAAAGGAGTTCCAGAACAACTAAGGCTACAGAGAAACCTTGTCTCAACACCCGCCCTACCCCATCCCACCCCCAAAAAAGGTCCAGCTTACCAAGAAGTCTCAATGAGGGACTGGAGAAATATTTTGACAAGAGACACATGATGTGACTGGATAATTGTTGACTCCTCTGCGATCCCAGTGGAAGAGCTCCTGCCATTCTTGACGGAGCTTGCTTTGAGCTGGAGTTGGCATATTGAAGATTAACCTCACTTAGCACTTGAGTCAGGCACAGTACCTCAGACAGTCCACAGCCCAACTTCCTGGAGTGATTGGGAGTTGACATGGCCAATTCCCCAGACAGAAGCTTACAATATGTATAGTGTGTTGAAGTGTTGGGAACGTTGATTCACAAACTGTGCATTACGCATTGAGCACTTAGCTCTATGCCAGGCAGTGCTAAGCACAGTCTCACCCAAGTCCCACACCAACTTTTGTCAATATGGGCAGATCAAACATGAGGACATATCCAGATGCAATCAGATGTCAGAAAGACCGGAGTGATAGCTGATAATTCCTGGTCTCGAAACGTTGCCAGTGAGAGTTCAAGGTTGTCCAGGAATTAGAAGGGCCTTAGGCCGACTGCTCGGAGGTTTAATGGCTTGTTTGATGCAGTCGATGTGCAGGGCTGTCTAGCAAATCTTAGATGGCATCCATCGGCCACTCTGCGTAGCATCCTTCTGCTTCCCCTGAGAGGACACGGCCAACAGAACCACCCTGACACCTCCAAAAGTCCAGCCACAACAGATGATCTAGAACAGTGGGCGATAAAACGAGCCGCTTTGCTCTGACCTTTATTCCGCTTCCTCCAGTGAGACACTGACTTCTCGGAAACCAGACTTTAAAGCAGGGAACACAAGTGAATGGCATCTCATACTTGATGCTAAAGGCGGTTGGGGTTGGTTTTCTTTTTCATTGAAGATTTTACATGGCAAGAAAACAAGGATAGCCTCTTCAAAGGTATAAAGCAAACCTGGGATTCCAGGCTTCTGCACCCTCGTTTGTGTTTCCTTTGAGAAGATGCCTCAGTTAAAATCAATGCCTTACCATTCATTTAAGCTCCCTTGCCTTCAATAAAACTAATTGATAAACCCTAATAATTAATGGCCTGATTAAACCAAAATGACTTACATCTGCCCTGATGGTGCCTGTTTATAATCAGTTACTTTAATGACTCATCTTTTCTGTGCTTTGCTTACAGAAGGCACACCATGATATGCCTAGGTGAGCTGAGGAAAAGCAGCAAGGCTTCTGTTACACTTTTCTTTTCCATAAGTTGACATTACATTAAAATAAAGGCAGGTAGCCTGGTCTGCAGAGTGAGTTCCAGGACAGATGGGGGTATACAGAGAAAGCCCATCTTGGGGGGTAGGGGAGAGTTCAGCTTGCAAAATAAAGAAAGCCAAGTTAAGCAGAATCTAAGACGAGCCTCATTTCAGCAAAGGATGACTGATGCCTGGGGCATCTCTGGCTGCCTGTGCCATGTCCTACTGACTTCTGAGGCACACTTGAAAGTTCAACACGGACCTAGGTGTGACAGGCGTACTTACTGATTAGTGGTTTTGTTTGTGTGTTTGTCAATTTGATACAGCCTTGCGTCATCTAGGAAGCGGAACCCTCAGTTTAGAAAATGCCTCTATCAGATTGTCTTGTAGGCAATCATTCTTGATCGAATGATGTGGGACGGCCTTGCCCAGGGCAGGTGGTCTTAGGTTATGTAAGGAAGCAGGCTGAGTATGCCAAGGTGAGCAAGCCTTTCCCTCCATGGTTTCTGCTTCAGTCCCTGCCTCCAAATCCCTGTGGCTTCCTTCAAGGATGAGCTGGAAACGGTGTAGTAGGATAAAATCAACCCTTTCCTCCCCAAGCTGCTTTTGGTCATGGTGTTTATCACAGCAACAGAAAACAAATTAGGACAAGTTAGAGCCCAGGGTGAGCTACATCAAGACTCTGTCTTAACAACAAACAGCAACAACACACAGGCAGATCCACAACTCTGTTCTTGGTGAGTGAAAGCAGGTCAAGAACTGTGTTTAACTTCACCTTTAAGGGGAGAAATGATGCGATCCGTGGCGTACTTAAGGGTTAAAATGGTAGCGCTGTAAGACTTGCATGGGAATTGAGGGGGGAAGTAGAGGTTGAAAACCAGTTGGCAAGTGCTCATGCCAGCATGTGTATACCAAGTTCAATCCAAAGAGTTCCAACCCCAGCTTTCATTATAATGCGCTTTGCCTGAAGGTCAGACCACAGAGATGGTTTCTGCACTCACCACTCACCTCCAAAACAGACACATCCACATAAAGATCATCCTGTGAGCTCAGAGTTTCTCTTCATTTTACTTCCTGTTTTCAGTCAGCATTAGCTGATCACTGTCTGTCCCTCTTCCAGGGGCTGGGATGCTCAGTAGAAAAGACTCAAGTTCCAGTTTCCGTGGAGTTTGCCTTCTAGTGTCAGACAACACTGAATAAGCCAGTGTGTAAGAAAGACCCTCTCCACTGCCTCTCATATCCCAAGTAGGGCCCAGTATCTGTCAGTTATGGAATTGGAACTTGAAATTTGAGTTAAATATGTACTCTTAGCAAGATAATTTATTGGGGTTACTTAACTATTTCACCAAAGCTATTTGACTATTACTCTTAGGTTAGTCAAGGGCATTGGATTTTGCTAGCTGTCTGGGCTAGACGGCTTTTGCTCTTCAAGATGAAATGTTGAAGTATGTGCCATTTGTTCCATTGTGTTGCTTGGATGATTTTTGTGACCTCCCTGAATTCCAGAAAAGCCTTATTATTGTCACTGACAGTGCTCACAGGTACTCTCTGTGTTATTATTACTGCCTGCCTGCCTTGCAAAGCTATGTCAATTCTTTTGTTAACTAACAGCAGTCAAAAATGAAAAGGATGGAGATATGGTGGGGACAGGAAAGATAACCGAAAGGAAGATTGTGAGTGTGTGTGTGTGTGTGTGTGTGTGCGCGCACACACACACGAGTGAGTGCATGCGTGCATGTGTGCACATGCATCTTTTGGGTTAATTTCTGAGATTATCTGAAGTAGCATTTGTTATCTACAACACAGGTAATGGTAACGTGTCATTTTCACATTGTTTCCCTCAGCTAGGACCTGCTACCACTAAGCATGGGTGGATGGGTGGTTTTCTCGGTTTGGGGTGTGTGTGTGTGTGTGTGTGTGTGTGTGTGTGTGTGTGTGTGTGTGTGTGTGTGTGTGTTAGTAGTAGTAGTAGTAGTAAGCGCATGTATGTATATGCACATATGGAGGTCAAAGGCTGACCCTAAGTGTCCTCCTCTATTGCTGTTGCTGTTCATGTTAGTTAGTTAGTTAGTTAGTTAGTTAGTTAGTTAGTTAGTTAGTTAAATTTTATTTATTTTGAGACAGGGTCTCTCACTGAACCAAGAGCTTGCTATTCTGGTGGCTTGCTGGCTGGCAAACTCTGGAGATCCACCTGCCTGTTTCCCTCCTGTGGTTGAAGGTCTTACTACTTCTTAGATGGGAGCTATAATTTAGTTACACGTATAGTGTAAGCTAATCCCTTTTTTGTGCATATGCTTTGTAAAAAGGCTGCATTTTTTTTTTTCTCATCTCACTGCTCTTTCTCAGCAAGTGTGGGCTGATGACTCTACTCCCTGCTGTTGAAAGCCAGGCATTGAGTGGACCTTCATTCGAATGGGTTTGGACCTGCTCTCAGATAAAACACTTTGTAGTAAATCTGTGACTCCAGTTTGGGTGGACCCAGGATGCCGTGTCTGCCGTGTTACATGGTGCACATGTGTGCTTTTAAAAAACAGTGTTGATATGAAGTTGGTCACTGGGGCTTTTCTGATCCCTTTTAGATGTGAAGCCCTCCAACATGCTTGTAAACACAGGTGGACAGGTCAAGCTGTGTGACTTCGGCGTTAGCACGCAGGTAGGTCTATTTTCTCTTCAGCCTGCCCTATGGATTAAAACCCCCCAGCTTCCAGACAAGCAGGAACTGTGCATCCGCTTGATGGCCGAGCCTGCGTTATTCATTGTTACTCTCTAAGCGAGTTTCCTTCATCAGAATATGATTGTTCATTGTTTAATGACAGTAAAAACTGCTCATATTGTAATTACTACTTACGAATAGCAAACTTCATTGCTATGCAGCTTGGCTAAGAAAGCGCTCTGGCCAGACAAAAGGGAGGACAGCGAGGGAGCCGCGCCTGGGGATCCCAACTGGCCCACAATAAAAATTAATATTGGGAGCAACAATGGTGGAAGGCCATCACAATGTGCAGCACCAATTTTAATTAATTTCCATTTTGGGCCTCCCCTGAGAACCCCAGTGATGGTGACCCACTCGCGTGCTGTGATGTTGATTTGAATTGCAGCCACCTTTCCTCCCAGCCAACACGAAGACCAAAGCGAAGGTCATCTTCGCATTATGAGTTGTCAAAGTCTGTTATCCCTCCAGCGTCTTTAGTTCATCTCATTCTGGTAACGCGTGGGGCTCCATTCACATCTTGAGCTATATGACTGAAAGATGAGGGTGTTCAAATTCTACTTCAAATTGGCTTTTTATTTCAGGCGGGTTTGGGGCACTAAAGCACTGAGCATCACGCTTAAGTGAATTGTTTAAGGTTATCTGCTATAAACCATAATGCTGTGCTTGTTTAAATTGGAAATCACATCCAAAAGAAAAGAGAGATTTAATCATTTTTAATGCCTTTGTGGATGAATTTGTTCCCTTTTACATAATTTTTAGTTGATTTATAGGAGTGCTGATTGTAGGTTAAATGGGGAATAATTGCCCATTTTATTTCCACATTATCTTTATATTGTTCTAACAGACCGTTTTGTCTCATAGCTGGTGAATTCTATAGCCAAGACGTATGTTGGAACAAATGCTTATATGGCAGTAAGTAAACTTATGCAAAAATAACATTTAAAACCAGCATCTTTATCTTTATGTACTTGGGAATGTATAATTCTTAAATTAATTCTGCAGCTTTAGCCTAGTAGGTTATAAATCACCAAGTCAGTGCTGCCACCCCAGCGTCCGACCCTCTGAGAACAAGCGAGGCCCTGTGCCCACGCTATCGACTTATCGCACATTGGTGACGTAACTGGTTGGCTCAAGTGTGGAATTGCTGAGTTTTGAAGTTTAATCCCACAGAAAAATTGCACCTGGTAGCATATTGGCTACTTTTCCACTCTATATATTAGGGTTAATTAAGTAACCCTAATATATACCAAGACATCAGTCAGTAGCATCGGTTGCTTGTTCTTGGGATACAGTCATGCCTTGTCACCAGATCCCAGTCAAATTACCCATGTAACCAGATCATCTGTGGACCTCTCGCTGTTAAGGTTCCCCCTTGTTTTTTCTCTACAGTGTATGGCTCTGTGTTTCTTCCTTAATTGTTAAGTTCATGCACATGTCCCCTTTCTTTCCCACTGGAGTCTGGTTGGTTGGTTGGTTTTTGTTTGTTTGTTTGTTTGTTTTGTTTTGTTTTTCGAGACAGGGTCTTTCTATGTCGTCCTGGCTATCCTGGAACTCACTTTGTAGACCAGGTTGGCCCCAAACTCACAGGGATCCATCAACCTGTGTCTGCCTCCCAAGTGCTGGGATTAAAGATGTACACCACCACCCGGCTAGAGTCCAGTTTTTATTTTAATGTTTAGGATTTGTTGTTATCATTATGGCTCTAGATTTATGTAAGTAATCCCTTTCAGGTTAAGAAGCTTTTGTTGATGTCACACAGTTAAAAGATTTTAGTATGGTATAACCATGGATCTCTTTTTAATGTATCATATTTTTATTTATTGATTGGGGAAGTACCATGCAGATGTAAACATCTCCATCCATGTTGCATGTCCTGGGGATCCAGCTCGATGTCAGGCGTGGAGGCTGCTGCCTTTACCTGCAGAGCCATCTTACTGGTCCAGAACCATAGACTTTATTTTCAGCCTCTTTTTGCCCATATGTTATCGTCATTAAAAGATCTTTGATACAGGCAGGGCCTGGGTCTGAAGCATTCTATTCTCAGAACAACACAGAGTAGTTTACTTCCTTTCAGATGATCAGAATAGTTTATTTCCGTTTTCATTGGTTTTAAGGAAATTCATATTTTAAATGTGGAAAAAGTGAACCAGCATGAAAGTTACTGCATCTGCTTTTTAAACCTTAGTCTCCTCCATGGCTCTCCCAGGAAGGATGAGACCAGTGAGTCCTATAGGTAACAAAGCCCTGCTGCATGTCAGCCTCTGCAAGAGTGTGAAAGCAGCGTGCCTTGAAAAGGAAAAAGCCACCCACGAAACAACTTCTCAACTGCCCATCATGTTCTTGGTAGCTTTAAATTGCTCTGATAATTAAATTGCATCACATCTTAGCTGCAAATCCAGATTACAGTTGTCTTTCCCAGGTGTACATTAAAGAAATTACTTTTTCCCTTTTTGTTTATGGATGACTGTGATGCGTCCATATGTTAATTGAAAGTGTGAGGATTAAAATTATGAAATGTTAGCTCAGATTGGCAAAGCTAAAATTGCTTTGTTTCTTGGGTGAGTAAATTCTAGTCATCAGCTTTGTAGTTCAAGCTGCAGAAAGCCTAAGATGCCAACGAGGAAAATAACAAAAGTCTGAGAGGCAGAGTTAGAGCTTTGCCTAATTTAATAGGTTCTTGTTGGCCAAATACTTCCCAAAGCCTGGCCGTGGGGGAGCAAGGGAACAGCCCTGCATCACTCTACTGTGGTACTAACCCTACTGCTCTGTGTGCTGCTGGGCTCTTTGGCTTTATGTAACCACTGCAGTATCCCGTTTTAGTGCTTTTGGTCTATTGTTCTGAGTTCCGTGTGGGATTCTATGACAAGTGTTATCAAATATAGCTCCTGGACATCTGCTTTTTTTGTTCACTTACTTTTTACTTATGTGGGGGTTTTTTGTTGTTGTTGTTGTTCGTTTAGTTTTTAGATGTGGTCTCTATGCAGCGCTGGCTGGCCTAGAACTCACAGAGATCCACCTGCCTCTGCCTCCAGGGTGTTGGAATTACAGGCGTGTGCCACCATGCCCAACCCAGGTCTGGTTCTGTGTGTACTGCTGTTACTGGAATGTGGCAGGCTGTTAGCTGATGGACTGCCTGTGACTTCAGTAGTGCCACAGCAGCAGGTTAAGGAGTTGTACAGTTGTGTGCAGCCCTCTGAGGAAAAGTATTCCCAGGCTGGCCTCTTATAGAAAAATGTTTTCCAGCCCCTGGTGTATACCAGTAAAGCACTTACCAAGTGCCCTCAGCTGTGTGAGCAGGTCTCCACCGAACATGTTCCATGCTGTGAATCCAAAGGAATCATGGTGAAATTGGAAAGCCACCCCCATATATGATGGCACCACTGCACCACTGAACAAACATGGCATAATTGAGTCTTTAGTTGTACCAAGCATATACATAGAAATTAAGAATGCTACAGTATATAGATATGGATGTAATAGGATGTATAGAAGGCACTTTAAAACATGCTAGATCTTCATCTTGCTAGTATGAAAAAAAAAAGGCACAGGAGAGAGATTACCGTGTGTAGGAGGAAGGAGAAGGCAGGAACTTGAGCAACGGCTCAGTAGATCAGAGCACAGGGGCGATACCAGAGTTTGGATCCACACACTTATAGCAAGCTGGGCTGCTCTCTCATGCTTGTAGCTCCAGCACTGGGAGGCAGACAGGGAAGTTGCTGGGGCTGAGACACACATGAGCTCCAAGGAGAGCAGAGTCAACAGAGTAAAGCAGAGAGGGAGAGAGGGAGGCAACCAGCACCCTTTTCTGGTTTCTATGTTCTGTATAAACACACACACACATACACACACACACACACACACACACACACACACACACACACACAGAGTAATCAAATAGAACATTTTGATGATATGGTTTTAGATAACTGGACATTTGAAATGTTTCAAAGATGTTTCTCAGATATTATCCTTTGGGATCAGAAAGAGTCCAAATGACTCCTCTTAGCTCCTGTTCTTAGCTCCTGAGTGGCTGTTTTGGAGTTGGTTTTTGTTCCCAAGCTCAGGCTGTGACGGTCCTTGTGGTTGTCTTTTCCTGAGCATAAGCCTGCTCAGAGTACATCTCCAGTGCCTACTTAGATTGCATGGTCTCTTCCATGGTGGCCGTCAGAAAAATGCTGGTATTTGCTGGGCACTCCTGTTTGGCACTTCTCTGATGAGCACATTACACATTTTATCCTCACACAATGGCATGACATATACGTTATTGTTACTGTCATCTTCACTTTACCAAGAACTCCACAATGTGCTAACTATAGCCAGTATCTGAGTCGGCAGGCCACAGGAGGCGGGATAAGTTAAGACACCAGCTTCTTGGTTCTTCAAATAGCATGTTAGGTTCTTTGGAGCAACTCCACTGTTTAAAAAAGAATGCTAGTTTTAAAAGCTTCAAACGCGGGTGGCTGGAGTGAAGGCTCAGTGGTTAGGAGCACTTGCTGCTCTTGCGGAAGAGCAGAGGACTGAGGTTCAGACCCAGCGCCCACATGGCAGCTCGTAACTCTGTAACTCCAGTTCAGGGGGCCCAACACACTCTTCTGACCGCTTCTGACCCCAGGCATGTATATGATACCCATCTATGCATATGTGTATATCAACAAAATAAAATAAATATATAAAAATAAAAACAATACATCTATAGAGGGGGTGGGGTGGAGGAGGGTTCAAACTATCCAGAAAGCATTAAAAAGCTCAAGAGACAATAGGGAACTCCCAGACAGGTTTTGGATGAAATCCTGAGATAGAAGAGAGCATGTGCAGATGCTAAAGGCCAATACCAGTACCACACTCACTCCACCAGCTCTCCTGGGCAGGGTACACTCACTCCACCA
>OU015749.1:118051281-118073189 GCA_907169655.1 Acomys percivali | reverse complement strand
GACTGTGAGGAGGAGTGTGGGGAGGAGTGTGAGGAGGAGTGTGGGGAAGCGAGAGCAGGAGGACGCCACAGCAGATGAGGGCCTGGAAGGGCTGGGCTCTTCCAGTGAGTCGCCGGGCAGGCTGTGCAGTGACGTCTGCTTACGGCAGTCAAGTGGAACAGGACACTTACTTAACTAAGGGTCATCTGAGAATATAGGGTGGCTGTCCCTGCCTCTTAGAGCTTCTGGCCCACCAGGCAAGAGCGTGACATGTGACCAACTTAAGCAGTGGAGTGAAAGTCACTAGAGAATACTCCAGTACAGCCCCTGGCACACATTTTATGCCACATTTATTCAGGGCCTGTGGTAAAGAAGTGCATGATACAGGGGAAGGAGGATTTGAGTCTATACATGAGATGTTGTAGTGATTCAAGAGTAAGAATTACAGGAACACCCCAAGCTCCTCTGTCCTTAGGTTAATGTGAGGAAATGCCATCCATTAGGTCAAAATAAGAGCTCAAAGGCTGAGGCTCCTCTTTCTTTTTACCAGAATGTAGTTGGTATAAGTATGATAAATACTATTCAAAACCACTACAGACACATACCTGTAATCCAGCATTCAAGACTACGGCAGGAGGATCATGAGTTCAAAGCCATCCTGAGCTACATTAATGGGGGCGGGGGAGGCAGGGCTGGGAGATTGAGTCAGTAAAGCACTTTCTACCCAGGCGCATGGACCTGCGCCCAGTCCAGCACCCACAGAAATGCATGTGGTCAACCCAGTGCTGAGGAAGCAGAGACAAGTAGCCGTGGGGTTGCTGGCCAGCCAGCCTAGCCGAATCGTGGAGCTTAAGCATATTACTCAAGGCTGACCTCCACTCACATACACACCACTTCATATACACACACAAACACAGTAGGTAGAAGTATGTTCTGCATCTTAAAATCTGGGAAACAAATTGCATCCTGAACCACAATTGGTACTTTGAAAGCTTTGCCTCTGCTCTTACTTTTTGTTTTGTTTTGTTTTGTTTTTCTTGGTTTGGGAGTTTTTGTTTTTTCTTTTTTGAGACAGGGTTTCAAGAGACAAGGTGTATCCTTGGCTTTCCTGGACTCAGTTTGTAGACCAGGCTGGCCTCGAACTCACAAAGATCCACCTGCCTCTGCCTCCCGAGTGCTGGGATTAAAGGCATGCGCCACCATGCCAGGCTTCTGCTCTCACTTTTAAAGCAACTCTGTGTTTGCTCAAAGAAAGAAGCCTCCATTTGCTCATTTGTCAGTTTTCACTGGTATAAATGGCATGTAGGCTTAGCCACAGAACTGGGAAGAGCCTGCCTCTGGCAGAGAAGAAAGACAGTAGAACCCTGAGTGACAGGGGGATGACAGAGGGTTGACATCTGAGTGGAGCTGGCCTTGCAGGGAGCTTGCCACTGGGAGAAAGAGGGACTCACTGGCGAGCAGTCCCCACCCATTCAGCCCGCTCTGAAGTGGACTACTCAAAACCCTGGAGGAGAGATTAAGATGGCACTGCAGGAAGCTGAGGTCTCCCAGCAGCCTCCTGGCATGTGGGCACTCCTTTCTCAGGGAGTTTTCAGCAGACCAGTTAGTTCATTGTCATAGTGGATCTGTGGTGAAGAAAAAATAATGAACAGAAGAGAAAATGGAGCAAAAGTTTCCCAGAATCACCCAGGACAACCAGACAAATAGGAATGCTTCCTGTGTCTCCTCTCTGAGGCTCATCCTTGGCAGCTCCTTCCTGTGTCGCTTCCCTGCTGATGTGCTGTCATGGTCCCCATAGGGAGTTGTAGCGAGACCTCTCCTCTCACTCTCTCATAAAAGATAATGCTACATGCCACTAAAGTGTGCAGATAAAAAGAATCACAGACAGCCTCACTTCTGCCTTAAGCAAAAAACCTTTAGTATCAGACTATCTTTTATCTGCCCCCATCTCCTCTCAAGCCAGCAGCCCTCTGCTCCTGGGGTAAAGTGGGTCTCCTGTAGATGTTGTCAGCTGTATGAAATATTTGGAGATTGCAAAGTAGCACAAAAATTGAAATGAGATTATTCAACCTTAATTGAGGACTGTGGCTTCTTGGGTTGGGGGATTTGGCCCCTTTCTCTGCTGTGTGCCTATGGCTTTCCACACAGATCTTTAAATGTGGCTCCCCTCCTGTGCATTGGTTATGAAGCCAAATAAAAGAGGTGTCCGTGTGGAGGTTTGTGTGGGCTCCCTTTGTAGAGGAGGAAAACCCCCACATGGATGTGAGTCCCTCCTTTAAAACACACCAAGAGTCAGTGTGGGGATACAAAGGGTAAAGGAGAGGGCAGAGGCGTGAGACCAGCGAGGCTGCAGATCTAGAGCTGTGACGAGCTGGAAGGTTCCTCCCACCGCAGAAGGAAGTTTCTGGGCCCAGTGACCCAATGAGTTTTTAGACTTGGTCACCTGCTGCTGCTGTTCAGCAGTTCAGGACTCAGCTTTAGGATGAAGCTAGCTTGGCCTGCCAAAACAGGGGCTCTGCTTTCACCAGCTCTGAAGGGTTTTGCATAATCTTTAGGGTAGTGATGCCAAAAACACATTGGAGTGGCTTCTTAATTTCATAAGCAATGCATTCCTTAATTAGTTTCACAGGGTGGCTGAGGAGAGGCTACTCCCTTGATTTTTCATTAGTTAGTTATTCTTTATATTATGCCATTTGAGTCAAAACATAAATCTGTAAAGGGGAGGTAAACAGCCATGTGTTCAAAAGATAGTCTTCTTAGAGGGGGGCACAGGTCAGTGCACCCCCCTCCTCTACCTGTGTGCCCAGCATGGGGCGTGAGTGGTAAGAAGGAACCAGGGCCTAGTGTGGAGGAGCCCAGTACTCCGGAGGTGGAGGCAGGAGGATCTTAAGTTACATAGCAAGACCCCATCTCTAAAAAACAGACAAGGGGCTGCTGGGATGGCCCAGTGGGTAAAGGCACCTGCTCTACAAGTCTGATGGCCTGAGTTTAACCCCTGGAACCTACTTAAAGGTGCAAGAATCTCAAAGTTGTCCTCTGATCGCTGATACACTCAGCGTGGCCCACATGTGCTCCCTCACACACTTCACACATATGCATGCACACACACGCACACACACACTAGGTGTGTGTGGTGGTGTGTGTTGTGTGGGGAGAGGTGTTAAAGGCTGAGCCTGGTAGAGTACACCTTTAATCCCAGCACTGAGGAGGCAGACATATCTGATCTTGTCTATCCAGTGGAGCTCCAGACCAGCCAGGGTACATAGTGTAAATTTGTCTCAATAAATAAGTAAACCCTTTTTAAAACTGAAAACGAAGTAAACAAAACAAACAGACGCTCCCTTTGGAAAGGCACCAGGCCCACGGGGCTCTGCTGAGGGACTCTGGGGAGGGCTCCCACGAACCCTACTGAGGTTGGTGAGGAGCAGGAGCGGTCTCCCCACAGACTTCTCCACAGGAGACAGACCGCAAATCTGTCTCTAGCCCACACTTGCTCTTTTCACTTTGTCCCCGCTCTTTCTGCCTTTGTTTGCAGCTTCCCTCCTGTCTCCTGAGTCTGAGGCACAGAGCAGGCTGGCTCGACATGCTTGGTTAATTGGTGTGTCACCGGGTCCTGCGAGGCCCCTCTTGAGCACTAGCGCTGCTGTATTGAAGTGCTTTGAATGATGTGTTAAACAGTGAAAGCAAGGACCATGGCTCAGAACTGTCTCCAGATAGGCGGGGAGCACACCCCGGGAGGACACGAGGGCGTTGTCTTCAAAGTCACTGCTTGCACAGAGTTTTCTTAAGTTGGTTGGTTGGTTGGCTTTTTTTTGCAACTTGTTTTGGGAGTGGGGTTTTGGGGGGTTGTTTTATGGGAGTTTTGTTTGTTTTTGTTTCTTGTAGTGCTAGGGATGGCATTCCAGGACTCCCATAGGGTACATGTTCTGCCACTGAGCTGTGCCCCCAGCCTTTCTCAAAGTTTAGAATTACCTTTACTAAAATAAATCCATGCAGTATGACACTCTCCTGTCATATGAGCACCATTTTCTTTAGTCTGCCTAAGATATACTGTGCATCCTTCGTGATGCTGACCATGGTCTCGGCAGCTGAGAGTGCCCTGTTCTTCTGACTGTCATCTACATCTTGTGACATGTGCATTTCCTACTTTCATAGTTGAATAATTCATACAGAATTCAGATCTGATTCCCTCACGACCTATATCACCACTCTAGGACCCGGGAGTACTCAGTACTCCACTCCAGCACCCAAGGGTACTCAGTACTCCAGTACTAAGGAATCTTTTTGGTTCAGTCTTTCCAGCTTTTCTAACAGCTTTAAAGAGTTCCTGAAAACAGAGGCCAGACTTTAGGTCTCATGGAGCCTTTGACAGAATCATGTTTGTGGCGGGTCACTTGTCACCCACACATAAAGAAATGATTTCTCTTTGCCAACACAGCAGACCCAGATTCAAATTCCATCTCAACCACAGCTGTCTAAGCAAAGGACTGTGGCTGCAGTACCTGGTGTCCTCAGCTAAGGTGGCAGCTCCACTTCAGAGTGTAGGGTCTACCCTCTCCTTAGACGGAAACAGCATCTGAAGTGCTCACAAAACGAGCCAGTTTGCCCAGAGAGCAGCAGACCACAAGTGTTAGTTTCCACTCAGTTCAAGAGCTACTGAAAATAAAATGAAGGCATGGTCCCATGAAGACACAACACAAGGGAAGACAGTGTCAGCACAAAGCCACAGCTGTCATCTTAAAGCCATAAGCAACAGTTGATTCTGGAGCAGTTTCAAGTGACCATGACCCAGGAACACAGATTCAGGTTGTCCTCCACATTCCAGTATGGAAGCAGTCTTGAGAAGTTTTCTAGTTTTAAGAACTAAGAAAGTCACTAATCAGGGCAAGTTTAGCTTCCAGTGGTGCCTCAGAGAGGACAGTGGTGCCTCAGAGAGGCAGTCACAGAGAGCTGGGAAGCTTTCTAAAGGCCCAAGGTGCTGCCTGGTTGATGACGGTTACAGCTTTGTGGTTGGTAGAAGCTAGGTCTGCTAAGTGAGTAGGTTCTAAAAGCTTCGTACTTTTTAGTCACAAAATGTTAGTTCAGACACAGGGGTGGGCGGAGAAGGGCTGTTGCAGAGGGCTGGAACTAGCCCAAGATAAGGATGATTAGACTCTGGACCTGGGGCATTCCAGTTGCTCCACAGTGCTGAACTTCTAGTCAGTCTCTGCAGATGCAGCATCTTCCCAGAAGTTCTATTCACAATAGCCGCCACCAGATTTTCAATGTGATGAAACAGATGTTTGTTTTGACACAGGGTTTCTCTGTGTAGCTTAGTTGTCCTGGAATTCACTGTGTAGACCAGACTAGCCTCGAACTCAGTGAGATCTGCCTGCCTCTGCCTCTTTAGCACTGAGATAACAGGCATGCGCCACCGTGCCCAGCTTCAAATACTTTCCTAATAGATAGATCCCAATAATCTTTCTACTCAATGATGGAATTGTCCCTGAGGACATTTAAGTAAGATTTGAATGGCCACTTGACTCAGAAGACATTCTTCATGGAGGAGAGCAGTGTGCACGTAGATCAAACATAGTCATTTTTCTGCATTGCTTCACTCAGCTAGCAGACCCCGTGACCATCACTGGTCCCTGTGAGCCAAACTACAAAATCTTGCTTCTGTGGAACCAACAGTTTAAAGAAGGATGCTTGGCAATTGTAACTTCCCAGACAGAAGTCCTGGGGATGGTGTAAAGAGCCTAGTGGCATGAGATTACTTCCTGAGTAGAGATCTGAAAGGGTACAAGGAAACCAGTCATCTGTGGCTCATGTCCCACAAGACTGACAGTGCAGGGAACTGTAGCTCAACTTAGAGAAACCCGCAGGCAAGGCCCACTGCTCCTAGAATCCTCTCGCTCCTCAGTCCAGTGACCTATGGATACCTTCCCAATCCTGGTCTCAATCCTGCAGACCATCTTACATACTTCAACTCTGATCTCCAAGGAACTTCCACATGTCTACCACACCTATTTAGGAAGTTCTTTTTACAGCCCCTATCTTTTACTTAGAAACTAGAGCCTTGCTGTTGTTTAACTAAGGAAGGAAAGACTGTAGAATCCGATGACTCGTGCCCCTTAGCCCTGAGGAAGCCACTCCAGAAGTGGCATGTGCCCACCAGGTCCCCACACAGTTCACACCATGAGCTCCTGTGGAACTGAGACGTTCAGGTATGGAGTCTGCTCTTCTTTCCTCTTTAGAGCTGTTGATAGTCCTCTGCTCAGTGACATTCTAACGAGAAGGGTGACACGCATCTCTTCACGTGTACTGATAGCTAAGGAAGCATTTGATACTTGTCACCTATGTAAGCTCTGCCTGGAGTAATGGGAAATGACAAGAAGTTAGTGATCTGTGCTCTACTTTGTAAGTATCAAATCTCCCATCCTGCAAGTGAGGAAACTAAGATCCAGAGAAACTGAAGGACTTTTCCAGAAGGTTAAATGGCTGTCCCATGCTGCATAGAGCAGCCAGTTCCTGCCTCCCAGATGACGTGTGCTGCTCTTGTCGAGTTACAGGGCAGACAGTGAATGAGCAGGACATTATGTGAAGGCCAGGGCACACTGGCTGTGCACCTAATCAGCACTGTTTCTCAGTATCACTCTGCAGTGCCATTGTGGCGGGTCTGTCACACAACACTTTGCAGAGTGCCAGTTCTCTCCCAGAAACTAAGGCCTAGTTGACTTTTTTCAAAATTAACCTAGTCTCTGATACAGCTGAGGTAGGAGTTCAGCGTGCTCATCTGCCCAGTGCTGCCCTGCATTGGCACTAAGAGTCCAGCCTCTGCCCTGGCCTCCTGGCTGGAAAGCTGCACTGATGAGAGGAAAGGCTGTCATCAAAGTCCAGGAGGATTGCATTTACCCATCACTGCTTAACAAGCCCTTAAAATGACATTTATTTACTCAGGATCCTGTGGGGCAGGAGTCCTAGCAGGGGTCAGCCATCCCTTTCAGCATGAAGGGCCTCAGGAGCTTGTCTTTGGGTAGTGTTTAAAATGGGGGTTCCACCAGCGTGTGTGACCCCTGAGTGGCAAAAAGGGGAGGCTGGGGCACAGCTGTCCTGGTGTTCTTGACCACACAAGTGCTCTCCTTCTCCGCCTCCTTGGCTAGCTCAGGCTCCTTGCACCTTGTGTGTAAGCTGCTCAGAGGTGCAGCACTGTTGAGCTCCACCCTCAGAAGTGGGACAGAACGACCTCTGCCACGTGTTTCTGAAACTGCACCGGTTCCTGATAAGGAAGCACCAAGGCCGCTCTGTAAAGCATCCTGGTAGGGCAGTCCACCTCTGGAAACACAGCCCCCTGCAGATGACTTTCTGAAGAAATGGCGGTGCGCTAAGTATTGACGGATGGGGTAGACACAGCAGACAGCTTCCAGCTGGAGCAGAGCACTTACCAAGCCAGGAGAGTTGGAGCATCATCCCATTTTGACTTCCTTGACTTTGAACTAGAAATAGAAGTGAAGATTCACTGGAGCTCAATAGACTAAACCCCAGCCCTGATGTTTTCTCAAATATCCTCAGCTGCACGACTACAGACAACAGTCTAGAGCTGGGAGCCCACAGAGGTTTCCTCTAAAAGATGTAGTATGGTGGAGCTGTCTGTTGTCAGAGGACAGGTCAGCACTATATACTCACCTTAAAGGGGAGCCATGTCTTAATTCTTATAGGCTTCCAGTGGTTAGAACGAAGCACATGAGATGGGGTTCTATGTTTAAGTCTTTAATAAGAACTAATCCATCTGGATCATCATGATGCTTCACTATGCAAATGTGGTAATGGCAGGTCCTTCTAGGTAGAGATGTGTTAAGTGAGAGGGCTCTGTGTGTCTGTTAAGGCAGCAGACCCCAACGCTGAAGCATGTAGTGTGGTCATTTTGGCATGGTAGCTAGAAGCAACCAAACCATGTCCTTCTAAGCTGACCAGACAATTGAAGGTGTCTCCATCCCTATTTACATGAATACCTAATGTTGTTGCCCTGGGAGTATTTCTGTTGTAATGAAGAACATAAAAAAACTCTTGGCTTAGTGTTCATTTGTCCACAGTGCTAAAATCCACTAGGTATTAGAGAGACAGGGAAATGTTGACACTGACTGTTACCAGGCAGGCTGTGATAAAATTCCCCAAGAAAAAAGTACGGGCAATGAGTAGTATGGAGTTGTCTGCACAGTTGTGGCCAGACTCTTCTGGAACAGACATTCCCACAGAGGAGGAAGAACAAGGGGATGTGTAGGAGCTGTGTCCTGAAAGGCAGGCAGATTGCGTTTGTCATCTGTCACACAGGCTAGGGTTCCAGATAGGAACCATCCTTGCTGTTGTAGTTAGGGTGGTGCGGGCATTTGAAGAACAATGCTTTTCCTATTAGAACCGTGGTGTGGTTGTGTTCATCCATCCTAACCAAACGTCTTTCTAGTTCAAAGTCTCACACCATGCAGGGACTGCGATCAAAGGAGACCCTTTTGTGGTTGTTTGTAAGGGACTTTTAGAGATTTTTGTTATAGTTTAATTAGCATTGCTGTGAGCAGAGTCACTGATGAAAATCAAGATAGAACAATTAGAATGTCTGCAAGGCCACAGAAGTGGGCCTTTTCAAATAGAGAGCCTTTTTTTTTCTCTCTCTCTCTCTTTATTAAGTTTAACAGTTAGCAACCTCGTATTTACTGTGGCCTGGTTGAAATTAGGCTTTTTTTTTTCTTTTTATTAAATTTAACAGTTAGCAACCTCGTATTTACTGTGGCCTGGCTGAAATTAATATATTACCTTTAAACACAGTATTCAGCCAGCCAGGCTTTGATTTAATGTAGTATATACAGACAGGTAGATATGCACACACACACACACACACACACACACACACACACACCTACGCACACATGCGTGCTCGAGCACGCGCACACACACATTGATAGACAAAAAAAAAAATGATGCAAATAAATAGCATAATGCGAGGAGAATGTTAATGTTTCAGGTCAGCAGCGTTAAGAAGTCCAAGAACCCTTTATAGATTCAAAACGATAGCATTCAGTATGGAATCTACTTTTTATCATCCTTCCTGGCCCTTCAGGATTAGAAAACCACTGTCCGGCAATAGTTTGCTAGCAGGAGAATTAGGAGTAAAGGTACTGACGCCTGAGGGGTGGGTCATGAATTAGTAATTGCTATGTGGCGGATGAGCCCGTCAGAAGAGTTGAAAATGAGGAAGTTGCCTCACAGAGCGCTATCAATCACTCAGTGACCATAACTTGCAGTAATTAGTGTATTTTATGGGCCTTTGCTTCAGTGGCTCGAAAGCACATATGCTGCAGTCACAGCTAAACTTTGCCGGAGTAATATTCCAGGATGATTTATCCTCCTGCTGCACTGGGATACAACCCTATATTAGGTGAAGATTGTGAACTAAGCTGCAATAAAGTGTAAGTTTAGGTACAGTTTGCCCAGGTTGAGACCTCAATGTATCATGCTTCTGAGCGGTCGAGGTCGGGCCACAGCAAGCGATCATTTCTAACAGTGAAACAAATAAAGCAATTAGAGGACCAGCATTAGGATATTGTGTCTGTGAATTACTGTTGCCCGCTCCCCATTTAAGCATCCACTGTAATAAGCCCACTTCTAATTAGAAAAACAGCATTGCTGTATTAGAATCATTTGTTTGTAATGCTGTCTTTCCTCCATGATTACTGGTGATCTGGGGTGGAAAGCGAGGCCTTCTGAGTGATGGAGAAGTGCTTGATTTATCCTTCTGTGCTTCTGTGTTTGGGCTCCTTAAGTTACAATAAATCTACTCAGGATCTGTGGAGTCTGGCGAAGAGGAGGATTTCCTTTAGAAATGTTGGCACATGTTAAAGAGCAAGCCTGGCGGGAACCTCCCAGTTAGGCTCTTTCTACACAAAGAGAGAAAAAAAATGTTATTTACCAGCTCTCAGGGGCACTTGGCACTCTTCGTGCAGGCATAATGAGTTATTTGCTGAGGTTCACCCAGTGCACCGGAAGTCCCCGGGGCCTTCACAGACAGGGTTCCCTGCCATTGCCAAAACATCTGTAGAGCCCAGCGTCTAATAATTTAACAAGCTTTGCCACCAACTTACAGTATGACCTTGGGCAAATTAATTAAGCTTCTGGTGCCTCCATTGGGCCATAATTCTGTTTGTGTTAAAGAAATCCTTGGAGTTTGTAGGCAAGCATTACGTCGAGATAAGTATGAATTGAACAAGGCAAGAGACTCGGCTCTACCAAACTCTCTGCAGATGAGTTTCGCGGCTTCTGATGACCTGTTCCTGGGCTTGCCTGACGTAGCTGCCAGTGAGAGGCTGGGAAGGTGCATAGTGTGGCACCTTCATTACATTTATTTGCCATCTTTAATTTCCAATGCATTATCACATCATATGAGTTAAACAATAATAGTAAAACAAACTAATTGTCTTTAATTAAAGTGAATTAGGTTTTGATTTCAATATATTTGATGTAGTGAGAACTGAGGATGTGGAGGGTCCCAAAGGTTATTAGGGCAGATTTCTGTGGGGCCTGGTGGTGTCAGTAATAACCCTCTTCCTCATGGTTCTAGACACGAACAGATATGTCATTTCATCAGTCTCTGTTACTCGCACTTATGCCCCTCCACAGGGGTCGCAGATTCCACAAGTTAGCAGCTAATGGCCTTATACATTAAAAATGGAAGCTCCCCTCACTCCAAGGCCTTGCAAGGCTTTGTTCTTAAGCCCTAGACACTGTGGAGTACAGCTGCAAACTATAGGCAGAAGATTAAATTAATTTGTAACTCCTTTTTTTTTTTTTTTTTGTCCCGAATTGCTAAATCCTCCACATTTAATTGAAACTCTACTTCAAGACGCTCTGTGTTTCTGCTTTCTTTGTTGTCAGTTTAACCTCGAAGCTCTTTAACACTGGCAAATTGCTGTCATATCCTTTGGATTGTCTTGAAACCATTCCATAAGCGGACAGTGAAATTGATACACGGGAAGAAATGTCAAATCGTAGGGTAGATGTTAAAGTATTTAATATTTATTGTGGGTCTTCTCCAGCATAGTTTGAGGTGATTTAAGCTTTTTCTTTAGGCCTGAGTAAATTGGTCTTGGGATAAAACCTCACCTAGGGAATTTTATGTCATTTAGTACTTAAGTGTATTTTGTTTTAGGTTTTTTTTTTTTTTTAAGTTTCCCTATGTCTGAATGCACCAAGTGGCTGTCAAGTTTCTATGAAATGAAGGCTTAACTGCAGCACACAGTCTAAATGCAAAATCTGTAGATGGAAGTTTAATTGTGTAAAATGCGCACGAGGTAATTAAGAACAAATTTTAGAACATTTTGGACTAGAAAATTTCCCTTCAGCTATATTGAAAATGCTTATTTTCAATTTGCCGTTATGCTGAGAAACAGGATATGTCTAAATTAAATTTTTTTTTTTAATCGAGTGATTTTTAGTGCAAGGATAAACTTAAAACTCATCCCATTAGCCAGGTGAGGTAGTGTACACCTGTAATCCCAGCACTCAGGGAGGCAGAGGCAGGTAGATCTTTGTGAGTTCAAGGACAACCTGGTATACAAATCAAGTCCAGGACAGCCAGTGCTACACAGAGAAACCCTGTCTCGAAAAACAGAAACAAAAAACAAACAAACAAACAAAAAAAGTCATCCAGCTGCATTGCTGATGGCCCGAGTGTGCCCTCACTGCTTCTAGCTGCATTGCTGATGGCCTCAGTGCACCCTCACTGCTTCTGGCTACATTGCCTTTTCTCTCTTTATAGTTCCAGAATGGCAGTTATTTTCCTGTCACATTGTTACTTTATACGTATTTTCTGCGCACACCTTTAATCCCAGCACTCAGGAGGCAGAGGCAGGTGGATCACTGTGAGTTTGAGGCCAGCCTGGTCTACTAAGCGAATCCAAGACAGCCAAGGCTACACAGAGAAACCCTGTCTCAAAAAAAAGGGGGAGGGGCGTTCTATTATGTATTTGACAATTGTTCTAGTTCTGTGTGTGTGTGTGTGTGTGTGTGTGTGTGTGTGTGTGTGTGTTGCATACACAGAGACCCAAGTACATTTATTATTTACTCTATAAAATCCATCATACCCCAGTGCTGCTACCTCAAGAACAATCCGTAGGTTACAGTTGGTCAAAACAAAGATCAATAAACAACTCTGAGGAACATTTCTAGTTTCACAGTAAAATATTAGTGTTTCCCATTTTTCCATGTATTCCCAACTTGTGGTCATGTCCACAGCCTCTTTTTCCTGCCCTTTATACAAGAAATGTCCCACAACCCCTGTTGAGCAGTTGGTTAGTGTTTGGAATTAAAATGCACTTGTTTACTTAACATTAAATGGAATCCTTTCCTTGCCTCCTGTCCATCTCCACCCCAGCCACCCAACAGTTCGAGGTCCTGTACAAAGCCAGCTGTCCCCTCCTGGGAGTGGCAGGATGAGAGTCTGTTGATGGATTGCTGGAGTGTCTTCATTTTTCAGTACACTTTTTTTTTTTTTAAACACTGGACTTAAGCTGCCTATATTTAAATGTTTCCCTTGTAAAGATGACAGAGTGAGTGGCGGTCCCCATTGGCTAAGCCCTAATCTGTTTGCTTTGTTGCAATCCTTCTTTTCCTCCTGCTTTACTTTAACTGTTAACCTATTTATAAATCTAAATCTACACACAGAGGTCATTGGTTGGCTGAACTTAAACCATTTTACTCAGTAAATTTAATTAAGAAAATACAGTGCAACTCATAAGCAAATGAGTTTTTTCCTAGTTTTAAACCAAACCACCCTCTTGAGTGCTGATTGCCTTGCCCGACCCCTGGTGATACAGAAACAGGCAAAATTAAAAAGGACATTAAAGCTTCATTAAATCTGAAACACATTTAGTACAGTGACATATCTGCAGGCCATTTCAGAGAAGATTACACACTCTCTTTTGTAAGTTTCCTAATTTATAATACCTTGACAATAAAAACTGGGGAAATGCAAGTTGATTAATAGGCCAGTAGGGGTAGGAGAAACGGACTAGCCCAGACCCAGCCATCTGAAATGCCCGCAGCATGTGCGTGCCCTCCCTAAGGGCTCAGTGTCTACTTTGACTTTCGTGAAGAAGTTCTTCACAGAGCCATGTCTGTGCAGGGTCGTGCTTCTGCTTCCACCTAACAGCTTGACAGAGGGTTCTGGGCCACCTTGTGTTCCCTTCCACTTGGTCATGAGACAAGCAGTGGGGAGCAGACAGCTCTGGGGCTGCATTCGGCTGAAGGATAAGGTCACAGAGAAGACAGAGTCCTCCAAAGGGGCCTTCAGTGCAGCCCATCACACCCGCCTGAACTTACTAGTGTAGAGCTGGGACCCTTTAGCCTGTTGCCACAACAGCCCAGTGGTGACACTCCATAAGAAAGGAAGTGACCATTCTGCTACCTGTCAAAGTCAAGGGATCCTTCTGTGTCATGTAAATCCAAACAAATCACACCTGCACGCTGCCAGGTAGGACTGAGGTCCCAATGGCTAGATGTCAGGAAAACATGAAGCAAAGTCACACCCAAGAATACTACTTTCCCCAGGCCAGCCACTGCTGCCTGTTCCTAAGCAGACTGGGCAAAGGGGCCGCCACTAGCCTGCCCAAGTCTTCCCTCTAGCCTCCTGCAAAGCAGGGTCTTAAATGAGTGACACCAGCCATCCTTGCTTCTCTGTCCCAGTTATGACAGAGAGCCCTGGTGCATGCGTGTTCCTGTCTGCTGGGTCCCAGCTGCAGACCAGTGCTGACTGGCCAGCCAGAGGTTTCATGTTAGTCTCACAGCATCCTGCTCTGCCCTGGCTTCTGAGGCCTTCTGCCTATTCTATTTCTCGTGGGTTGTTGTTGTGGTTGTTGTTTGGGTTTTTTGTTTTGTTTTTTTCTGTTTTGGTTGTTGTTGTTGAGAAAGGGCTTCACTATGTGGCCCAGGCTGTTGTTGAACGAGGATTCTACCGCCATAGCTTTCTAAAGTGCTGAGATTATAGACACACACCATCATGCCTCTTTCATTCCTCAATTCTCTAAACTGCAAGAACCAAGAGTGTTGGCATCTGCTGCGTCACTTAGCTCTTGATAATATGTGGGGTAGGCAAGTTCCTTCTGTCAGTCAATCATGTGGGCAGAAATCTTCCACTGTCCCCAATGATATGCTCAACACGTAGCCATATGAAGAGTGACATATCCTGTAAGGAATTAAACCAGAACGTTCTCAGTGTTTTCTTGGCCCTTCGCCATTTTGGATGAGCCATCCATCTTTCGCTGTTCCTTTACACAGATGAAATTCATACAGATCAATGTGACAACATGTGGCAGCTCTTTGGTCACTCCTCACTGCTGGCCAGGCCATTACAGAATGGTCCACCCACCACCGCAGACCACAGGGACTCGCTGGCAGTCGTACCCTGTGCTCTTGAAATCTAAGACAAGCCTGCAGCTTGTGCTGGGTGAGAGCAGAGTGGGAGCAGCCCAGCAGCACGTAGGCAGCAGCAGCCAGAGCCCCACAAAACCTGCCAGGTTAGCTGAGCACCCGCCCTCTCTCCCGTGCCTCGGTTTCTACGTCTTCTCCCTTGTGTTTGAAACGATTAAGGAAATCCGTCAAACGAAATCAGAGCCTAAATGTGTATCTTGAAAAATCTATATGCTTATTAATGTGTCTAAAATATGAGCACAAGGTGGCACTTGACTAGATATTCTAGCACACGCAGGTGCACACAGCACACATAGACATCCAGATGAGTGTTGGCCTTTACAAAGGAGTCCGCCATACAAAGTCCTATAGTTTGTCCCTACTACACTGCTGTTAAAACTGCCTTTAGAACTATGAAAACCTCAACACTGCAGTCTGCCCTCAGTAAGTAATCTTTGTAGATATCCAGGGTTTGCACATATATGGGCATTCAGGTGTCAGGCTACACAAAGTCACATGGTCACTAAGCTAAGGGTATCATTTTAAATGCAAGCTGTGAGTAGTTCTCATAAAGGGAAGGAGGGTGTTTTGTTTGTTTCATGAAATGATTTTAAACACCATTTTGAAGTGTTTGAGCAGCATGTGTGTCTTGAAAACAAGTGTGCAGCTATCAAGGTCTCAGAAGATTTTGCAGTGTGCTGGGAGGAATGCTGGATTAGGAAGCAGGTTTGGGCACAGTCCCTAGATTACTCTTAACTAAGCCCATGAGAATCCCTTGAGTGGGACTCCAGGACTTGCGTCTGCCCTGTCGGTCCATGTGCTCAGGTGCACTCTGGCTTCCCTAATGTTACGCTTCTCCTGTGCAGGCAGTTACAGATGCGTGGGGGTTCGGAACGCTGGGAAGCTCCACATTTTCAACATAGTTTCCTCTAACTAGGTTATGGCTAGCCAGGATCAATGGCTCGAGCCCTTAATCCCAGCACTTGGAAGGTAGAGGCAGGCAGTTCTGTGAGTTTGAAGCCGGACTATTTGTTCAGCCTGATCTTAATACATAATATCAAGCCTATTCTTGTCTAAGTCGCTTAGTTTTTACATGTGAGCTAACAAAAGTGCCTAGACCAGAAACAAATTGCAATATACAAATCAAAATAAGCGCAGAGCCGGGCAGAGTGGCGCACACCTTTAATCCCAGTGCTTGGGAGGTAGAGAGGCTGGCAAATCACTGTGAGTTCGAGGACAACCTGGTCTACAAAGTGAGTCCAGGACAGCCAAGGCTACACAAAGAAAGCCTGCCTCAAGAAAACAAAAACAAAAAAATAAGCATAGAGGATTCGCTCTCCCAAGTTTAGCTGGAGGCCTCCAGTTCCATGCTTATATGGCCAGTTCTGTACCAGTGGTAGGGGGCCCTCTGACAGGAATGCATGAAATGGTAAGTGGATGAAAATAATAACCCAGGTTTCAGTTTCATAACACAGCCTACTCCCACTTCCTGCAATCTTTGATCTAGACCTATAGCCTAAAACCCACAGAGCTGCTGCTCTCTAGACCAACAAGATGTTACTATCTTACAAGAGGAAAGGCCCACAGACTTGAACATCTCTGTCTCAAAGAAGCTGTCACACACATGCGACATCCCAGGGTTGAGAATATACCAAGAGAAAGTATGGGGTATAGTGTTCAGTTACTAAAATTAAAATATTGTTATCAGAGATAAAATACTGTCTGTTAAAAATGTCCATTCTAAATACAGTTTATAATGTAATTACAGCAATAATTTAGCTCATGCATTAGAGGGGTTGACTTTTTTTTATTTGCTAGATGCAGTTCTGAAATGTAGTCCTTGTCTGTGTTAAGGAGATCTGCCCTGCATGCAAATCTATAACTAGACAAATATTATTTCCTTTCCCAGCTTGCTCTTGGGAGGTTTCCATATCCTCAGGTAAGATTGTTCATTACTGCCATTTGCCACTGTGACATTCATTCCTATGTATGAAGGTACAGGAAGCGATTGTGAACATTTGAGCCACATACAAATAAATCTGTCCTGTTAAAATGAAAAGTAGTATCTTAAAGGAGTCATTAGAAGTCTCTGTTGGCTTTTTATTTTTTTTTAACTCTAGACTTTCTTCCCTTGTTAAAGGTTGACTGAGACCACCGTGCTCCTCTTTGTGTGGTACTTGAGGTGCCCCTTCTCTCCGGTGCCATGTGCTCATGGTGAGCTTGGAGGAAGGGCCCAGCCTCTTCTTCATGCCCCTTATGAGCATTTTGGACTCAATTAAAATCATTCAATTTAAAAGATGAAACCGGGTGCAGCTATCTAATGTGGGTCACTGTTCTCAGCAGGTGCGTAGGCCCCCAGTTTCACGTCATGTGATTTCGAATACACACCTTTTCGATTTTGCCCCTTCCTGTCCACAAATAGTTTATTGTCAAGTATTGCAAATCCTAAATTTCTATAATTTCCCCATGATTTTTACTAGAGAGGGATGCTAGCAGTTAAGATATAAAGCTATTTTGTGGCTTGAAAATGGTTCTGTTGGGGAGCAGTAAGCAAACCGTCCAGAGGGATGAGAAGTGACCCGCTGGCGCTTCTTTCCTGGTTGCCGTGGACTGTTTTTCTGACATCTTGGTCTGAACAGGCCAAAGTGCCTGGAGGCATGTCTGATTTAAAGGTGGTGTTGGTCTCTGCTCTTTAAGCATCTATTAACTTGCTATTATTATGCAAATAAGTGTTGTATTGCACATACTAATTTATGCATGGTTAGATTATGCAGATGCATCACAAACATGGTTATTGAATAATAGGAGGGGCGCCTTCTCCCTAACGGTCTTTAGAAGCGGTTCTCAGCGTATTCTTCTAGTGCCAATGTAGACGCTTAAAGAGCCTTCACACACTGAACTGTCTCTTCCGAAGCCCTTTTCCTGCAGTTAAAAGTCATCAGATGAGTGGAAGAGAAACCCTCCAAGTGGTTAGGTTCAGGAGTGTTAGCCTCACTCTTCAAATTGGGAAGTCACTTTGCTTAAGCATCTTTTTCCTCTAGAACATAGCCACTTGACACACAGTAGCACATAGCTTTTGACACATACAGCCATGCCAGTCAGCTCTATAGGTAGTCCATCGGATTAACATCACATTGTCAAGATTTACAGTCATTTGAATATTTATCTTGTTAAGCCTCTTAAGTCTGTCAGTAATTTTTAAACAATTCAATGTTTGACTAATGCATATAATCCTGTAAAGCTGAAAATGAGCATGAGGCCCTTCATGACCTAACTCTTAAACTATTCTTAATAGAACACTTAGAAGCCATCTGATGTAGATTGCAAGCCAGGAGGATGGCTTACCATGCAAGCCTGATGGTCCGAGTATGATTCCTGGGACCCAAAGTGTGTAATGGAGAAAAGCTGATGTCCGAGCTTGGCTAGCTTGAGTGGCTAGAAGCTCAGCCCCTTACTTAGCCATCTTCTGTCCACCACACTGAAGACTGCTGTCCTGAGTGTGGTCCTTGAGCACTAAGGTCCCGTCAGTTGGAATCCCTCCACACCTGGCCTGGGGTTAGTCCCATGGAACTGCTAGTCCTAACCCAAAGTGAAATCAAGGCACCAGATGGCATCTCCTACTTAGAGGCAGTTGAGAGCGCAAAGGCAAATCAGAGCTTGGATCGAACGATTGAGCTCCACTGCAGATTCGCCAGTCCTTCCCTATTGCTTCCTAAGTTTCTTGAAACCTTGTCTTGCTCATCTCTGAAAGAGAAATCTTCTCTTTCTGGTTTGAGAGATTATGCTGTTCAAATGAAATAATGGATATAAAGCTACACAGGAAAATACCAAGAGGCCCCAGTGCCCCCACCCCAGCCTGAAGGGCTCCAGTGCAGGGCTGCACCTCAATGCAGTATTTGCATCTTAGCAATGCTCAGCCCCACTAGACAGAGGGCAAAGCTAGGAGCGGCGAGCTTCCAGACTTCCTTCGTCCAGCCCAGTGTCAGTGCTGCTGACAGCATCTTTAGCAGTCCCTCCTCCAGCTGGTGACAGGGTGTGTATATGTGCAGATGAGGGAGGAGGGCTTGGACATGATAGTCAGTGGCCAGCGACAACTAAGTGAAAAGGCTAGGTTTCCTAGAGACCACCTTCCGTGTGGATGTCATTGCCTTGTGTAACCAGCTGCTTGCTGTTTGGAAACACTGGCAGTTTCCTTAAGGCCTTAGAGTAGCACAGCCTCATTTGGATGCTGTCTGGATTCTAAGAAGAAAGGCTAGGGGCCTCCATTATAGCAATGTTCATTATTGCTGCTGTTGTGAGAAAAACAGAGTTGGGGATGTGATCCAGTTGGTCAAGTTCTGGCCTAACTTGCCCCATTATCTGGGAGGTGGAGACAGGAGGCTCAGGCATTCAAGGATATCATTGGTTAGAGTGAGTTTGAGACCAGCCTGGGGTACATAAAACTCTCAAACAAACAGACAAAAAACTATGGTACAGTGTCTTGAAGTCACCCAGCAGTTTCCCTACTCAGATCTCCCGAGCACTTTCCGTGACCAGGCCATACATCCCACCACAGGGAACTGTTACTTCCAGCCTCCCAGTGAACAGGCCACACACCTCATCCTAAACAGGAGTGGGGCCAATTAGGTCTAGGACTTGGAGGCATTTAAACTCAGTGACTGGCTGTGTCACCTCAGCTTGGTGGCTAACCATACCCCTCTGCCCCCACCCCAGGCAGTCACCAAGCCCTCCTCTCATTCAGCGTCCCTGCCAGAGGGTGCTGGGAAGAATGAGCATCACGGGCTGTGCTGACGGAGATGACAAGGCTCTTCCCTGGAGCCCTTTTGCTTTTCCCGTTATGTGTTTAGTAGAGTGACAGGGGGATGCAGATGGCCTCAGAGCCCTCCCCAGCCCCAGTGCCCTGAAATTCTAGGAGCCTGTGGAGCATGGTCCATAAATAAATAACAAGTATTTGCTTTTTACAACATCTTACAAAGCTAACTCCATTGAACAGTTCAGCTTTCATGGCAATCTGGAAAGGTCTGTAGGTCTGGACAAGGACTGGAGCATGTAGATGCAGAGATCTAAGAAACATGGCAGCAGGCAGTGGTTTGTTTAACGACACCCTAATTTGGAAGGAATGAAAATGGTTGTCTGCTAACCGTTGTCATCCTTCATCCAAACTTTACAAGGAAGCCCTCCCTGCATTCGGACAGTGGTGAGTCCATCCGGGAGACGTGAGGGGCTGGCCCCACTAGGGCACCCAGGGGACTTGGTAGACAGGACGAATCAGGGAAATAAAGCTAACACTGATACTTTTGCATATATAAAAATATTGTTCTTGTTTTGCCTACAATTCCTGATCTTGGTTAATAAATTACATCAAAATGACCCCGAGTTAAAAATGGGGGGGAGGGGGATTGGGAGAATCTGAGCAAATAGTGCCCCTGGTATTGTAAAGCTTTGAATGTTTTCACACCCCATTAATTTATTACTTCTCTTTCTTCATCTTTAAATTTCATTTTTTTTTTCAAAAATTCCGACTCCCCGCTGCTGCAGTGATTTCCATCTTGTTGTTAATTTCCCCTGCTCCATATGGAGCTCCAGACATTTCACCTGGAGGCTGTACTAGATTCTGCTGTAGTGATCCTACTTCCGGAGGCCAAAACTGTCATTTAGGGTTCCTGGTGCATCTGTCGGCGCCAGGCTTTTCACTGGCATGGGAGAGTGTGAATAACAAATTGGATGCACCTGAGATTCGGATGATTAGTGTGCGCTGTGAATCTCTGAGACTTGTAAGCAGCTCGCTCTGGGGGAGGGGACGGGGGAGTGGGGGTGGGGGGGTGGCACTGAGGGTGGGTGGTTCTGAGCCCACACCTTGCATTCGGGGCTTGGCAAGCGGTGTGCAGGCATCGTCGGCAGCCCTGGTGCAAAGATAGTAACATATATTTCATCGTGCCTTGTCATTGATTAGAAAAGAGCCTTTAATTTCATTTCACCCCATGTTGTGATTAATTTGCATTCTTTGTCAGAAGTTAATGGAGTTTTTTATGGTTCACTCTGAAATCCTTGAAGACATCAGACTTGATCTGATGTTTATACAACCGCCAGCGGAATTTTTTCCTGTGATTGATGGCAAGCTTGATGTTATTCCAAACGGCTTTTTAAGCTGTTTTTAAGAATTATTTGAATAAAATGCAAGCAAGATATTGTTGTAACGATCAAGATTATCTGTTAAAAATCTGTTTCAAATAAAGAAGATGATAAGTAGAAAAGGGGATCAAGAAGAGAAAAGGACGGTGAATAGAGGCGTTATTTATTAGAAGTATGTAGGAATAGCACCAGACAAATTGTGGCAGTGAAAGAGATCACTTTTATTGGAAAATTTTTATTATCATCTGACCAAATAGAATAATAAGTAAATCTAAGTTTAAAAAGAACATTTAATCTTAAGGATTAGAAGTTCTCGTGTTTTCTTCCAGCTTTGGCCAGCAGTGTGCATACAGAGATCTGCTGGTTTGACAGGAGACAGGCCTGTCACAGTTGTTAGCCAGCCAAAGTGATTACGGATTTCCCGTCCCAATCAAGAGGAAATCTTTAACCTCAACACGAGTGGCACATAAGTAGACTATAGACAGTCTCCCGTGAAAGAAGGTGTTCCTAAGGGTGTCACCACTGTCCTTCCCACAGACACTACAGAAATGGAAATACCCCATTTTAGAACCGAGATACTCCTCAGCATCCCATGGCAGGAGCAATGTTTGTTTGCGCCCTGCACGACCTGTCAAGGTACACAGGGAGCTGTCGGTGGCGGTTTCATCCTAGCCCCCTGCTGCCAACCTAGGAAATGGGTTCTCACGTGCCTTGGGTTACTAGGGCCATTTGTTTGATTTGGGGGCCTCACTGTGCTTCAGGGTTCTGCCTTCTCAGTGATGGCTGCTCTTGAGCCCCACTCATAGGTCAATGGCTGCTTATGCAGATGCCTACGCTGAAAACAGATTAACTTATGCGCTGTACCTGAAAGTTTGCTACATATGGTTTTCATTGACATTACTGCTTTCTGATCTTTGTCTTAACGTGACCTAAGGTCCTTTTTACTCTATATAATGCATATTATTGACCAAATTTACCCTGTGCTCGTTTAAATGGAAGCAGCCTTTCAAGGAGAAATACTTTAACTTGTTTTGGAACGCTGCTGTTTAAATGTGTTGGGCTTGTCCCTTTCTTCCCCTTGTCACGGGAAGGGCTGGCTTGGGAACACTGCACTTGTTCTGCAGCAGCGAGCCCCTCCTTAGGGTATTGTCCTCCTACAGGGTGAAGAGCCCATGTTCTTAAAGCTGGTTAAACACGGAGCTCTCTTCAAACGCTGGTGTCACAGCACCGAGGAGTTTTCTTCTGGGTTTTTGAGATTGGGTCTTCCTGTGTAACCCTGGCAGACCTAGTACTCACTATGTAGCACAGGCTGGCCTCAAGCCCTAGTTGATCCTCCACCATGTAGCACAGGCTGGCCTCAAGCC
>OU015749.1:118034070-118044226 GCA_907169655.1 Acomys percivali | reverse complement strand
TCTCTCTCTCTCTCTCTCTCTCTCTCTCTCTCTCTCTCTCTCTCTCTGATGGTCTTAAGCTAGATTCACACTAACTCATCCCCTTACAGAAGAAAGGGGAACTAAAGTTAGAGACAGAAAAATCTCTAAAATCTTCCCAAAGCTAGATACCTAATAGATACTTGATGGGCATGCTGGTCAGGCCTGTACCACCAGCAAACAGATTCATCATATGATTCCTGTCTGTTTATTTCTAATTGCAATCCCGTGTCAAAACGTTAAGTGAGTGTTTGCCCACACAGGGTTTCCTGTGGCTGCTCTCCATGTCCGTGGAGTGGGACATGAGCTGTGTCAGTGTGAAATACGCAAAGGGTAGAGAGGAGACCGGCAAGCAGGTCCTTCCTCCTGCTCTGCCTGGCCGCCCCAGTGGATGAGTGATGCTGCCCCGCACTCGCCGCTCCAGCTGTTGTGTTCTGTGTAGAGATGCACTGTCCTTGATCCTTGGGAAGCGGCAAGAGCCAAGTGATCTAATTTATGGCCTTGGTGATTTTTCTGTCTGACCCCATCTGAGCTGTGCCCTCCTCAAGGCAGCTCGGAGCCTTTCTGTCACACCCGGCTGTTGGATAGCTAGTTTTTTCTTCTCAAAAATGGTGGTTCCCAAACACAGCCTGGCTGCAGTCTAAGCTGTGGGCCAGAGAAGGGACAGAGACTAGATCTTAAACTGAATTGAATAACTTGTTTTAAACTTTGTTTTAATCACTTATTCAAGCAGTGTTTGCATACATAGTGTGCATACATACATACTTATACACGCACATACATACATGGGAAGAGGGTTTCTCAATGTGTAGCCCTGAATGACTTTGAATGCACATTTTAAAAGCATGTGCCACCACATCCAGCCTGCAAAAGCAGATCTTAGACTGTGGTATTTTAGTGACATTCTGCCCTGCCGTGCCTGGTAACTTCACGTATGACTTAGCGTTTGTTTTAGACCTATATAAGATATAGTGTAGACTTACGAGAGGGTTCGGAGCTGCAACAAGGAGAAAGGCCAGTGCTCTGGGGAGAGAGGACGAGCAGTGATGTCCCGCTTGTCTGTGTCAGCTCACTGGAAACTATGTGTATGCCCACTTACTTTGTCTTGTATTGCCCTCAGGAAAAACGGCACTTTATCAACATCCCCACTGATAAGTAGGCCTAGTAAACTTCACTCTTCCTTTCTGTAAAACAGTCATTGAGAAGCCCTTGGTGGTGCATGATACACCTTTAGTGGTGCAGGGCACCAGGTTAAAGCTTATGGAAGTAAATAGTATCCTTACAGAAAGCCTCATAATCTATAATAGATTGGAGATGGCGCGTCCCCTCGGCACCTGGACGGCAGCAGGCACGGCTCCTGAATGGCAAGCACCATCTTCAGAGAGGCTTTGGGAGTCTCTTGTTTGGGCCTTGAACTGTGCAGACAATGGTCTACAGCTCAGTGCAGGAGAAGGATTTTGAGGCAATGGGTATCTGGCAGGAATGCCATGGATCGTTCTAGTCCTCAGGTGCAGGCATTTCCCCCAGGAGGCAGCCTCCTGAGCAGGCTGTCAGGCCAGGCTGTGTCTACAGCCTTGAACACTGCTCCTCTCCGAGCCTCAACTTCCATAAGGAATTCCTTCAAGCTTGAGCAGCTTTAAGGTCCTTCCTGCTTGAAAATTTTCCCTAGGTCTTAATTCGTCACATAGAAAATAAAACCCTGATTCACCGTAATCACTGTAGGTTGAGCTGAGGCTGTAGCATCACATGTCGGATTTGAAAAGAGTATCTTTAGAGCATCTAAGGATCCTTATCTCATTTGGGTTAAAATGTAAAAAGAACATAGTTGAACACTGAGGACTGGAATATGGCTCAAGACACACAAAATGAAGCTGCTATTCTTTAAAAATTCCAGCCGTACCATGTAATTTCAGACTTCTTTTTTTCTATCTAAGAGAAAATAGCACAAGCTTGAAAAGCAGTAAATATGTAAAGAGAAAATTTGTCAACTGATATTGGAAGATGTGACCCGGGTCACACATAAATCTCTCCGACAAGAGCTGCAGGGCAAGTCATCATTTCAGAGGGGAAATGAAGGCCTAGCTGGTATCTTCCCTCAGCTCCAGAGTGGATCCACTCTGGTTTCCTGATTGCGCCTTGGAATATGATGTGAAAGGCCTGCTGGCGAGGTCTGTTTTACCATTGTGTGCAGAGAGGGGAGCAGAAAGAGAAACTCCTGGAATTGTCGTTTAGCGCCAGGACCACTGACAAGTAGCTGAGCTTTTGCATTAACAATTGCTCTCCCAGACTCACTTTACAAAGTCATGAGTCATGTTACAGGCTTTCTAATTGCCACCTGTATGGCTCTTGCATAGAACGATGTGACAAATGTTAATGCAGTCGGCAAAGCCCGGCTGGTACTTGTAGCTGCCCCCAACAAGTCATTCATCCTGTTTAAACATATGAGGGTCTGTCTTACATCAGAAGGAGGCCTAACTCTCCTATTAGTGGGGCTTTAAATCTTGGATCTGACAACTGACAAAAGAAGAAGGGAAAAAAAATGCCCGGAAAGGAAGGAGGTTCATCTCATTAATCTATCAAAACAGCACTAGTTCTAGAGCGTGATGAGCGAAGTGTTTGTCTGGAGCAGTTACATTCTGGTCCTTGTCCCTGAGTCCTAGTCAGCTACAGAAGTGACCCGGCACAAGCAAAATGTACAGGCAGGAGCATGGGCTTAAGCAAGCTGGTTATAAAGAGGGTCGGAGGTGCTGTCAGGAGCCAGCTGTACATCACTGCTAACACAGCCGTGCGCCTCTCAACTCTGCTCTCACAGTCGGGCCTTTGGAAAAGCAGACTCAGAGTAAAGATAGGTGTCCATGAAGCTGGTGTTTTACACCGAGTCAGTACTACTTTCAATGCGCAATAAAACAAAGGCTTCGGTTTTACATGAACTGTGCACAAAAGCAGAGTCAGGGCTAGAGGTGACTTGGTTCAGATCTGTTTTATAGTCACTGTGCCCAGACAGTAATATGATCTTGAAAAAGGTAAACAACAAAGAGTTTAGCAGTGAAAAATATGCCTAATATAAATACAGTCAAGCGCGTGGCAGCTCAGAACTTGAAAAATATGACTGCAGCATTAAATTTTTCTGGTGGAATTAACAGAGGAACAGAACATAGCCTTTAAGGCAATATTTCTGAGGCAGGGGAAGGAGATAATACATCTAACTCCATGGTCTGCGTGGCACTCCTATAAAGAAAAGCACAGTAGCTTTATTTAATTGAGAAAATGAATCAATTATGATGATGTTGCATCATCGCATCAGGCCCATGTGAAATGGAAGGCATAAGTCACTGCATTGTGTAACAATGTTCAGAAGTAATTGAGTACCATAAGCATTTTGAATCAATTTCAGGTTCTGGCTCTGCTACCTTAATACAAAATGCATGAAGTTGACATCCTGTCGTATGTTGCTATCAAGACTGTAATAAAACCCTGGCATGGCATCTCTAAGATCCTGGGCAAAACTGCATCATTACATCATAAGAAAAATTTAAAGGGGGGGGCAGTCATCATCCCTCTCTTTCTTGTAGCAAGCCTTAATATAGGACAGTTTTTAATTATATTTACTTATTTGTAGGGGGGAGGGCATACATGTGCCACAGTGAGCACGTGAAGGTCAGCGGGTCAGAGGTAAAGTCGCCAGCGTGGGTTTTCTCATCCCACCATGAGGAGTCCGAGGATCGAACTCAGATCATCAGGCTTGTTGGCAAGTGCCTTTAGTGACTGACTCACCTCACTTGCCCAATCAGTATAGTGTGATCTTAAGGTGTCTTTAAGGTGTTCTGCTTCTAATGTAGGAACTATTCCCCATTTGTCACTCTTCACCACAAAACTCATGTTCCTGAAGACAGTACCATAAACCAACCCTAACCTTATTTCAAGGCATCTCATAGAATTTTCACCACCTTTTTCTCAAAGAGTCTTGAATCTCCCCACTCTCAGACATCTATGAGAAAACATGCTCTTTGATGTCAACAATGGATTGCTAATGCTCTATCCATTACAGACAGCTCAGCTATACAAGTGGATATATCTTTTTAATACTGGCACAGGGCTGCTCATGTGTGCTTGGAAGAAACAAAAGAAGTGAACACAATAGGAGAAGGGACCTGGCTCTTGGAGATTTTTACTAAATTTCTCAGCAGTCTTAAGGAGTAAGCAGCTCAACCTCCCCTCGTAGACTGAGTCTCTGCCTGCCAGCCGTGCCAGGAGTGCTTCTGACTAGAGGAACCAGATGGGCAGCACTTGAGGGTAACGTCAGGCAGGCACTGGCAGTGAAGACTGAGAACCAGGCAGCCTGGAACTGCTTCCCATTGTGGTGACTGAAATATGGGCAGGCCACTTGGTCAGTTGGGCTAGAGCATGGCAATACTGTCTAAAACACCTGTAGTCCCAGCAGGAGCTGCACAGGAAGATAGGGATTTCTAGGCTAGCCTGGGTTTCATAGCAAGACTTGGGAGCAAGGAGGAAGGACTGCTGATGAGCTACACTGAAGCAGAAGAAAATCAGACAGCCAGCACCCACCCTTGGAAGTGCAGTCCACAGACCATGGACTATAGTCTTTCATAGCATGCAAGTTAAAAACATGAAAGCCACTTGTTTTTTAAGGAATCTTGTGCTTGTAGGCAGGTGAAGGAATGCTGGGAAGGCTTGTCATCACCAAACCTGAGCCTGTTACCCAAGCCTGCCCTGTCTTCCAGGAGGGCGGGTTTCCTCATCCAAGAACACAGATTGCCATGTCTGCACACCTTAAGGTTGGCTGTGCTGGTCAAATGAGTATGTGTAGGAAAGAACTTGTCACGTATTGGTAAGGGGCCGAAGAGTTGCCTCAGTGGCTGGCGTACTTGCTGCATGAGGACCTGAATTCAAAACCCTAGCACCTACGTAAAAGCCATGTGCTAGCCACACACCTGTAACATTCAGTCTTAATGCTGGTTGAGGAACTTGTTGGCCAACCAGCTTAGCTGACATGGGGAGTTGGCGGTTCAGTGAGAGACCCTGTCTCAGAAAATAAGATGGGGAGCAATAGAGGGGAATACCCAACATCAGCCTCTAGCATCCACAACACGTTCACACATGCATACAACACACACAGGCGGTACCACTAAGAGCACATAAAGGGCCCAGTGGTAGAACATCTGCCCAGCCTGTCTGAGGCCCCCAGTTTGATTTCCCAGCACTACAGCAAACATTGAGATATTACTCATCCCATCTAACCCAGAAATCCACTGAGCTGTCCTGGAAGCATTTAGTTCCTAAAAGTGTTCTGCTTACAGAATGCAGGAACCAGGACCACATTCCCGTTAGATTTGTGTACACTAACTGTAGATGTGGGGTGGGATGACGACACACCCATGTGTTTAACGTTTTGACTAGTAAGTTGAAGTTGACTGATCTTGTCACATTTGGTTAACTGTCTGTGTTAGATGTGAGCAGCCTGCCCACAGAACGCTGAGTGGAAGCAGGCACCCTAGCAAAGTGTTATAAAGCTTCATGCATTTGATTTTTCCCAGAGAGCCTTGCTGCTGGAGAAGCAGTCCAAAAGAACTTTGAAAAGGGTAGACTTTTACCCCACTCCTTAGTTCCAGGCAAACACTTCAACCACATAATTAAAGTTTTCTTCACAAAATAGGGGATTGTGAGCAGACACTGGCAGGAATCCAAAATTCTAATTTCTGACTATGATTTAATTTCAATTTTAAATAAATCGGTTTTTAATTTAAAAAGAGTGAGCTTCATAACATTAGCAATGATTGCAACATTAAGCCCAGTGTTCACAATCTAGCAATATAAAACATTATTTATATCTGAATCGTAAACAGCCTTTTGAAATGGATTATGGTTTTTCTCCCTATTCTAATACAACCTGGAGGGTACTAAAAAGTGTTGTGTGAAATTAACATTCTGCTGACTTTCGCCTATAAATGAGAAGCGAGCTATTAACATTTGTGTATTTTCATTATGTAAATTGTGTTAACACATGCCCACAAATTGCCACCAGCAATGCAATAATTTTCTCTCAGTGATCATAATGTGTCCAAGTGAGTCATTTTGATTATGACATGCTAATTACATATTGCCTTTTTTCAGATTCAGAAAAACCAGGGATCTTTAATGGTAAGCTTTATGAGTTCAGAAAAAAAATTCACTTTTCTTTTTCCTGATGGCTGCTCCCTCTGCATGCTTGAATGCCTTGTTTTAAACTTAGCAAATTGCATTTTGAAGAAAATGCAAACCTTTAACTGCCTGTATTAGATTAGGTACCATTAGAAATAATAGGACGTCCTGAGCATCCATGTTTTTATAAGAGTTTGCTGTTGTTGATTAATCTTGCTATATTTTATTGCATTAATGATTTTTTTCTTTCCACTCCACTGTAAAGATATTGCACACAGGCTAATACTTTCCCTCTCTTCTTCCCCATCGCAGCCTCTCCAGCTTCTGCAGTGCATTGTTGATGAGGTGAGGCACCGTCTTATGTGCTTTCCACTCCTAAAGTCATCCCTAATGGTGTGGAAAGCTTATATTTTGTTTCCTAATGAAGCACAATGCCCAACATCCTCGAAGCAAGTTGTGTGGTATGCTCTGAGCTGTGTTACACGAGCTGGCCTTGTCCTGGATCCTGCTGTCCCCATCCGGGCTGAGAAGCGCTGTGATGACACTGTCCCACAGGCTGGTCCTCAGGGATGTCAGAGGCCCTGAAGACAAAACATGATATTATTAATTGATCCTCTTCCTGACCAGATGGGGTTGGGGATGGAAATTAAAGCGGTATCGCTCCTCCCGTAAAAGACATTGCAAGGCATTTCATAGAGGAGGGTCAGAGTTGAAGGAATAGAAACAAGCTGGATCAAATTGGCCTTTCTGGTTCTAACCATCAAAGCAAATCACAGTTAAAATGGGGGGAGGAGCTTGCTCAAAGCTCTGGTCAATAGTTGAGCGTTCATTACCTCCTAAGGCATTTCCTGGAGAATCTGCCCCTAACTTCTTGAGTCTTCTAGTATTCCAGTAAGGAGCCTCTTCCTACCTTCTTTTTCTTTGAGCATCCTTCCCCTGAACTTCTGCTGTCCCTCTGCCTCCCTGGAGCTCCTCTGCCTCCCTCAGCTGGTTCTGCTCCTTACTCTGACTTCAGCTCTTCTGGACAGCAGTCACACAGTGCACAGGGCTCTCAGCTGACACACTGTAACTTCCTCAAAAACCTCAGCATCCTAGCAAAGTTTAGTTTTTAAAACTTAAATTTTATAATGTTTAGAGCATTTGTAAATAGAGAAGAGAGACAATAAGTGGTCCAGATAGGAAAGTTTGAAAGGAAAAAAACAAACAAACAGTAATTTCATAGCAATTCTTCTCAATTAAACATCTGCATAACTAGTTATGAGATTTGGGAGAAAAAAATAAAGATCCTCCTAGGAAAAGGACAAGCACATGCACACCGCAGCGGCAGTGAGCGCAGGGCTCTCAAGTCCTTCATGTGTGCACCCGCCAGCCCAGATATCCCCTGCAAGCCGTAAACCAGGTTAGTGTGAAAATGAAGGCATCATCCTGAAACAAATGGAAAGTCCATTACCTCAAATATCAGACAGGCCTCCTGGACCTAATAGCTCATCAATATCTCTGTCATCCTGGTTTCCAAAAGCATCCTGTCCCTATCAGAATCCTCCTAATTAAGCCATTTTCTGAGATTCCCCTCCAGTTTTGCTTGGGGAAGTGCCCAGGGAAACTTGGCCTAGCCAGTCAAATGCACAGCCTGAGCTGTTTCCTGGGTTCCAGCACTCTTGGTGTGCCTGGCCCCTGGGCATCAAAACATCCAGCTACACATCTTCCTCACTGAGGATACATGTGTCACCACAGAGCTAGTTTGAAGATTTTATGGGTCAAATAGATGTTTCCATTCCTTATTTCAAGACAAGATGGTCATTATACATTTAAAATATTTTACTTGTTTAATTTGGGCAAAATCACGAGACTTGAAAATATTATAGAGTCATACTGAAGACAATAATAGTATTGGGCTTAAGTGGAATTCTCTTCCTTATAGCCTTTCTCCCTCAGACAAAAGAAAAATAGAATTTAGTAACCCTGCTTACTCCAAAACCCTTCTTTCTGCAAATGTAGACCTTGAGTCTGTCTTCAACTGAAACCAAGTGGATCTTAAAACTGAGATGACATCGTACACCAACAGTAATAAGAGCGAGCCTCTCAAATCTCATCAAGGTCACTAGGAAAGGACCAGCCAGATGAACTGCCTTAGGCAGGGTACATCACGGGCATCAGAGAAAGCATGGGTCAGTTTTATGTTCACTGTGCCTGTCCCTGTGTGTGTTGCTCATCACTATGTACAGGGTGTTCCTCATACAGTGGTCCACAAGCCCAGCGCTCAGGAGGCAGAGGCAGGAGGACTATAAGTTTGAGACTGGGCTGGGCTATCATGATTGTGAGACCCACTGTCACATTAAACAAACAAGCAAAGCAGAATCGTGGGCCCGTCACAGAGTTGGACTTCCAATTGGTGACACTGCCGTACTGTGTACTAGCATTCAGTGTAGGCGGCTTCGGTTCATCTGAGGCCTGTGATGTTGTGAATGCTCCCGTAGCTTCATTTACATCTGACTTTCAGAGTTCCTGTAAGTAACTATAACCAGTCAGGAATTGGAGATCTGGTGCTAGTGTGTGTAGTTTATATTGTTATAGAAAAGTCAGGTCAAAACGTTTCACCAGGGCCTGGAGAGGTGGGTCAGTAACTAAAATAATGCACTAGTCTTGCACAGAACTCAAGTTCAATTCGCAGGTTGGGTGGCTCACAACCTGGAGCCCATGCCTCTGACCTAAGCGGGAACCAACATCATGCACATATCTACACACGGGCATACACATAAATTTTTTTAAGTCCTGCTAAGGGAGCCTAATTCAGGCACATTTCAAGTCATATACAACGCAATAGTAGCAAATCCTAGTGTGACATATCATGTTACTGGCTTTGGCTTAACCTTGACCAGAGCAGAGCAGAGAGTGGACAGTGATGAATCAACACCCAGGTGGACAGAAGCCCCAGAGGTGAGTGTCAGAGCCGCTCTGAGAGTCAAAGATGGAGCTGTGAGGCAGAACCAGAGTTAGCCACCAGATGTCCAAGCAGAAGACACCAAAACTAAACAGGAGCATAAGAACCCCAAAGGTGAGACTTGCTCGGCCCACAGGCCAGCAACTGGAAGGGTTGCCAAGGCAACCAGGCTACTGAGCTCCCATCAGAAATCTGGACAACCCAGTCTGCTTTAGGTGGCTTGGAGACAGCTAGCTGAGGGGGTAAGTCTCAGGAGAACTTCTTAAGACCCCACGCCCTGGTGCTGGATGTACCCAGTACCCTCAGGAATCCAACAGATCCTTTATATAACAGAAATGTTATTACTGTCTCTGCTATCCATGAAAATTTTATATTCTAAAAAGAAAGGTATATCCTTGGCAGCCTACAGACAGAGTAGCAAATGACCTTTACCATTTTCTCCGAGATTCTGGTCTGTGCTTGCAATGTGTTGTTAAACTGAACTTGAATATACCAATCAATGTCCTTTAGGGCTATGAAAGTACCAGAGCTGACTTGGTGCTGTCACTGAATGTAACTATGTGTTTGGCTTTGACACTCAGTGGTGTTCGTGGCCCTCTTGAAATCATAGTGCCAAGTGCCTCTAGGCTCAGCCATGCTTTCTGATTGGTGATCCTCCTGTGTTCTCTCTGGAGACTACCTCTCTTCCTGTGGTTGCTTGTTGGTCTTGTCAGGAACTACCTACATGCTATCTAAGCAGGTCTGCCTTTGGCCTTGGCACTCCTAATGGTGACCCTAGGAAAATTAAAACATATCAAATGAAATCAAATCCCCAGGTAGTCATTGTAAGATCCAACAGCCTTGTCTGAAGAGGGAGAACAAAGCTCAGGCCCCGCTGACGCAGTGGAATGGATGGGCCTGTATTCGTTTGGCACATCGTTATCAGGTGCCTAAGCTAAGAACACTCAGGACAGCCTTAAACCCCAAAGGAATGGACTTCCAGGCCAGGCCACCAAGCCAGGGTAGGAAGGTAGAACATGGTCCCCTGGCTTGGGCCAA
>OU015749.1:117976947-118010677 GCA_907169655.1 Acomys percivali | reverse complement strand
ATACATACATACATACATACATACATACATACATACATACATACATACAAAGTAGAAAGATGGCTTGGTGGTTAAAGCACACTGACTACTCTTCCAAAAGACCCAGGTTCAATTCCCAGCATCCACTGGTGGCCCACAGCCATCTGTAACTCTGGTTCAAGGGGATCTAATATCATTTTTCTGACATCTGAGGACATCAGGCATGAAAGTAGTACACAGACAGACACTCAGGAAAAACACTCATAAACATAATTTTTTAATTTAATAAAATAAACCTTTTTGAAAGAAGGTACTGGGAGCTGGTGCAGGGAGCCAAGTGCTCACATGGAAGTGTGAGTGCTTGAGCTCAGATCCCTAGCACCCTTAAGCCAGGCATCAGGAGATAACTGGCCCCCTAGCCTAGCTAAAAAGGAGAGCTTCATGTGAGAGACACTGTCTCAAAGGAACAGCGTGGAGAGTGACAGCAGGATAGCTGATGTCCTTCTCTGGGTCCCACATTCATGCACACATATCTTTATCCCACACAAGCACATCATATACAAATTAAAAAATTAAATAAATTTTAAAGGTACATCATGGCATGTACCCGTAATCCCAGTGCTGGGAAGTGGGAAACAGGAAGGAAGATCTCGGAGGGGCTCTGGCCAGCCTGTCTAGCCAGTCAGTGAGCTCCAGGTGCAGGGAGAGGCCCAGTCTTATAAAATAGGGTAGAAAGTGATAAAGACATCACATGTCAGCCTCTGGCCTCCACAGGTTAGGCACATTTACACACATGTTTGCATACAAAACACAAATAACAATACACTCAAATTTTTCATCATTAACGTGCATATCCTCTTATGAGATCACAGAACCTGGCAAATAATCAGATTGAGGTAGTTGAAGACCTCCGTGGGCAGAGTCCTGTGCTTGACCCAGCAGCTGCTTTAAAGGGCAGTAACCCACATGGGGAGAAGGCCGGTGCCCAGCTAGCCAGAATGAAGTAGCGGTTTTAAAGGAGCAACGAGAGCTATGTGGGGCCCACCTGGTAGTTAGGGCAAATGCTGTGTGGAGACGGGAGTGTATGAAAATCACCTCTGAAGCATGGGTTGAAGTGTACTAATCTTCAAGGGGCCATTGTAGGCAAAGGAGACCAAGCAGGCAAAGCACCCGTGTGTGTGCACCCCACACCTTTTCAGAGCTGTAGAAGCCTCTAGTTCCGTGGTTCTCAGCCTGTGGATTGTAAACCCCTGGGGGTCAAATATGATCCTTTCACAGGAGTCACCTAAGACCATCAGAAAACACATATTTGCATTATGATTCATAACAGTAGTAAAATGACAGTTATGAAGTAACAAAAATATTCTTATGGTTGAGAGTCACCAGGACATAAGAAACACTATTACAGAGTCGCAGCGTTAGGGAGGTTGAGAACCACTCCCCTGATGCCTGCTGGAACGGAACCACCTTTGACCTTGGCCTGATAGAATTATAAACCCACAAAGGTTTGTCACCAGCGGGCAGTTAGTAGAGAAATTCCTCTTCTGCAGTCTTCTAAAAACTTTGCCTTTGCATCGAAGTAGCATAGCGCCCTGTCTGTGTAGACCCGTATCCTTGAGCAGACACTCTGGAAATGCTGCTCCTGTTCAACTGCAGGGAAGTCGCTTTTGCCGAGGACGACAAGGTTTCTTGAGCCCTCAGGAGCCTAATACGTAAATCAGGAGTCAGCTTTGAACCCCAGGAAGTAAAGCCAGCCATGCAGGCAGCCGGAGCCTTCAGCATGCTGGTGTGCCAGGCAGAGAGGGCACTACCCCAGCTCTCTCTGCTCCTTGGATCTTGACTCCACAATTGAAGAGCCCAATGATGCTGCCTGTAGCCTTATACCAGTAAACCTTGACAAAAATGTTTCCAGGCAGTAGAGACTGAGAAGATGGGTGGGGCTTGGGAGGAAAGGAAGAAAAGCTACAAAGGCCATGGAGAAATTCTTCCATCCAGTCAAAGGTCAGATTAGAAGAGACAAAATATTACATTAGTGTAGTGGATGTAAACATGTTTTTGTTTTGATCCCAAGTGTGGGATGGGAAACAGACTTGTGTGAGGGTGTGTGGTGTTTTTCCACTGGAAACAGACTTGTGAGAGAACAGGTGATGTTTGTCCACTAGAAGAGGAACTGCTTCTTTCTGGGGCATGGTCTTTGCCAACTGATAAACATCCTAGTATGGACTCTGAGAAGAAATAATATGTATATATGAGTCCAGAACAAGAGGTGATGTGTTTGTTTGTTTGTTTGTTTTTTGTTTTTTTTGTTTTGTTTTGTTGGCATTTTGATTTTGGCATTGCTTCTTATTGTTTGGCTGTTCATCACTCCACTTTGAGACGCTCCTAGAGATTAGATCCTTAAACTTGAGCACAGAGTGTAAACTCGAGAAGCACCTTGAGATGGGAGTTCTAGTCTTATTTTACTATTCAAATTGTATGTTTAAATGTTTAAGAAGCTAGTATGTGGAACATTGCTGTGTAGGCAGTTTGCTTGTGCAAACCAAAAGAATTGCATCTGAGGCTATAACTGCCTTTAAGTTCTGTGGTAGTGAAGATCAGGCTGGGATTTGACAAGGACTTGAGCCACAGTCCTTCCCTGTATCACCCCAAAGCAGTGACCCACCCCCTTCCCCTTCAGCATCTTCACTGCAAAGCCAGGAGATGTGTGGGGTTGGGGGACCTGAACCAGGGAAAATGTGAAGAGCCTGAAATTACGTGCGGAATCCTCTGTGCATGTGCAGATAGCATTTTTTTTTTTCATGAAAAAAGGAATTCATAGTTGTCACCAGTTTTTCAAAGGGACCGTGACCCTCAGTGACTGTTCAGCTCCCAGGCTGCCTTCCCATCCGGCTCTTTCCAGCTTCCTGTCAGGGCCAGACAAGCAGCTCAGGAGGAGGCAGTCGCTCCCGGGGAGAGTGCTTGCTTGGTGTGGGGGAGGGAAAGGCAGCTTTCTCCCGGTGGGACTCTGCCAGACTCCCACCAGCTGTCAGGCAACCCTTTAACCTCCCAGTCTGTCCCCAATGAGGGTCATAGCAGGCGGGTGAGGGCCACAGGCACCCACACAGTTACAATCTGGGCTCAGCACGGAAGATCCTTCTATGCATTTAGAGCATTTCCCCGAGCTTCCCGTGTCTAAGCTCTATTTAATGGAATCTATGCATAGTAAGTAATCAGGTCAGAAGAAAGCAGTGTCCCGGTTTGAGATCAATCGCTGGCTAATACTTTATCGAGGCCACTTTATTATCTCATGCTGATCTGAACCCATTCTCCTCCTCCTTTGCAGCACGCACTTCGGCTGTGGGAAAAGTACGGATCCCATACATATTAAAAACATATACCCATTCTATCTGTATGTAAATGCATGAGGCACAGCTGGATATTGCAGAGGAGTTTGATTTACTAATAGTTATTATCTGTTCTCGCCGTTCAGTGAGAGAGAATCTCAGAAAAACAAGCTGGCACAGAAATTGTCTTTATGCTATTACTCTCCTGCTTCGGTAACTGTTTAAAAACACGGGTTTTCTCTGTGGGCTCTAATAAAGCCTGTTATTCTGTGCATGCCCCTGTGTGTTCCCCTGTGCATACCAGAACAGGGCATCTCCTGTGCTAGCAGCTCTCCCAGTTTGGGTTTTCTGTTCCTAAGAAGTGACCTGGGGCTCAGTTTGCCATTGGAATGTCACGATGTGTTTAGGAACCATGTAAACAGTGGGACTGGAGATACAAGAAGCAGGGGTGGGCCTTAGGGGAGGGGGTTCAGCCTTAGTCACAACAGCTTCTCCACCTCACCCCAGCTGCTTCCATGAAGGCTTTGTGTATGAGAGGTGGGAATGTTTGGGGGCTAATAAACACCAACCTGCTCCAGAAAAACCTGCTTAAACATTTAATTACTTGCAAAGAGATGTTAACTTGTTTAACTCCTCTAAATTAAATTGTCACTGGTAGCTTTTCTGTTTGCCTGAACCCAATTGTAATTACATTTTCAGATACTTTGCTTGGTTATTCTAATTAATCAAAGTGTGTGATAAATCAAACATCTGCACGGTGCCTTTCAAAGAGTGAAGGGGTACCAGGCTAGAATTTTGGTCCCTCCTGTGCTCAGATCTCAGAATGACTTTGGGGTTCACACAGTGTCTTCACCGTGAGACGCAGACCTTCTGATCACTGTGAAAGGGCCAAAGTGCACTTAGCAAAGTAAGATGATTTCTACTCTGCTATCTCAGTAGTAAGAACACACATTGACCAGAAAGACCAGGGTTTCACAGAGACAGGTAAAGAGAACTCAAGGACAGAAAGAGGCTCATCTCTGAGGCTGGGCGGTCCTCTGTGGGAAGATGCCCAGCTTTCTGAAAGCATAGGACCCAGCTTGTCCAGGATCACCAGCACATCCTACTGAAGAGGCTGAAGGCCAGAAAAGGCACATTTGCACAGTGTGCTTGGGTGCTCAAGGACTGCTGTGCTGAGGGAAACCTACGCTTTTCAACATACTAAGGATGGTTAGCAAGCTCTCGTGAAAGTGATGCCCTTCGCTACATCTGCCTGTTGCCTGTTTGTCGTTTTCCTTTTGCTTCTTCCTCCTCCTCTTCTTCCTCTTCCCCTTCCCTGAGGTCCTCCTCAGTCCCAATCCCAGGATTACAGACTTCTACCAACATGTCTCCCACAATCAACCTGTTTTTAGAATGTCCCTGAGCATCTGGCTCGTTCTTGCAGACTTCCCTTTGGCTTGGGTTCTATACTTCGCCTATACACTCATTAGCTATGGCACCCAGAATTTATAGACAGAAGTCCTGGCTGGGTGCCCCTTCTAGAACAGGAGTCCTTGCCTGCCAGATGGTGGTGGCTCCACACAGGGTACAACTGATGACCATGTTGTCATCCTTTTTCTTTTCCTTTGGTTCTAAAGGCCATTAGAGTAATGCTTATGCTTGTTTATGCATGGGCGTCATCTAGTAAAGCTCATGTGAGCACACTAACTGCATATGATTACAAGGCCAGAGTCACCGTCAGAGTGCTTGAGACAGCGCTACGTCAGTCAGCTTTAATTTGAATTTCTGATAACATGTTAGCACTTCAGCCAGACTCTGGATTATAACCCCAGCAAACAAGCTTCCTTCTTCTTTAGATGTGAACGCTTACTCTCCTTATGAGACTTTAAAAGATAAGTGTGTGTGACAGTATGTGTACGCGTGTGCATGCTTGTATGTATGTGTATGTTTTATGCATGCATATGGCAAGATATGATGGAAAAGGCCTAGCCTTGGTCATGGTGATCTGACAGCTCATTTCCAGATGAGGATAGCTTTCCCCAATCCTTTGGGTTGGATCCCTTTCTCTCTGTTAATGACGTATATTTATTTGTTTGCTTGTTGTATGTGCAAGCATCATGGCACACATGTGGAGGTCAGAGAACAGCTTTTCAGGAATCACTTCTCACCACGTGGACCCTGGGAATTAAACTCAGAAGGTCAGGCTCGAGGCAGCCACGAGCCATCTCACTGGCCCCAAGTCTGGCCCATTATGACAGGTATGACTTCCCTGTTTTAGCCTGTGGTTGTTTGAGCCCGAACACACAACACATTGTATTTTATGGAGCTGTCACCTGCCCAGCATCTCTTTTCAAGGCACAGTGAGTTGTTTCAGCAATAGCCCACAAGGAAAAGGAGTTATTTTAGATGCAGTAGGTGGAGCGGTTGGCCTCCTGTTCCCTTCACGTCACTGGGGGCTGAGGGAGCTGCACTGTTACCCTGTATCCCTATGTTCCCTAAGTGGGCACACCTAGATTCCTGCAGGTTCTGCTGTTAGGTGTCTGGCTGAGAAGGCAACCTTCTTGCTTCTTTTTTTTTTTTTTTAAGGTTTGTTTGTTTGTTTGTTTGTTTGTTTAATGTATGAGAGTGCTTTATCTGCAGAAGAGGGCATCAGATCACATTATGGATGGTTTTGAGCCACCATGTGGTTGCTGGGAATCGAACTCAGGACCTCTGGAATAGCAGGCGGCGCTCTTAACCACTGAGCCATGTCTCCAACCCTCCCTCTTGCTTCTTAAGGCCTCCATCCTCCTCCTGCAGCAGGGCTCACTCCCCACTCTGAGCAGCACCTGGTCACATTGCTAAGCTTTCCAGAGCCAGTCAGTGTGTGCAGAGTCTGGCCTCACAGCTCATCAGAACCATCTGAGAGGCTTAGAGGAAGAAATGTGAGGTTCTAACTAGACGGAGCATCTCCAACCCTGAGGTCAGGGAACAGACATGTGTTGTCATGTTGTTAATTTTATTTTTTTTTACAGCCCTCTGGGTGATTAGAAGGAGCAGCCAGAGGGAAAGCTCACGGTTTAACAAAATTCAATTTTCCTCCAACTAGATTGTAAGTTTGCTGAAGGAAGAGCATGGTCTCATAATTCAGTGCCTGTTTCGGGCCTTGCCTCTCAATCAGGCTAAACAGTATTGATCATTTTTTGCATGCACCATTCTCACTAAGCCAGTCAATAAACACTACTGGACAGGAACAGCTGAAGACAAACAGGACGAGTTCCAGAAGAAGCTCACCCAAGGACAGGCGATCCCTGAAAATTACGACACACCTGTAAGTCAGGGCACCCATAGGAATGTACACGTGTAAATCAGGGCACCCATACATGTGCACAGTCTGATTGACACTTTTTGTTTGACTTCCTGCTGGGAGAGGTCATCCAGGTTCAGTCAGCTTCCTAGGGACATGACTGTTGACAGGATGATAATCAAAGCATTTCACAAACCAGTACGGCCTGGCCAGCAACAGCAAAGCTACCATTAGTGTCTCAGTCCTACCCAGGATTGGGGACAGCCTGGGGTGGTGCTAGGCAGGTATCGCTGCACACCACTGTCATCTGACCACTGGAGAACTCACCTCTAACCATTAATCCCACATAGATCATTATCAAGCCTAGGCCTAGAAGGGGCCACCTGGTTGGCACCCTCTTCTCTTAATGAGATAGTAGCAGGAGACCCAAGGTCCATATCAGTAAGCACACTAGATGCACAGCACCCTCGTGCAGCAGGGCTGACGAGAATAGTGGTCAGGCTGTAGACACCCAGGAATGGTTAGCTGTGGAAGGCACAAAAGGATCTGGAAGCCAGACCCCAGGACTCGGGAATTGCTGTTGAAGGTAGCAAAGTTGTTTTCCCTGTGAGAGCACACGGATAAATAGATGCAATTCTTATCAATTATTAATGCGTCTAACCAGGAATGTCAGGGGCTGGGGGGAAAAATACGAGAAGCCTCCTGTTTACAGTTGTAGCCAGCTGGATTTGTTTAATGGGTTGTTTGCTTTTTAATTTGTAGCAGTTTTGAGCGAGACCTTTGGGGACTGGGAGTCTTATAGCTTCAGATACAGTTGTGGGGGGTGCTAAACCTGTCTGCAGATAATTTGAGGTTCGCATGGCCATTTAGAGACTACAGAAAGGCAGCGCAGGCATTTGGGCCTTCCGTCCTCTATTTAATTTTCAAGATTCGAATTGAACATCAAGCCCTGGTCTACCGAGAGACATTTGCTGGAGTGTGGACTAGTTTCTTCCCTGTAGCCTGCTTTACCACTCCTCTGCTCTCTCCCTATAAATGGTCACTGAGTCTGAAGTTGGAGAATAGGAACCCTTCATTTATTCAAGCAAAGGTTCCCCTGGCACAAATAAAAATGGAATTTTCAAATGTAACCCGATTAACTCTTAATTGTACACCAATAGCCTGCGTTTGTCTTGGCTCCCTCAGAAGGCTTCCGTGTGACCTGCATCTCTGTCTAAAGTTGCGGGGCAGGGGGATTCAATTAATAGCAGGAGTTTCTAATTGTGGGATCGGTGTGGAGTTGACAAAAATTTGTATAAATAGGGTACATTTTTCCACTTAAGAGGGCTGTGCCGAGACATTTTTTAATTGGATTTTCATGGTGATTGACAGCATTTGATTATGACAGTAACTTTATTTGGCTGGAATGCTTTAGCCTCTTGTTCAGATTTCCCATCAAAGCTCCTTTTCATCGGCGCAATCCCCGGCGGAGCAGCAGTCATTGTGGAGGGGCCTTTTCGCACCTTTGTTGTCACACTCCCTGGTGATGATTGGGCCCAGCTGGTAGTAGATAGGAAAATGGGCCTTTCACAAAGAGGCTGCGTCTCCCGCCTCTGTGCCTTCAATAATTTTAAGAGCCCCCCAAACCTGTTGAGGATTAGAAGTAGCTTTAGATGTGAAATGAGTGTTAAGTATTAGTAATCGGGAGATTAGGGCCCCAGGGACCAAGAGAGATAAACAACCTCAATTAAGGCAAATCTGCCGATGTAAACAAAATTTAGCAAAAGCAGATGCCCTCGCCATTTTGGGGATTGATTTGAGGGCACTAAGGAATCGATTTTTGTCTTGTTTACACTTGCAGACCCCTGTGATATACTGGAAGGCTAAATATTTCATACCGCCTGATTTTAGTTAATTTTTTTTCCAGCGCCTCACAGTAGGCGCCTCTCTTCTCGCAGTGACCAGGCCTGAGTTTATTCAGCGTTCACAGGGAGCAGCTAATTGTCTATGAAGGGCCCCCGTGTTTAAATGGGCTTGACAGGAATTTAAATTTTGTTTCAATCAACCCCTGTGCTCACAGCCTGCTCCAGCTTCTAATTTTTAAATTAAACATGATTTTTTTTTTCAAGCCACAGCCTTGCCTCTGGAATGATCTCCCTCTGGCTTTCGGAAGGCAGGCAGGCAATTCTAGAAGCTGGCAGACACTGGAAGGGTCCTTCTCCAGAGCAACTATGGCCCCTGTCAGGAGGTCTGCAGAGCCTGGGCTGGGCTCCTGAAAAGTGGGTTAAGCACCTGAGGCAGGCGTGGCAGGCTTTCAGGGCCAGCAAGATGATAGCCTCCTGCACTCACAGTACAGGCTGTTTCAAAAGCTTTCTCTGCTATGGAGAGAATTTCAGTGAGCATTCATCAGGTTTGTGTCCTGAGCCCCGACCCAGCTAGTGTCCCACCCCACTGTGGGGAGGGGCATCTTGTGGACCTGGGTCCAGTCAGCATGTGGCCCATCCAGAGAGATGAAGATAAATCAGCTACTCCTGACTGAACCGATGGGGGCGCCCGGCCCTCCTCTCTCCCCCTTCCCTTGCCTCAGCTTCCAGGTTCTGGCAGTCTCGGGATGCCTGGAGCATTGTCCTGTGCTCTGCCACAGGGTGAACGCTCTCTTTTCTTTTTGTCTTTTTGTTTTTTGTTTTTGTTTTTTTTTGTTTTTTTTCGGGAGGGTGGGTGGGGACAGGGGAGGTTGGTTTGGTCTGGTTTTGGTTTTTTGAGACAAGGTTTCGTTGTGTAACAAGCCCGGCTGTCCTGGACTCACTCTGTAAACCAGGCTGGCCTTAAACTCACAAGAGATCCACCTGCCTCTGCCTCCTGAGGGCTGGGAGTAAACGCACCACCACACCTGGCTTGGTGAACTCTTTCTTACTGAGCCACCAGCTTTCAGCCTCTGCGGTTTCGATCCTGCTGCTGTTGAGAGGGTAGCTTTCTCCAGCCTGTTACCCTTCCCACAACTACTGAATGACAAGAACAGGAATGTATTTGATGGGTAAACTGAGTTCTGAGAGAAGAAAGGGTTTCCTTTGGCCCCCGGTATCTTGCGAGACTTTGTGAATGGAGTGGCCTCACAGGACAGGAGGGTCTTTAAGCGCATCCACCGCTATCTATGCACAAATGCGAGACACAACTTGGATCATAAGGGAAAGCACCACTCTCCGACGTCCACACTGGCCAAAGTCGTTACCTTAGTTTAACTTCTCAGAAGCAACTTGGCAGACATAAAGATAATGGTTGCACAGACTTTGCGACTGTGATGCATTTAGAAAGAATTGTGTGTTTGTGGTGACTTTAAAAACATGTATTTATTGTCATAGGCTTGCAATCACAGCTACTTAAGAAACTGAAATGAAAGGCTCTCTTGAGCCTATGAGGTTGAGATAGCCCCCAGGACGCAGAGACTATGAAAACAAAAGCTTAGAAAGTATTCCAAGGCAATGACGTCTTTTAAGAATGAGAGCCACTACACTCTGCCTCATCATTATCTCATTCTACCTTCCGGTGGATACTGTGGCTTACTCTGACTGCCACTATGGTGCCACGTAAAGCAGGTTCAGAGAGGCTCACCACGTGCCCACAGTCCAGGACCTCAGGGCTGTGTGTCCTGCCACTATGTAGTAGACGGGGTGGTGGGGGGGGGGGGCGGGTTGTTACTGTGGTTTTGAGGATTTCAGCTGAGTGACTGTTTCAAAATGAGTGCTGGTGCAGCCTCGGCTTGCTTTGCCGGGCTCACTGCCACCGTCCTATCCCCTCCCGGCATCTGCAGGGCCATGAGTGGGGAAAGGCTGCACATGCGCAGCTGAGGCCTGCTTCAAACCAGAACCTTAGTACAGAGAGCGCAACAGGGATAAAGACTGGACCACCCGACCAGGGGTTTTCACCAGGTCTGCTAAGTGCTTGTCTAAAGGAAAGCCATGGGCACTTTAAGGTCTTATTGTTCGTTGGTTTTGGCAACCTGTGCCAAAAACTGAGGGCAGAATTTGCCCAGCTAGTTCTCTGCTCACCACTTTCCCACCCTCTGGGTCCCAGTCACCATTATAGAAATATTTAGCTTTCAGAGCCCTGGTCCTCCTGGGAGAGGCTTCCATGGCCTGGCCAACTTTACTGAGCACATACTATGTGCACATTCAGACTACTGTGCCCGGAGTTTGGGTAGTGCGCAGGTGGTGTCTGCATTGCTTCCTAAACCCAGCCACCAAGCAGAGGAATCAAGCCTGGCAGCATTGTTTGAAGCAGCTGGCATTTTCTTGTGTCGAAACTTCTCTGCAGAGGAAGCTGTGTGTTGGTTTGCATTAAGATGTAGCTCCTACCCTTGTGTCCTGACGGGTGGGGACATGCAGCCACAAGCCAGCCACTTGAGTTGCACAGCTATAATTGAAGTCAGACAGCGGTCTTGGGCTAAGATTAGCCACTGCGTCCTCTGCAGCTGTCCCAGGAAAGGCACCAAAGAGCTCTCTAGTGGTCTCTGTTAAACAAATGATTTTTTAAAAGCTGTAGAGCTGGGCAAGGTGGTCACACCTGTAATCCTGGTCCTTAAAATAGAGGCAGAAAGGACCTGAACTCAATACCACCCTCAACATAGTGAGTTCCAGACCAGCTTGGGATACATGAGACCCTGTCAATGCCAAACTGTGACCAGAGCTTTGAAGGGGTCGCTCAGAATAGAGAGGGAAGCCGGGCAGTGGTGGCTCACGCCTTTAATCCCAGCACTCGGGAGGCTGGGACAGGTGGATCGTTGTGAGTTTGAGGCCAGCCTGTCTACAAAGTGAGTCCAGGACAGCCAAGGATACACAGAGAAACCCTGTTTCAAAAAAGAAAACAAAACAAAAAAAAAAAAAAAAAAAAGAATAGAGGGAGAGCAGGCCACATCTAAGTGTCCTCCTCTTGCTCACGAGACAAGCACCCTGGTGAGCCAGAGTTGGACATGGAAAGCAGAGCTCCCAGTACAGGCACTACCTCTAGGAAACTGGGGGAGCCCCAGCTGCTTAGTTAGCTCCTGCCTGTTCCTGTTAAATGGGAGAGGTGAGGTAGGCAATGTAACTCAGTTGCTAGAGTGCCTGTCTAGCGAGTGTAAGACCCTAGGTTTGATTCCCAGCACAGCATAAGCAAGTGCAGTGGTACAGCCTATAATCCCAGCACTCGGGCAGTGAGATCAAAGTTATCCAAGTCTATGTAGGAAGTTCATGGTTAGCTTGAGCTACATGAGAACCTGTCTTGAAAATAATAATGATAGTGATAATAATAATGATGATAATAATAAATTTTATTGGAAATGGTAATGCCCATGTCACAGGGTTATGTTCTGCTGTGAACTTCCAGCATCACATAGAGTTTATGAATGCATCTTTGTAAACTGCTAATTGCTTGATATGTATGGCTTTCACCCATAACCTCTTTGGGTTATAATTTTCACATCTAACATTCCTGGGCATCTCCAGTCTGTAGCTTCTTGGACTTAGAACAAATAGAGGTGTGTGGGATGTTTGCAATTACCGAGCACTGGTTTGGTGGTCTCTGTGGTGGGGACTAGTGTGCGGTTGCTCCCCACTGTTGGGAATCCTGACTCTTGTGCCTACTCATGTCAGCACTGGGATGTAATGAGCCTATGCTTGGAGGAAACCGCCAAGAGCAGCAGTGAAGTGTGTGTCCAGGATTGTGAATGTGCTGTGGTGCAGGAAGAACATTAGAAAGTGGTGGAGCAGCCGAGGGTGGCTCCTCCCACCCCACCCTCCTTTCCTGCCTACCTAAGCTCCACAAAGCATCTTTCTTTCTGTGTGTGTGTGTGTGTGTCTGCCTCTCTCTGTGTGTCTCTCTCTGTCTCTGTGTATGTGTATGTGTGCATGCTCATGTGCACATATGAGCAATGTGTGTGCATATGCTTGTACATGTGGAGACCAGATATCAATCCTGGGTTTTAGTTCTCAGGAGCTGTCAGCCTTGGTGTCCTGGCTAGTTTTATGTCAACTTGACATAGGCAGAATCATCAAAGAGGAGAGAACCTCAGTTGAGAAAATGTGTCTATAAGACCAGGCTGGGCGTGAGCTGGGTGTGGTGATGCATGCCTTTAATCCCAGCACTCAGGGAGGCAGAGGCAGCAGATCACTGTGAGTTCCAGGCCAGACTGGTCTACAAAGCAAGTCCAGGACAGCCAGGGCCATATAGAGAAATCCTGTCTTGAAAAACAAAAAACACAAAAATTCAAGCCCTATAGGGCATTTTCTTAATTAGTGATTGATAGGGGAAGGCCCAGCCCATTGTGGGTGGGGCCATCCCTGGGCTGGTGGTTCCTGGCTTCTATAAGAAAGCAGGCTGATAGCTGGAGAGATGGCCCTGCAGTTAAGGACACTGACTGCTCTTCCAGAGGACCCGGGTTCAATTCCCAGCACCTACTAAGAAAAACAAAAACAAAAACAAAAAACAAAGAAAGCAGGCTGAGCAAGCCATGGAAGTAAGCCAGTAAGCAGCCATAGCCTCTGCAGTCTTCTGTCTCCAGGATCCTGCCCTGCTTGAGTTCCTGGCTTGAATTCCTTCAGTGATGAACAGGGACGTAGAATCATAAGCCAACACTTTCCTCCCGAAGTTGCTTTGGTTGCCATGTTCCATCTCAGCAACGATAACCCTAGTAAGACACTTGGATTTTCTGTTTGTTTGTTTTTGTTTTAAGACAGGGTATCTCACTGTCTGCCTGCCTTCTCAGCATTGGGATCACAAGCATGTGCCACAAATCCAGCCCCATTCTGGGGATACAATGCATGTCCTCACACTTGTACAGCAAGCACTTTGCCAACCGAGTATCTCACTAGCCGAAGTGTCACTTTTTTTTTTGTTTGTTTGCTTGTTTTTATTTTGTTTTGTTTTGTTTTTCAAGACAGGGTTTCTCTGTGTAACAGCCCTGGCTGTCCTGGACTCGCTTTGTAGACCAGGCTGGCCTCAACTCAGAGATCCGCCTGCCTTGCCTGGCTCAAGGTGTCACTTTTAGATAAGATTTGTAAAAAATGTTACTTGCTTAGCATAGCCTGACATAAAGTAGCAGTCACCCATCATTGTCACCACCTTTGCTCTTAGAGAGGTGAGGGCAGACCTCATGAAAAGAGTCCTGAGATAAGAGGACAGGGCAGGCCCACCGTGGCCAAAATAAATAAACCTTGGAAATGTGTTGGTTAACTTTAGGTGGGCTAGTCCACCTGGGAGGACCTTTCCAGAGTGGAGCCATGAATCAGGATCCTGTTGATTGTTCAGCACACGGGTGGCTGGACAGACAGGTAGGCAGCCAGCAAGAGGGACATAGGGCTGAGCTCCGCTGGCTGGAGTGCAGGAGTCAGGTTCTAACCCAAAACTGATCCTCAAACAAAAACTGCCCTAACCTTCTAGCTCCTTCCAAAATGCCTTGAAGGTCTCTAACCAAGAGAACCAGGAAGGAGCTGGAAGCCCACAGCCTCCTGGCTGCCTGCCATTTGTCTCCCCGTTTCTTGTGTCCTTCCCTTCTGTCAGGGAACATCATTACTATGCTAATCTTGCTGGCCGTCATTTTAACACTGACCCCTGCTAACCTGCCTCTGCAATTGCAGGGACTGTATTTGACTTCTCTAAAAGTAACCTTAAATTGTAGTCTTGTAAGAATTCCAAAGCTGTACCCTTCACTCCTTCATCTAATGAGGTTATGACCAAATGCTCATTATAATTGCTTTAGACTCCTTTTAATTTTCAAGCTTATTAATCATAAGAAGAGTTATTTAAAATTGCATAAATTAATCTTAGATTAAAAGCCCATCAAAGCCTGGAAACAATTAAGAATAAGTAGGATTTCCCTGGGGCAGCAAGTTTTATTTTAATATTGTAGTCAGGTGGATATCAGAACCTTGAAGTATGGTAGTGATTAATGCATGCAAAATTTAAATGAGATTTTTTTTAAATGGCAAGTCTAAATCACTTATTGACCTAACTGTAGGCTTTAGCTGCATTGTCTGTCATATGTTGAAACTGTTTACTAATCAACATTTTAATTACCGAGGGTGCTGGCAGACCCTAGGACAAACAACATCCAGCATTTCAGATGGTTGCCGCCAAGTCTCTTACCCAAAAATATCAGGAAGATGGGAAGACAGAGGGATGAGGGAGGGATGAGGAGACTGATTAACCCTCTCGGCATGGGGGGGGGGGCGGCAGCACTTTCCTGCCTAACATTGTGCTGAGTATTCTAAGCACTGTTTATACAAACAGCATATAGTCTTGGGTCCCTAGGTCTTCTCCTGTTTATGTTAAGAAGACAGATGTTTCCAGAAAGAAATCTGATTGTGCTTCAGCCAAAGTCAGGGCCCTGCCTTGCCCAGTTTCCTTGTCCTCCCTTCTCCCACTGCCAGGGGAGCCAGGGGGAGCCAGGAGGAATTCCTCTAGGCTGTGAATGTTGGGTCTCTGTTGAAGGGAGGTCAGTAGGAGGGTCACCTAGAAGGAACCAGAAGTCCTCTGGAGCCTGGACAGTCCACCCTACTGGGAAGGATCCTTGTGACCGACTCACCGTTGATGTTTTGTGAAAGTTCAGTCTCGGTCAAGCAGAAAGAGAGTACTCAGCACAGAATATGGGAAGTTCCCAAGGTTAATTTCCAAAACTAGATTGTAAATTGTTGTAATTCCTCACCTACTACACCAAAAAGCCAGTCTCCTCCTCCTCCAGGGCCCCCTGCCCCCATCCCAGAGCTGACCAGTGTGCGTCCTCACGCCTGAGTTCTTTCCATTCTTCCCTTTGATCTTTGGTTGCACATGTCACTCCTCTAGTTCCTTCTACACCATGTGAAAGTCCTCGCTCTTAGTGGACACTTGGCATTCCATAACATGGATGTGCTGTGACTATTTAACCAGAACTGTCTCAGAACGCGTTAGCTGCTTCTGTATTTTTGCTATTAAGACCATGACTCTCAGAATGACAAGATGACGCAGTGGGTAAGGGTGGTTGTTGCCAAGCCAGACTACCTGAGTTTAGTTCCTAGGAACCACATGGTTGTCCTCTGAGCTCTGCACCCATGCTATGGCACATGCACATATACATACAAACATACATAAATTTAGTTTTTAAGCAATGACTTTAGATACATTTTTAAAGCTGGATATATGAAGCCAGTTTCCTTACTTCATTTGATATAAATTATCCATCTTTAATCTTTGCCATCTGATCAGTGGTAAAATGTGTCTGTTGTTTGATTGGCATTTCTTTTATTAGTATGAGAATGAACAGGGTTTTTTGGCTTGGTGTTTTTTGTTTTTTGTTTTTTTGTTTTGTTTTGTTTTTGAGACAGGGTTTCTCTGTGTAGCCTTGGCTGTCCTGGACTCGCTTTGTAGACCAGGCTGGCCCCAAACTCACAGGGATCAACCTGCCTCTACCTCCCAGAGTTCTGGTATTAAAGGCGTGCACCCAGCTCAGATTTTTAGTTGTGGGTTTTTTTGGTTTGGTTTGGTTTGGTTTATTTTTTTGAGTGTGTGTTAGCCAGTTGGGTTGTTTGTTTGTTTGTTTGTTTTATATCATTTGCCATTTCTCTGCTTGGCTGTGTGTTCACACTTCTTGCATTCCTTGACATTGCAGACTGGAAAATGAGGGAATGGACACACAGCTGTCAAGACACTTCCACCCCGTGAGGTCTGCATCCACATTAGGCAGTTTTCACACTACCGGAGGTGTCCTCTGCTCGGCATCTTGCTGAGCCAGCACTAAGGCTGTGTGACCACTAGCTGGGGTACACCGCTAGCTGGGGTACACCGCTGGCTGGGGTACGCCGCTGGCTGGGGTACGCCGCTGGCTGGGGTACACCACTAGCTGGGGTACACCGCTAGCTGGGGTACGCCGCTGGCTGGGGTATGCCACTGGCTGGGGTATGCCGCTGGCTGGGGTACACAGAAACACAGCCGTTTTATTCTCTCTTTGTTCAGTGTGAACTTCCTTTTGTCAAAAAGCAGGCTCTGACATGGCAAGGCAGAACTGGGGACTGAACTTGCTTTAAAGCTGCCCGTGGACATCAGGGATATTTATTTTCTCTATTTGTTTTCAGCCTGGGAAGACTGTGTGGTTTTCTCAACACTGTCCTGATGGAGCCCTGACCAGCAAGCGTGCAGTGCCCCTAGCCCTAATGTGCCATTAATGATAGGTTAATGTACAGTATAATGTTTTTGGGACTATGGGTTCATTACACTTCTGAGTGTGAGGTCTTTCCACAGAGCGCCCAAGGTCCCATTGCATTATATCATGCAATAAAAATACCCTTTTCATATCACACACTAATAAACTGTATTTGAAATGCTGTCTGAGGGCACTGCCGCCTTGTCTGTAGGCTGTTGGTGAGTGCAACAGTTGGACTCCTGTTTTCTATTTTGCGCTTTTCTTACATGGGCTACTGAGCCCAGGAGAAGTCAGCGTGGCCTTGTTTTCCATGGAGAACTAGTTGGTTCTAGAGGGCTAAGGCATGGGGGGGGGCACTGCACCTCAAGTGATGATGAGCCTTCATACCTGGAGGGCAGTCTCAGACCTCCCTACCCATCCTACTCCCTGTGTGTCTCTGTAAGGTCGGCAAATCAGTCAAAAACTGGCCTAGTGTCTACACTTAGCCCAGGTGGTGGGTGTAGTAAGTGTGCTAGGAAGATGACTGTGGTAGCTGCTTCAGAACTGAGGCCTCTGTTCTTGGCCTAGGCTTGCTCTGACTCTCCCACCAGCTCCTGTGATATGGGTAGGGCTATTCCTATATTTCATCGTAGATGATGTTCACAGAACAAAGCAGGCATGATGTGTCTCAGAGGAGGAAGAGCAAGCACAGGCCCGGGGGCCCACAGCTGGCTTGTCCCCTGCGTCCTCAGGCAGCCCTGATACTCCTTTAGGCAGTGGTGTGCCCATGCAAGGGCCTCTGTAATGGAGGCCCCTCCAGGATCATTTGGCTGCCATCGAAATGAAGGAGATTTCCCTTCAGTGAACAGAACAACCTCAGGAAGTTCTTTCTTCCCTAGGCTATAGGACATACAGGAGAGTGATGGGGAGCTGAGAAGCCGAGGTTAGACACCAGCCAATGACATTTGCGCCTGGAGCACCACCATCACTACCTCAAAGTGCAGGAGCTCTGCCTGTAAAAGAAGTTAGCTTTTTTTATTTGATTTTTGTCCTGTCTTTGTTTTTAGCTACATAACTCAGGAGTTCCTTGTGTATCCCAGGCTGGCCTCACACTCATCCTCCCTCGACCTCTAAGTGCTGATGTCACAGGCATGTACCATTGTTACTTTCTGATGAGATCACATGTGGCCTCTGCTTGCTTTAAGTCGTGCGCTGCTGCTGCTTTCACTGTGTTGGAACAACAGGCACAGGTTTGGAACCTCTGCACTTCAAATCCCACACCCGCCCTGGTCAAATCACTTGCCAAGCCTGAGCCTAGTTTTCTAGCAAATGGAACAGAGCAGTTAGTGAGTTCCCGGTAGCTGTGAGAGTGACCTTGACTACATTCTGTGGAATGAACACCTGCCCAGAGGCACTGCCTGTAAACAGGCTCAACAAAGCATGGTCAGGCCATGTCATCACTGAATAGCTGTCCCAAGAGCAAAGGTAATGAAGGCAGAAAGGGCCACTGATCCAGCCTGGCAGGATGACTCCCGGCCTGATGGCCTGAGTTCAGGTATATACACAGTAGACAGAGAAAACTGGCTCCTGCTCGTTGACCTCTGATGTTCACATATTTGATGGATATACGTGGGTATACATGCTCGCACACACAATGAATAAGTTAATAAATAAATAACTAATAAAAATTATTTTGGAAAAGCCTCTCAACTGCTCCCTGGCCACAAGGGAGCATGCTATGGCTGCAGTGCAGACAGAGCCTCCCACCTCCCCTAGCCAGCAGCATGACAAGTAGAAGACTCACAAGACAGGGTTTGGGGAGAGGAAGTGGGGACCTCTGGTAAAGGACTTGCACTGGGGAAAGCAGGTTAGGGTCAGAGGAACTATGCTGAAGGGCACAGATCTGGGGAGCAAAGATGATAGTGCACCGAGGAGGAAGCCGAGACGCCCCCACACCCTTCACAAGGACTTACGCACCTGACCAGCTAAGTCCCCTCATCTGCTGTGAGAAGAATATCTAGATTTCAAGGATAATTTGGTTTTCTTTTAAGGGTTATAAACCTTTGTTCTCAGATATGGGATCTTTCAAACACTTAGGTAAACCTCGGAGGGGTTAAATCTGTCTTTGGGGCTACCAAGACTTGAAAAATGTTACCCTGTATCAAGAAAATCAGAAGTGACAAGTTCATTTAAAAAGCCTGGTTTGTCATTGTTTATCTAATTTTCAGAGTTGACACAGAAAATTAAACCAGCTGACACTCACTCTCTGAAGCCACGCTGGCTCGTTTCCCTGGCCCTCGCCACCTGACCTTGCCACCAGAAAACGCTCCGAAGCCAAAATACAAAACTTCCCACTGAGTTTCTGAGCTGTTCTACAGTTGTTCCAAGATTATGTCATAGGGTGTCATCCCTAATGTTATTAAAAAGCAAGATAAGGTTATAAATCTACTCTGAGAGATGGTTTTTCCCATCCACCTTGGGCATAAATCTTAGAAGTAACCGAACTATTGAGAGAAAGCCAAGAGCCACTTGGGCCTAAGTGCCCTGTGTGTCTTTACTGAACGTATAGGGTGGCAGGTCTCTCTGCCCCTGTGACATCACACTTTACTTCCTAGAGAATGTTCCAGAAAGGCCATGGACAAAGTAATATCTTTTTCTGTGTTTAAGCTTGGTGTTCCAACACTCAGGCAGCAGGGTATCTTTACTTCAGAGCCGCTGGTGAAAGAGCTCTTTCACTCCAGGAAGCCACCCAGCTAACTAAAGCACATTCTGTAGAGGCTCGGGCTTTAAAGAAGGGGGTTGGGGCGGGAGGGAAGAAAGGAAAAGAAAAAATGAAAACTGCATGTCAGAGATTTTAAATGTATCTCACACTCCTTTCCTTTTAAACATATTCTACACATCTGGACTTCCAGACTTGTCTTTTTCTATTCTTTACTTCCTTGATAGACCCTTGCCCAGTGAGCCTTGCTGGGTTCTTTCTCCTCTGTTCGCATATGTAGGACCATGCATCCGTGGGTGGTTGACTCCACACCAGCTCTGCAGTTTCAGTCTCAGGATGTAGCTTTGCTAATAGCCCGCTGCTTCTTAGCTCTGGCCCTGCTCTTCCTTCTGGACTGCCCTTCCTTTGTCCTTTTGTATTTGGCCATTTCTTTTGTGCTTAAGATTGAAGGAGAGGCCACACTCGTTAAAACTGAGCCTTTCGGTGTCATAGTGGATTAAGGGTCTGTGACCCAAGCTTGAAGACCAAAGTTCAGATCCCAGCCCTCATGTAAAAGCTGGGTATATCAGTAATCTGGCTCTGGGAAGCAAGGACACCTGCAGCCGTGGGCTCCCTGGCAGCCTTCTAGCCAAGTGTTTGAGCTCCCGCTGCAACGAGAGATAATATATCTCAAAGATGGAGATAAGATGGAGAAAAACAGAAGTCAACTTGTGGCTTCTGCACTTGCACATGTGTGCGCCTGCATACACGTACATACACACACACTCGCATGCACACTCACACATTCTCTCGCATGCACATTCACACATACACACACATGCATTCCAAAAAATAAAAGTAAGTTTTCAAGCCAAGATAATTGCCTTGAGTAAGACCTTGAGGGGCCAGATCGAAATCAAATGTTCAGATTTTAGTTTAACTTCCAGACTCACAGTCTAAAATGGTGGTGTTAAATTATAGTGGCTATAGACTGCAAAACAGCTATATATCTGGAAGCAAGCAGACCCACTAATTAGAAAATAAACAATAAATAATTATGTTGCATAAATTGTGAAATGCAATATGATCCTTTGCTTTTAAATTAGAAATGAGGGTGGGTGTCAAATTGTTGTCAAAATATTATTTTCTGAGGGCATCAAAAATAACCATGTGTTAAGGAAGGCTAGAGACGAAACTCAGTGAGCAGAATGCCTGCCCAGCATGCAAGAGCCCTGACCTCCATCCCCTCACAAACACAACCGAGCAGAGTGGGGCGTGTCTGTCATCCCAGCACAGGGGAGTAGAAACAGGAAGAGACGAAACTCGGGGCTATCCTCTGCTATGTAGTAAGCACAGAGGCCAGGTGGGCAACCTGAGACTGTCTCAAAGGAGAGAGGGAGAATGAATATGGCAAAGAAAAAGCTCCAGGGCTCTGAAGCCCAGGCCTGACTCCAGCTCTTACACACACACACACACACACACACACACACACACACACACCGGCACCATCACAGGGAGCTTGGTGGAATCCACGCCTCCTGGAAAAGCAGAGCACAGTGCTTACAACTAAGTCAGCCATCTGCCTCCTTAGCAGTGAGGCAGGCACACTGACAGCGGCTAGCTTACTTGTACCCAGACAGAGTGTGCCTCCTCAGAACGTACAGGTCAGCCTCTCACAGCCACAGAAGCACATTCCTGCCTTCTGTACATTTAATTCCTTTCGGCGTTGCCTTGCAAAGCACAGCAAATCAATAACAGAACAGCTAAGTATCACAAGTTCCTTGCATCGTGGTTTAGAAAATACTGCTCTAGGCTAACAGTGGATTCTGTTGATTTTTATTTGCTTCTGGGCTATAAAATGATCTGAACTTTCAACCAGTTTACTTCATCCTCTTTTGGCGGGGACAGACTTTTGGGAGAGCGGGGAAGGGAATGTAGTTTCAAATGGAAAATATGACATTTTTTTTTTCTTTCTTTCCAAAGTCTTACTATATAGCCCTGGCTGTCCTGGAACTCACTATGTAGACCAGATTAGCCTATAACTCTTAAGAGATCTAACTGCCTCTGCCTCCCCAGTGCTGTAATTAAAGGTGTGTACCACTGGGCCCAGAAACTGACATGATGATGATGATGATGATGATGATGATGATGATGATGATGATGTGGTGGTGGTGGTGGTGGTGGTGGTGGTGGTGGTGGTGGTGGTGGTGGTGGTTTGGTTTGATTTGGTTTTGATTTTTCATTTTTTGAGACAGAGTTTCTCTGTGTAGCCTTGGCTTTTCTAGACTCACTTTGTAAACCAGGCTGGCCTCAAACTCACAGCAATCTGCCTGCCCCTGCTTCCCAAGTGCTGACTGTTTTTAATCTTTTGTATTACATGCAAGGTCTGATGTGTTGTGCCTTTCTTGTTCTTTTTTTAAAGGTTTATTTTGTTCTTGTTAGTTATGCTCATGTAGGGAGGCATTTACACCTGAGTGCAGGGCCCAAGAAGGCCAGAGGAATCGGCTCTCCCTAGAGCAGTGAGCCGCCCGGGAACCCACATCATGCTCTTAACACTGAGCTGTCTCCTCAGCCTCTGTTACTCTCCTTGTAATATTCCAAAGGGCCTACCCCAGCCCACCCTCCAGACACACAGCCCCATGTGAGGCTCCCAAAGCCCTGTGGCACCATAGTGACAGACAGTAAAAGGACAGTCAAATACTGTCCGGTTTTATTTCTGTCTTTGTAGCCTGTTTACAATTGGCTTCTTTCATGTGAAGAAACTGGAAAGGCAGTTAGGAAGGTGGGATTCAAGTAGATAGCAACCCCTGCTTAATTGGACACTTCTAGAAGTAAGACAGTAGCTTTGAAAGTTCAGAATGTGATTCTGGGGCTAGAAACCCACGCATGACCAGGTCTGAGAGGTGCTTCCGTAAGTGTGTATGGACACCTTGCCCATCACCTCCACCCTCAGCTTACATACCTACCGTTGCCTCACAGCCATACTCATGTAATTTCTCTCCTGTCTGTCTGTCTGTCTGTCTGTCTCCCTCTATTTCTCTCCCCCTCCTCTCTCTACCTCCCTTTGCTTTCATCTTTGCTTTCTCCAGCATTCATGCATGACATTAGACAAAGGGGCATGGGACAGGGATTGGCTGTGTAGCCCAGGCTGGTGGCTGTCACCTTCACTTCTGTCTCTTGTATGCTGAGGTCAGCACCCAACCCACCCCAACTCATAATGTCACTTATACGTGGCCTGCTGGTGCTACCCTGATATTTGTGTCTCTCTACCAATTTCTCATATCCTTGCTAGTGTTTTGGAAAAGCTGCTATTTTATCACAGTGCCCAACTGCCTAGCATCTTGTCTCATTCCTTCATGGTCTTACCGTCATCATTGTGCTGTTTCCCAGGGTTTCCTTTTTAATCTTTCATAACTCGAGTATTGTCTTAGCCACACCACACACTGCCAGTCAGCTCTTGGGGTCTCTTGAAGTGCTAGGGCTATCATATCGTTAGGGTTGTAACACAGGACCTAAAGCATGCTGGGAAATACCATAGCACTGAGCTCCACCTCTGGCTGCTCATCATCATCTATGTCGAGTGCAGACTGAACACCACGTTCTTGGGGTATGTTGTTTTTAACAAAATCTTAATCGTTCAATTTTGCCAATGAAGGCAAATGCTGAGGTGAAAGCCTGCTAGCTCAGAGAGGCGGAGAAAGCACCGGTTGACCTTCCTCTTCAGCTGACGTCCCAGAATAAAAAAGGCAGTTCTCCCCCTTCATGCCATCTCAAAAACCCCCAAACTGAATGTCCCTCCCTTCTACTTCCTGTGAGTTTCCCTATCCATCCTTCTGACTTCCTCTTACTCTCTCTGGTTTTTTTCTCCTGTGTTCACTTCCTGTCAACTGGTTGCTTGCTCTGCTTCTTGACCTAGGGTTGACTTCATTTAATCCTGTTTTGGGTTAAAGGTGTGTGCTAGGGCTGAGCCACACCACAACTAGAAACAGGTTTTTCCAGTAAACAACACAATCTTGGGGTTCAGAGTGTGATCAGATATCTTGCAACAGGCGGGTAGGCCCTGTTTAGTTTGGTTTGGTTTGGTGGTACTGGAGGATTTTGTGCATGTTAGGCACAAATGTTCTCCCACTAATCCCAGCCCATGCCATGTAATTTTAAGTACATATTCCAAAAATAAGAACTACTTCAAAATTCAGAAATTTTGAGCACAGGTGTGATGCCACAGAAAACTATACCTGAACCCATGTGACAGGTCACATTTACAAAACAGGCGTGACTGCCACACCTGCCTAGTGAAGCATCTGTCCATTGGTTTGGAAATTACATTCTAGCCAGATGGTGGTGGCACACACCTTTAATCCCAACACCCAGGAGGCAGAGGCAGATCTCTAAGTTCCAGGGCAGTCAGGGCTACACAGAGAAACTCTGTCTCAAAACACACACACACACACACACACACACACACACCAAAAAAAAAAAAAAAAAAAAAAACAGGGCTGGAGAGATAGCTCAGAGGTTAAGAGCACTGTCTCGTCTTCCAAAGGTCCTGAGTTCAATTCTCAGCAACCACATAGTGGCTCACAACCATCTATAATGAGATCTGATGGCCTCTTCTGGTGTACATGCAGAATACTATATAAATAATAAACAAATCTTGGGGGGAACAAACCACCCATACAAAATGATGGTTCAAAGGTTAAGAGCACTGACTGCTCTTCCAGAGGACCCAGGTTCAGTTCTTAGCACCTACATGGCAGCTCACAACTGTCGAACTCCAGAATCTGACACCCTCACACAGATATACATACAGGCAAAACACCAATGCACATAAAAAATAAAAAGCAAACAAACAAAAAAAGAAAGTGACATTCTAATTCTATTATCTAATTGATCACCTTCATTTTGAGCTTAACTTAGCAAAGCTTGGGGAATCACCAAGTGTGCCACAGCACTCACTGTTTGTGTGCCTGAGTGTGTTCATGTTCCAGCGTGTGTAAATGTGCATGAATGTGGAAGCCCAAGAACTGCTGCAGATATCATCCTCAGGAGCCGTCCGTCCTCCTTGTATTCAGACAGAGCCTCTCGTTGGCCTGAAGTTACAGGGATCTGCCTGTTGTCTCTGCCTCTCTTCCCCCCTCCCACCGCCCCCATATAAGTTCCCACTATGTCTGTCACTCACAGTTTCTGGGGTCCCAGTGCTTGTAAGACAAGAGGTATTACTGGCGGAAACTTTCTTGGCCTCCTTAACCTGAATTTTAGGTATTTTCAGCTGTGTTACAAGAAGGAGGGAAGAGGGAGTGCAGGGGAGACAGGAGAGCATTCTCACTCGGATGAAAGAAGGCGTGTGGGAGGGGTGGCTCAGGGTGGAGGGGTGGGCATGGGGGTATAGAGTTGAGTTGGGTGAGTGGGTATGTGTAGGTGGGTGGGAGTGAGGGGCTGAGGGGGTGGATGGGTTTGGGGGGAGTTGGAGGTAGAAGGTGGATCTGGGAGCTTTGGAGGGGTAGATGAGGGACTGAGGGGGGTATGGGTGTGTGCATATGTGACACTGTTTATTTAACCTAAGACCTGTATTTGCCAGGCAAACACTTTACCAGTCAGCTATATGCTTTTCATTTTGAAATGAACCTAAGTTAATCAGGCCATAAATTCACTTTGTAACTCAGACGAGCTTTGATCTTGTGATCCTTCTGCCTCAGCCACTCAGATAGCTAGGATTGTAGGCCTGCACTGCCAGACTTGGTCCTAACATGAGCAGCTCACAACTGCCTGTAACTCCATCTCCAGGGGGTTAGACTCCCTCTCCTTGACTCTACAGGCACCTGCACTCATGATGTGCACATATCCCCACATACAGACATACATAGATGCACATAATTAAAATTGAATCAATTTTAAAATGTTTAAAGGAATGGCAGAAAAGTTTATTTCAAGACTTAGCCACTGACAGCATGTACCAAGTGTTTACATAAAATGCTTGTGGTGTGGGGCTGGAGAGGTGGCTCAGTGGTTAAGAGCACTGACTGCTCTTCCAGAGGACCTGAATTCAATTCCCAGCAACCACATGGTGGCTCACAACCATCTGTATTATGATCAGATGCCCTCTTCTGGTGTACATGAAGACAGCCTACTCATAAACATAATAAATAAATAATTTTTTTTTAATGCTTGTGGTGCACATAGTGGGCAGACATGCCATTCAGAGCTTTAAAGTTGGTACTCTCAGCACAGGCTTGGCCACTCCCCACCTCACTGTTGTCACCTGGCTGGCTGTGTGCCTAGGCTCTGGTGATGTGCTCACACGATTTTATAGTCAGACACAGAATGGGACAGACATCACAGCCCTGTGTGTTTTCAGATAGCCAGTGTACCACAACAGCCCAGCATCTGAAGTCAGTAGCAGGTGCACATACTGAAAAGTTGACTGGCTCTGCCCCTAACCTGCAAAAAAACAGCATCACAACACAAGGTGTTCATTTGAATTGAACATGACTGAGCACATGTGGGTTTTATTAGTAAAGTTTTATAATACAGGTGAAAGTATCCCATAACAGAGTCAAAATGGACACCTGCCTAAGCTCAGCACACTTTACTCCCTATGGCCTCACAAGTCTGAGCTCACGTAGATCCTAACAGCCCTGCCTCAGAGCTGAGAGTGGAGGCGGATCCTTCAGAAAGATGCCTATAGCCCCCCAACAAACCTCCCAGGCCCGGTCCAGAAACTCCAACCACCTTCATGGGCGCCCGCCTGGCCGCTGGGAGGCCCTGTCCAGCAGGCAGACTTCCAGCAGCTTGTTGGACTCTCCTAACTTGGGCTATGACTAAGAGGCCTAGGCCAGCCTTGCCTGTGTACACAGGAGCCTGGCTGTCCTCTCCCACCCAGCATGGCTGATGGGAAAGGGCTCACCCTGCAGGTGTGATCCAGGTCCACCCTGACCAGAGCACAGGCTGCAGAGGGAGGCATAGCCAGCCAGCTTTGTTGGGGTACTTTGTGAATATTGCTGCCTTAGCCTTGCTAAGGTTAGGGACCTGTTCCAGTGACAAGGCCACCTGCACCAGAGTATGCCACAGGAAAGGCAACAAGGTAGTGTTCTGGGGAGGGTAAAACAAACAAGCTCCGTGGAAGGAGTGCCAGGGCTGTGGCTGCTGCTGTCACTTCCTGATGGCTCCTGTGCCCTGGCCTCCAGCTCTGGGCCCAGTCACTCTGAAAGCCAGAGACATCAGCAAGCAGTTGACATCACTCCCTCCTGCTCTGAGGCTGGCCTTTCATGCAGTCAAGTGCCATGCCTTCCATCCCATCCCACACTAAGGAGAAAGGGTGGTGTAATCCCAGGGGTGAGCTCTGGAGGACAAGCCAGAGCCCTGTGTCCTCATCTGTAAAATGGGGTGATGTTAATACACAGTGGAGCTGCTGGGTAAGTGGTGAGTGGTTGGCAGTGCCTGGCACACACAGATCTCAGTGAGGAGGATGCAATTACACTTTTACCCACACTGAGGTCAGTGAGTCAATGCTTGCATTCTTTAAACAAAAAGGACAAAAGTGACTGTGCCCCACCTCAGGAAGCACCAGCAGGCAGGCAGCATGGAGGAAGAGTGGCCTGGTCTTAAAGCACTGCTGTCCTCTCCTTGCCCTGCTCCAGTTTCTGCAGCTTCGCTAGGAGGAGAGGTCAGGTTGGCTGTGGACAGATGCAGACCAGCCAGTGCTGGAAAACATATTGTTTTCCCATTTGACAAGCACCGTGCTGAGTCCTGTGGAACCAGACATCATAGCAGGCTCTGCAGTTGAAGTTCAATTCAGATATGTGGAGTTCCTTCCCAACATTACACAGAAAAAAAGGGCACCCCAGAGGGCAAATTCCTCTATGGCCAGAAACTCAGAGCCCAACTAATGGCAGACGGGGAGCTATCACTGAACATGAGACTGGGTGACCAGCTGCTGGGTCTCAGGTAGAACCTGCCCTTCATGGCAGGTGGGCTTGGAGCCCCAGTCCTGCCACACAGCAGCCACACCTGTGTCTTTCAAAGAACCCTCAGCAGGGCCTGCTGTCTCCTGCAGGAAAACATCTTATTGCAGTAGGCTAAGTGAGCAAGAAGCAGAGCCATCAGCTGAGACCAGGACACCAGAAAGCAGGAGCAGGCCGGGGCTGGAGGGGTGGGGTGGGGGGGCGGGATGGGGGCGTCAGGGCATGTCAGATGACACAGCTCCTCCTCCTGACACACCAGTTGTCACCAGTACCCTCCTCCTCCTCCTCCCCCTCCTCCCCCTCTTCCATCTCCTCCTCTTTAGAGGTTGTCTGTACCAGATGATGCTCGCTTTCTGGCTGTTGTTAGCCCATCTTGCTCACTCCACTGCCCCACTTTGGGATACATCCTACCTCTTCAGGCCCCAATCTTTTGCTTTCATTACATCTTTATCCTCTGTGATGAAGCATGTGTTGCAGAAGTCCTAAGACCCTGCCCATTGGGTTGTTGCATTTGGCCCTGTGAGAGAAGAGGAAATGAAAGCTCCCACTGCCGGTGAGGAAGGGCAGCAAGAAGCTGTACAGCGTCTGCCAAGCTCTGCAGACAGGGCTGCTGGCTCGCTTTGTGCATGTCTCTCTCCTGCAAGTCACCCTCTTATCTGCCTCGCAGACACCTGCCTGAAAGCAGTAGGCAGCGCCTGGAAACAAACCTGTTGTCAAAGTCTTTCTTGTGAGATAATACAAGCAGCAAGAGGAGGGTATGCCTCACCGGTGGTACACGAGATGGGAGTCAGCCCGCAGCAAGGGGCAGGAAAGGGCAGGCGCGTCCACAGAACCAGGAGGCCAGCAGTCTGGTGGCCCCTCCACTTCCCAACTATTGCTGCCCACTGCGCAGCCATCAGCCCTTCCTAGACTGAGGAGGGATGCCTCCACGCCCCTGCTCAGTTCCACCCTGCCTGTTCCCAGACAGATGACAACCGTGATGGAGCATATGGCCCCATGAGACTGTTACCCTGGGCTTAGGGGAGGGGCCCATCCTCCTGAGCACAGCTTCTGTTTTTGTTCTCTAGAAGGGCACAAGGTCGCCTCCCTAGTCCAGAAAAGGACCGACGCGGGAATTCAGGAAGAGTGTTCCCTGTCTCGGCAGCCATCGTGAAAGCTAGCAGAGGCTGAGCAGGTCCAAGCAGGAAAACATACAGAAGCCAAAAAGGAATGCCTCTTGTCTCAGCCCCGCCCCTCCCCCAGCCTGCCTTCAACACCCCTCTCTTGGGGTCCTACACTCACGTCTGGAACCCCCAGAGTTCCATGAGGAATAATAGGGTACCCAGGCAGGCTTTAGGCATAGCCCTAAGCTCCCAGAGACAGTTTTCTTACCGTAATCAGCCAAGCGGAAGAGGCCTGGGTAGTGTTCCTTCTCGTCCCCAAGCTCCACCTGGGCTGGTAGGTGCTGGGGTCAGGACACAGTAGACCTGCACCCTCCTAGCCATGGGGTGTGATGAGGTTATTGCTGGGCCCTGAGGTACTGAGAGCACAGTCCCACGGCCTGGCTGTTTGCCAGGGCCACAGGTCACAGCCAGGTATACTGGGAAAGTAGCTACAACCCTGTGAGAAGCAGGAACTTGGGAGTGAATATCCGGTATCCTTCATCTCCCCATCCACCCCGCTCACCGCTGTGAATCCCCAGGTCTTCATGGAGGCTACAAAGTTCATGCTGAAAGGAAGCTACTTGGCAAATGGAGTAACACTTCCCAGTCTCTTTCCTGGTGTGGCTCTGAAAGCCCTGTGGCTTGCCCTGGATTGCTTCTGGCCTTCCCTGGAAGCCCCATCTCCCATCCCCCACCCCTGGACAGACACCCTGGTATTGGGAGTGTTGATCTTAGTGCTTCAGAATAGAGGGGGTGGTGCTGGGTAAATATAAGCTGTGGGCTCAAGTAGGCTAGAGCCAGAGATGGACCCCTCTGAAGCCCAGCCCTCTGCCCTGCCCTGCCACGCCCCTCACTGCGCCTCTCGCCAGCCGCCAGCCGGCTCCTCCTCCTCTTGGCGGCTGTCTTTGGTTTGCAGACTGTGACTCACAGAGGAGCAGGAGACAAAAGAGGAAACTAACAGGGATTGACAACACCTCTGACAAGATAATCCTTTGCTCTCTGGGCAGCAACTGGACCGGAAAGCTGGCCGCCTGGGCCTTGGCCTCGTAGCTATGGCTTGAAACTGACCTGAGAAAGGAACAGGCAGAACATGGAGTTAAAACAAGCCAAGCTGTGCCTTCCCAGAGAAGGTCCAGAAAAGCAGGTCACAGCCAACCTCCAACCTCAGCTACCTCAGCTGGGAAATAGGGCTGAGCCTGCCTTTCTTTTTAGAACAAAACTTACGTGTGAGTTTGTGCAGGCATGTGTCAGTACGTGTGTGCATGTGTGGATCACAGGACTACATTCCAGAGTCAGTTCTCTGCTAACACCATGTGAGTCCCAGAAATCAAACAGGTCACCCAGCTTGTCACCAAGCAGCTACCTGCTGCAACATCTCAAAGACCCTGACTGCCTTCTTAGCACGCAGGACTACTGACAAAAGAAATCAGGTCCAGACTAGAAACCACCTTGGAATGCATCCTGAGATGCCTAACCATCTTTTTGTTTGCTCTGTTTTTCTTTTGTTTGGTTTTTTGTTTTTGTTTTTTGTTTGTTTGTTTTGTTGTTTTTGTTTGTTTTTGGAGGCAGCTGGCGGACTTGGGGGTGTTTTGGGTTTTGTTTGGTTTGGCTTTTTTTGAGATAGGGTTTTTCTCTGTGCATATTCTGGCTGTCCTGGACTCACTTTGTAGACCAGGCTGGCCTCGAACTCACAGAGATCTACCTGCCTCTGCCTCCCGAGTGCTGGGATCAAAGGTGTGCGCCACCAACGTCAGGCAGCCATCTGTCTTTTCCTAGCAAGGCCTTAAATAGCTTAGGCTAGCTGTGAATAACCTTCAACTTCTGATCCTACCTCTGCCTCTCTAATGCTGGGGTTACAACCACACATCCGCACACCTAGTTTTTATAGTGCTAGGGATCAAACCCAGGGCTTTGCACAAGCTAGGCAAGTATTCTGCCAACTGAGCTACATCCTCCACACCAGGCACCTAGCCTGAGGACTGCTGTCATACCTACTGCTCTTCCCTACAGGGCCACCCGTTCATCATGCAGTTCAATGACGGAAACTCCACCGTGGTGTCCATGTGGGTATGCAGAGCACTAGAGGAGAGACGGAGCCAGCAGGGTCCCCCGTGAGACCCCAGCAGGACCAGTCACCAAAGACACAAGCTGTGACACCCTCTCCACATGCTGCCTGATTGCGAAGAGCTATGCTGGGCCCCACCTGTTTTCACCTCCAACCCGACCTAGGGAGCCCTCCGGAGATGCAGCCTTTGATGAGCCCTTCACCCCTGGTGGTGGTGCCGAATATGGCAGGTGGAAATGGTGCAGAGGGTGTTGGGGGAGAGTGATGGGGTCATAAGAACGGAACCTCCTCTGGCCCACCCCTCATGTTTCCCGCCTGTTCACTGTAAAGGACCAGGCCCTGTCTGCAGCACTGATGGGAATAAAGTATTACTGCTTTGGATTGTGTTTGGTCGACAAGTCTGTTGTGCACATCCCCAGTTAGCAGGGATGCCTGCAAGATCCTGTGCATTTCCTGTAGCTCAGTGTTGAGGCCCATGTCCCAGCTCAGTTGTCACATGAGAAACCAGGCCTCGGAGATGCCTGCACCAAGCCCCAAAGCAAGATGTACTGAGGCCAGGTCCAGACTCCAAATCCCAGGTCTCCATGTGTGCTCTCCTGGACTGGAGCTGGCTCTAGGCCTAGCAGCAAACCAGCACTAACCCTGCTGTGGCCTGGGCAGCTGAGGAGGAAACAGGAGACCAGGAATTCGGAGACCTTCAAAACCCTGCCCCCCACCCCAACACACACACACACACACACACACACACACACACACACACACACTTACCAAACCCCACCACCACCACCACCAGCAGCAGCAGCAGCTCCTCTGTCACAAGCTGCCTCTCACTACCTGTGGTCCTGCCCACCACTGCTCTCTCACAGCCCCCTGGAGGAAGGAAGTGTGGCTCTCCCCTTTTGCAGAGGATGGAGGGAAGCACTGAGGGGCCAGTTTCCACCTGGTGTGAGAAACACCTCAGCATGCCCAAATGCCAAGTCCCATGCCCATCCAGGGCCCCTCTGCACTGCTGAGTCATTCAGTGCCTCCCCAGTGCCTGAGGAACCTTGGCTGGCCTCTCCTCCCTCCCTCCTCCTTGGCTTTACCCCCTCCACGTCTGTGGGCTTTTCCTGTGCTTTTGCTAGTACCGAGGATGGAGCCCAGGCCCAGGCAGCTACTCAGCAAGCCTCCCACCAACCACTACAGCAGCATCCGTGCCGGGCTCCGATCCCACCCCCTCCACACACACACAGAGCAGCTAGAGGAGCCAGCCTATTAGAGCACCATGCATAGTTGATCCTGACGTCCAATGCTTCCCCAAGCCACGGAGAACTAGCCAAAGGGCAGGTACCCAGCGCAGCATTCTAGAGGTAGACACAGGATAATCAGCCTGGGCTACATGAGACTGTATCTGGGAAAAAGCAACAAAACTAGGGAGAGGAGTCGGTGGGCAAAGTGCTTGCCTCCCAAACAGGAAGACCAGGGTGTGGATCCCCAGAACCCGTATAAAAGAAAAGGCAGGTGTGGCAGCCTGTAATCCCAGGCCTAGGGAGACAGGACTGCCTGCACAAGCTGGCTAGCTACACTGGCCTCATTGGCGGACTCCAGGATCATCAAGAGATCCTGCTTTGGTAAACAGAGTAGGGTGCTAGCAGAGAAAACGCCTGACAACTTCTAGCCTCCAAATGCATGCACACACATGCATGCATGCCTACACCCACATTTGCCCACATACATGTGAACGAGCATACGTGCGTCACAGGTAATGTACGCCAATAAGGGGGGTGGGCGGGAGGACGAGGCACAGATCTACCAATGCCTTTGCAACCCTGTAAGATTACAACTAACTCCAATTCCTATTGCCTCCAGTGCTGTGTCTACTGCAGCCACCCCAGGGCCAAAGCAAAAGCCACCAAATGTTTATACTCCCTTCAGAATATGGAGCTGAGCTGGGTGGCTGCTGCCCGTTCAGAGACCCACATCTCCCAGAATTTCTTCCCGCTACCCCCATTGAATGGGGGCTACGTGATTAGATCTTCTCAATAAAATAAAGATGGCCAAGAAACTTTAGATTAAGACTCTACCCATCTCCGTCCTCCTGATACTGGAGGTGAGAAAGTAAAGACTTGTAGAAGGATCCTGAACCTCAAGTTGACCTCATGGGAGGCAGGGGTCAAGCCTGCAATGGGCTGTTAAAATGAGCTGGGGCTGTTCAGCTGCTTGGGCTTTCATGCTTCTAAGCAGTATGATGCCAACTCTTGCTGAGCTTTGTCCAGCGTGCCTGGTGCGCTCTCTCTCTCTCTCTCTCTCTCTCACACACACACACACACACACACACACACACACACACACCCCATTGTCTACGTGACCCATTGCACCTTGCAGATCGTCACTCAAATGGCTTCCCAGAAGATCTATGACGCAGACCACCGAAACCACCACAGCCTCTCGGGATGCAGTGAGAGGGGGATCAAGCAGGACACCCGGTGTCCACCTCTGTCCACGTGGCCCAGACTGCAGCAGTGTTTATCTCCTTGAGCTGGCCCCATAGCCCAGGGCCTGATGCAGTCATAGAATTTTTTGAGGCTCAGCCATAAGAACCGTGCACCCTAGACCAGCACTCAGGGCAAGGTCTGTGAGCAGTGTATGAGGGTGGGCTTTCCTGACAGAAGGGGCTCTGTAAGGGCATCCTGACCCTGCCCACCCCCAAACCTGAGCCAGCCACCAACCAGGCTTAAGGCTCATCCCTGTTCTTTGAAGATGCATCAGCAACCATTTGTCCCCAGTCCCAGTTCAGCAGAGGTGGGGGGGGAGCGGTGAGATGAAGGTTTGTGTAGTCCAATTGGCCTCCAAACCACTATGTAGCTAACCATGACCTTGAACTTCAGGCACTCCAGCCTCCACTTGGAGGATCCATCCAGAATGTTGAGAAGTACACAGATGGACCACCACACCCATTTTTTTCTATAGTGCTGGGAATCAAACCCAGACCCTCAGGCACGTAAACACTCTGCGAAATGAGCTATAACCCAGTCTTCCAACTCAGAAAAGGAGTGGGGCACGAGAGCTGTCCTCCTAAGCCAGCTTGTGTGCTAATTTATTACCAACCTGCTTCATCTTCTCCACAAGCCCTGAGATACACGGTGGTGTTATTCTTCTGCCCATTTCACAGATGGCGAAGCAGAATCCCAGAGGCAGAATGACTTGCCCAAG
>OU015749.1:117924482-117973347 GCA_907169655.1 Acomys percivali | reverse complement strand
GTGTGTGTGTGTGTGTGTGTGTGTGTGTGTGTGTGTGTGTGTGTGTGACTGTTTGTAGGTATGTGCATGTGAGTGCAGGTGCCCTCAAAGGCCAGGACAGGGTTTTGGGTCCCCAGTGAGGTGGAGTTATAGATGGTTGTGAGGCGTCATATGGACGCTGAACTCAGATCCTCTGCAAGAATAATAAGATCTCTTAGCTGCTGAGCCATCTCTCCAGGCCCATAAGACCTTCATATATATATATATGTGTGTGTGTGTGTGTGTGTATATATATATATATATATATATTGAATTAAAGTGCTCATATTTCTTATTTCTTTCTTTCTCTTTTTCAATGACAGGGTTTCTCTGTGTAGCCTTGGCTGTCCTGGACTCACTTTGTAGACCAGACTGGCCTTGAACTCACAGAGATCAGCCTGCCTCTGCCTCCCCATGTGCTGAGATTAAAGGCATGTGGCACCATACACTAAAATGTTCATATTTCAAGGAATATCATTAGAAAAAGCCTGGTGTCCAGTACCACAGGGAAAAAGTTAGAGAAAAGGAACAGACTGTGTGGAAAAGCCAACTCATATAGTGAGAAGTGACTGCCACGGCTGACAAAAGGCCTGTGTTCGGATGCCTAAAGACCTCTTGCAGCCAGGGAAGGTGAGATAGCCCAACAGGTAACAGGGCTTGCTGCCAAACCCAACAATTCTCCAGAACCAGAAGGCGGGAGGAGAGATGTAACCCCAAGAAGTTGTCCTCTGACCTCCACTGCACACTATAGTACACACACACACACAAACACACCCCATCTAAATAAATTGATTTAAGAAGGCCTGCCGTGTCACCAAGAAGGCAGAATCTTCTCCATGGAGAGATCGCTCTGCTCTCCCTAGGAGTGCCTCTGTCAGAAACACTAGTGAGATAGTTTCAGCAGAGATCTCTGGGGCATTTCTACTTGACACTGAAGTGCTCAGTTGGATGATGCTTTGCTATGTATTGGATATTTGCTGGTTGTCCTTTTGCTTGCTACATACTTAATAAACTCACTAATTCAAAACCAAAAGTGTGGCTATCACAGATCATTCTCCTGGTAGAACAGACCCTGTCTAAAAATAGAGAACTTTTCAGGGTTTCTCAAAAGGCAAACCATAGAGCCACAACAAAGCCCAGCAGTTTCACACCTAGGAATATGCTCAAGAAAAGTTAAGACATAAGCTACACATAAACCTGCACACAAATGTCAATAGCAGCACCATTCATTAAGGCCTCTGAATAAAAACAATCCAAGCCAAGCGGTGGTGGTGCACGCCTTTAACCCCAGCACTCAGGAGGCAGAGGCAGGAAGATTGCTGTGAGTTTGGGGCCTGGCCTACAAATCGAGTCCAGGATAGCCAAGGCTACACAGAGAAATCCAAATAACCACCAAACTAAGCAAAAATTAAACTAAAAAAAAAAAAAAAAAAAAGCAGATTATGCTTAATAATGAAAAGATTTGGGGAGCAGAGGAGTTATCTCCTCAAGTAAATGTGCTTGCCAGCAGGTCTAATAACCTGATTCAATCCTGTCTCATGATGGAAAGAAAAAACTATCTCCCACAAGTTATACTCTGACTTCTCCATGTGCTCCATGGTAGACAAAGATGCATGTACAGATAGATGATAGATAGATAGATAGATAGATAGATAGATAGATAGATAGATAGTAGGTAGATAGATGGTAGACATATGATAGATAGACAGATAGATAGATAGTAGATAGTAGATTGATAGATGATAGATAGTAGATAGAGAGATGATAGCTAGGTAGATAGATAGTAGGTAGATAGATGATAGATAGATAGACAGACAGACAGATAGATAGATAGTAGATAGTAGATTGATAGATGATAGATAGTAGATAGAGAGATGATAGATAGGTAGATAGATAGATAGATAGATAGATAGATGATAGAGAAAAATATAAAGGAATAGAATTCTGATACATACTATAATATAGATAAACTTGAAACCACCATGTTAAGCAAAAGAAGCCAGCCATGAAAGGGCCCTCACACTGTCTCATTGATTCCATCTGCATGGGATGTCCACCATAAACACATCTACAGAGACAGAAGACTGGAGATTGTCTTGGCCTGGAGAGTGACAGTTGAAAGGCATAAGACTTCTCTTTGGGGTGATAGAAATGCCCTAACAGAATGGTGGTGATGGCTGCACAGCACTGTGAGCGTGAAAATGTGATGAACTTTCTGCTCTTTTTATTTTTATTCAGAGCTGAACACCCGACCCAGGGCTTTGCACTTGCTAGGCAAGCGCTCTACCACTGAGCTAAATCTCCAACCCCGAACTGTCTGCTCTTAATCATATATGTATGTGAATGACATATTGACTTTGCCTCCCTGGGGTCAGTGAGCCTTGCTGAGCTGATGCCAGACATTCCTCCAACTCATGTGGCATCTGGTAGTCTGCCCAGCGTCCCAAAACCTGGACATAGAGTCCCTTGACCTGTTCCAGAGAGGCAGACTGGACTCCAGTATCCAGGCATCCCTCCCAAAGTGAGTCTCAAAGAAGGGAAGGCTCAGATGGCTCAGAAACCATTTTGGGGGTATGCTTACATAGAATGGGGACCAGGGAAGGACCCTAAATTTTAGGAAATACTTACTAAATTTTGTGCTGTAGGCACCTCCCTGGAGGCCCCATACTTGGCTATGTGTCACTCACCTGTCAACTTACTTAGTCCTTGGGACATCCCTGCAAGGCTCCAGATCAGTGCTCTACAAATTCACAGTTGAACAGTGTCTTAGACCATGATCACGGCAGCTTATAAAAGGAAGCATTAATTGGGGGCTCCCTTACAGTTTCAGAGGGTTAGTCCATGACCACCATGGCAGGGGGTATGGCAGCAGGCAGATATGGTGATGGAGAATCAGCCAAGAGGTTACATCTCATCCACAACAAGCAAGAGACAAAAAGAGAGGGAGACTGGCCTGGCATGGGCGTTTGAAACCTCAAAGCCCACCCCTAGTGACACACCTCCTCCAACTAGGCTGTGTCTCCTAATTCTCCCCCAAAGCAGTTCCACCAACTGGGGATCAAACAACGGTCAAATATGAACCTATGGGGACCACTGTTATTCAAACCACCACAGACAGCAGCACACCAGGTCTCTTTTGATTTGGTTTTGAGGGAATGGCCTAGAATTTGCAATGTAAAATTCAAGGCCAGTTCAGGCTGCCCTTGAACTTTTGCATCAGGTACCACTCCTAGCCCAGAGCAGGTGTTGCTGGCTCCAGAGTCTGTTCTCCCAGAAGCTTCCTCAGGAGAATAAATTGAGGAGCCCGTGGGAAGGGTGTCTTTTGCAACGACTGGAAGCTCTGTAAGCCTTTGCCTTTGGATCTCTTGCTCCGGAGGCCTCATCTGAGTCCATGTGGAAGATGGGGATCCCAAGACTCCTAAACAGCACGTGGGAGGACAGAACTGCAATATCGCATTGGCCATTAGACCCCCTACAGCCTCGCCATCAAGTGATGTTGACTCATCCATCCACTCATTCATTCATTCAGAAAAATGTCAAGCGCCTACTAGATCCAGGCCCTGTTCCACAGACCCCGGGTTACAATGGGAATGTTGCACTCCAGTATGAGACAGAAAACACAGATAAGTGACCAAGGAACATTAACCCACTCATGGGCTAAAGATAAAAAATAGAACAGCCAAATTGGGCATGGTGGCGCATGCCTTTAATCCCAGCACTTGGGAGGCAGAGGCAGGTGGATCGCTGTTGAGTTCGAGGCCAGCCTGGTCTACAAAGTGAGTCTAGGACAGGCAAGGCTACACAGAGAAACCCTGTCTCAAAAAAAAAAAAAACAAAATAAATAAATAAATAAACAAACTAACTAAAAATTACATTTAAAAGAAAGAAAGAAAAACTAGAACAGCCAGCAGCAGCCCTCAGGTTTGTGGGAGCCCCTATCAGTGGAGGGCATGAGAGTCAGCCTGTTTCCTGGATGCGAGCCTTTGGGCTATGCTAACTTTTCCTTACATTGGAGTGAACTTTGTATTCCAAGTGCAAAAAATATAGTCTCTCTCCCAGCTCAGACCTTCAGAGGATTCTTGGAGGAAGCCGGAGCCAGCCGCCTGGATAGGAGCTCCTCTTCCAGGGTGCCAGCTGGACTGTGGCCTGGAACCCAACCCAGAGTCCAGAGGAAAGGGAGAGCCCCCTGGGGAAATTCAGGCCAGCCGGCTGCTCCTCCACTCCTTCCCTCCCACCACTGCAGAGGCTGCCCAGCTTGCTGTCTGCTGGGGCAGAGGCTCCAGTGTTCCCTCTTCTGTCCTCCCTAGTGTAAGTTGCATCTGTAAGTGCAGAAGGAACTTTGGGAACCAAAACCTCCCGACTGCTTTCCTAGGCCTCCTGGCTCTGTCCCACCCTCTCCAAGTTTAAGCACTGAATATACATGCCACTGCTTATAAGTGCCCCTCCCGCAGCTGAGGGCTCCACAAGAGAGCTGGTCACAAAGGGTTGTCCAGGAGGGGTCCTTGAGAGCCCCTTCGTTCCCACAGAATGCTGACCAGTCAACCAGACAAGTGTATAGTCCCTCCTGTAAAGCACAACGGTAGAATCTCACCTGGACTCACCTCGATGTTTCCCAGCAGGTTCTGGCTCACACCCCTGATCTCAGTGAGCAAAGACAAGAGCCTGGAGCCTTGGGAAGAGATGGGAGCTGTCCTGTGGCCTCAGTGACAGCAAGAGTGAAGCGGGCCACTGAGCAGCTCTGTGGCTGCCTCCTTTGCTCAGGCTCGTCACTCTGGTAGGGGTCTAGGAGGCCCCGCCCAGCTGACTTCCCTCTCTGGGGCCAAAGCTTCGGAAGCTAGCCTAGGCTGTATCTGGCCATTGGACTAATATCCAGATATTAAGTAAACAATAAATTAGCAAAACTACAAGAAAATTCTACAGCCCTTTGCATTTGGCAATCATTGAGTGTTAATTAGAAATTCATTACAATTAAAACCCTGCCTAAACAGGGCCTGCGCGCCTTAATTACATCTGATTTTTAATTCAGAATACGTGTTTACACAGAAAGCGCTACGTACCCCATGATTATCCCCAATCCTCTTTATACTGTACTAATTATGTAAATTAAACCTAATTAACTGACGAAAACTGCCGTTAATTCAACTGGTAAAAGATATGTGCTTGAGAAGGAGGCGCGTCAGCCCAGCCCGGCCCAAGCCAGAATCGGAATGGTGGCTAGAGGCCACGCCAGTGTTGACCGGACGCCGGTAAATAGGGGGCAGCGTAGGACTGACGAGGGGCTGCCGAGAAAACAACCAGGAGTGGATTAAAAAAAAAAAAAAGATAAAACCCTAATAATAAGGACTGGAGAGAGTGGGGCTAAGGGCAACAACTCCCTCAAACTCCCCTACTCTCCGGGCAGGGCCACAGGGCCCAGAGCCGCCGCTGGGAAAAAAGGGGCGTCGCTCACCGCCTCTGAACGTGGGTTCTGGTCCCAACTTTGCCTACGCATCGTCATCCTGAACTTGAGGAGTTAACCTGGTCTTATTCGGCATCTTTCCTTAACACGCAAGTTGAGGCTGCACTTCCTTCCTGTCCCTTCACCCAGCCAGACCCCCTTGTGCCAGACGTGTGCCGTGTGCTATCTCTGCCTGCGCATCTTACTGACGGAGGAACCTGGTTTTCTTCCCTTCCTGTGAAATGGGAATAAATGTTCGAATTGTGGCTGCTGTGAGAGCAGGCTGGTTCTTAAAATGTGGCTGACTGCAGTGCAGCGGGATCCCCCAACCTCTCCCCGGACCTTCCTTCCACAGAGTTTAGCCGGAGCCGCCGGAATAAATATTGGGACTGGGCTGGGAGCTGTCCCTCGTTTGGTGCTGAACAGGGAACAGAGGCGACACTGGTCGTTTGCTCGTGCGGTAGCCTAGGGTAGGACCTTTTGTATGAAGGGTCCCCTGGGGCTTTGCCTCCTGGCTGCCGGGACTGACTAGAGGCCAGTCCCAGAGGCGTTATTAGACCTGGCAGTACAATAGAGGCAAAACAGGCAGGCCATCTCCGGGGAGGGGGACTTTTCTTCCTCTCCCTACTCCCACCGTCCTGGGGGCGCCGGGCCACTCAATCGTTGTCACCACCACACCGAATTCTGAGGTTGCTTTTTAAAAAAATCATTAGAATTCTAGGAATAATTACCGAGTGAGATTGTAATTATGGGGTGGGGGAGCCTGGGTCAAGGGAGGGGAGATGAGCAGGGGTAGGCGAGCTGGGGATAGCCTCTTGTCCTGGGACGGACCACAGAAGCTGTTTCTCACACATACACACACACAACCCCCGTAAGAAGGCACGAGGAGAAGAGCGCAGAGTTGGAGTGGGACAAGGGCAGCACCTGGGAGAGATGCCGGAGTGGAAGGGCCGGAAAAAGAGGGCCTGAGCAAGCTCTCACGTGAGGGGCGGGGAAGGGGGTAGAGCAAGAGGAAGCGAGAGAGACAGAGAAACAGAGACAGAGACAGCTACTGAGAGACGGAGACTCAGAGACAGCGACTCAGAGACAGAAACAGAGACTGGGGTCGGGGGAAGCAAGAACCCACCCCCGTCTAGAAGAAAGGGGGCCTTCAAACTCGCTTGGGAGTGGTTTCTAGGGCATCAGGGAGCAGGATGGGAATCGACCCCATGCCTAGTACCTCGTTTCTCCCAGGGAAAGGCCTGAGCCATCTAATTGTACTCCAGGATATTTTCATAGGGTCTCCTCGAGCCGGGGTGGAGGGTTGGGGGTGGGAGTGGCGGGAGGGGGGAGTAGCAAAGGAGCCAGTGAGAAGCGGAGGAGAACGGGAGAGAAGAGGGCCCATAACCCAGAGCCAGAAGGAAAACAAGAGGGCGGGGGCGACCCCGAGCCGCTACCCGCGGAAGATTTATGGAGCCGCTCAGGTTCCAAGGACAGGCTGCACTCGCTGCTGCAGCCTTCACCAGTAGCCGTTGTGGCCGCTGCGCCCCCTGCCCGGGCCGCCCACCACGCCCCGGGCCATCCCTGCCATTATTAACTTCTGTTTGATTAGGGTAATTGTTCAAACTTGGGTTGGACAGTATGATTAATTACAGTTTAATTAACGTGTCCATTAAGGACACTTAATGCCACGGGGGCAGGAAGAGGAGGTGGAAATGGCCAAGGGGGCGCCCGAAAACAAACGAGGGGTGTGCTACTAGTAAAAGAGACCCGATGGGAGGAAATATGAGAGAAAGAGAGAGAGAGAGAGAGAGAGAGAGAGAGAGAGAGAGAGAGAGAGAGAGAACAGAGAGAGGAGAAATGAGGTTTAGAGAAAGTACCAAGAGGTTGTGTCCGTGATGTCTTTAAAAAAAAAAAAAACCGGACCCCCTCACCTCTAGAAAACAGCAACCAAGTAGTTGACCCCACTCCTCCTCCAATTATGACTTGGCTCTTGACTTAGACCTGCTAAAGAAGATAAGAGATACTGGGCTTGGGGCACACACCCAGTTCTCCAGTCCCTTCCTTGCTCGGTGAAGAAAACAGGAGGGTGACTTTCCCATTCGCGCATTCCAACCAGCTCCCACAATCAGGAGCGGCGCAAGCTGCACCTGCCCCTTCCGGCCTGCGCTCCCTAGTGCTCAGTACCCATTCCCAATCTTGACCGCCCGTCCAGCATGGGAGCGCAATGTGACCGTCCCTTCTCCCCTTTCTTGAGTAACCCTCAACTCCATCACCCTCCCCGGCCTGACCCGCTCCGGGGCCCTTGGTGGCAATGGCGAGCTTTGGACCCGAAACGCTTGAGTTCTCGGGGCGGGGGGTGGGGGTGGGCTGGGAGGAGCAAACTTTCTAGTCCCCGGGACCTTCTTCCCACTTGGCTTCTTTGCCTCGCGCGGGGCCGCAGGTGCTAACCGAGGGCCGCAGGTGGGCGGCCTCTTACCTGGGGCGCACAGGCCCTGGGGCTGAGGAGAGGCTGCAAGAGCAGCTCGTGGCCCGCGGGCGGGCGCAACCCGGGAGGGCCCGAGTGACTACAAGGGGTGGTGGGTGTGGCGCCCCGGCTCCCAGCTGTCAGGCGCTCCCGCCCAGCGCCGGCCTCCCCACTCCAGCCTGTGACCGCGGCCGTGCCCGCCGCCGCGCCATGAGCTCTAGGGTTCGGCCTCTTCTTCGGGCCAGTCCCCGGCCTCGGGGGCATCGGCTCCCGGCACCCGGCTCCGCACCGGGGACCCTGGCGCCCCGCGCTTGTTGAGAGCGGGAGGGGCCGCGGGTGGCAGCGCGGGGAGCGGGGTTGCGCGGCTGTGCGCGCGCGCGGGGAGGGGCCGCGCCGTCACCCGGAGAGCCCGGCGGATCCCCGACTCCCGCCCGCCGCTCCGCCCGCCGCGCACCTCCGCTCGCCGCTTGCCCGGCTCCAGCCGCCTCACGGTGAGTACCCGCGATCGCGAGCACGCAGCCCCAGCGCCGGCCGCCGCAGCGCTTCTTTCGTTGACTTCTCCTTTAGACTGTGAAGCTGTTGTTTTCTATTCTACCAAACGACTCCACAGCCTTGCTACCACCGCTGCCCGCCTTCCGCCTCCTTACTCTCACCAGGCTCGCCCTAGGAGCCGGCCGGGGGTTGAGGAGGGGGTCCCCATGCCGCCGTGACCGCTGCTCCTTGTCGCTGAGTGCGGGCCCTTCGCGGGTGCTTTCTTCTTTGGCCCTCGAAATATTATTTCGTTCTTAGGTTCCCCCACTTCTCAAGGCTCCAAGGCCAAAAGCCCTCTGGGAAATCCTCTTGGGGACTCAGGACCCCCAGCTTCAGGTAGACGCCCCCAGCTCAGGATATCCTCTTCACTGTAAGCGGGCCGGGTATATTTGCCCAGAAAACCAAGAAGCCATCGTCATTTCCCAGAGCCGCACCCCCACCCCCCACCCTATCAAGCCACCTCCGCAGCCTGTCTGAGATCGGTCCCTGGGATGCCTGCCTTGCCTTGTTGATCGCTCATCCAGGGAGTTAGGACAATGGTGTGTTTGCCTCCTAAAATGTTACCGGGGACTTAGTGAGAGTGAAGGGAGGATCAACTTGCTTTTCAGTCTGACTGGGAGAGGTGAAGCCGATAACGGATAAATAGCTTGATACCTGAACAAGATACAAGATAGATGGGAGAAAGAGGAGTGAGCTGGCAGTGACAGACAGCTCAGGGACAGATAAGATTGACAAATGAGGAGCATCTAAGCAGACACGGAGGGAGGGAAAGAGACCTACAGACCAAAGATTCCGGGTTCTTCTCGCTGAGGGCTTTGGAATTCGGACCCCCTGTTAGGGTGAAGCTGCCCCTCTGATACGGATTTGCTTTTCTGCCAAGTTCGGGGAAGGGATCTCTAGGGGTTGGATTGGGCTGCAAGAACACCTGCGGCCATGCACTGGGTTTGGAGCTCTGAGTGTCTGAAGACACGTGGGGTGACAGGGTGACCTAGAAGACCCTAAACATCAATTCCTGGGTCCTCCACCAGGCTAGTCTGTGGACACACAGCCTCCTCCCTGCTTTCATCAGAGATTAAAGAGAGAGACCAGCAGCAACTTTTTATGCCTGGAGTTTTAGTGGCTTCCAAGAGTGGCCAAGATTCTTTGTAATCCCTATGATCTGGGATAATCGGGGCATGAAGGGTACTCAAACAGGAGACAGCGCCACAAAAGGGGCAGTCCAGAACCTGGGGAGCCTGTGTTTGGCCTAAGTAAGAAACGCATGTGTGAAAGAGGAAAGCTCAGGGAATGCGTTTTCAAAGCTAAGAAGTGACTCCGGAGGAACGTCTGAGTGAACCTCTCTGTCCCAAGCGCTGACCCAGACAGAAGCCAGCTTGAGTCTGGAATGCACCTAAAAATGCCGCAAATGTGCTTAGAAACTGTGTGATCCCGGCCCGACTGATGACTGGCAAGAAAGCGGGGTGTGTTTTTTTGTAAGCCCAGCTGGAGACTTTCTGCTTAAGGAACACCGGGCGCAAGACGTCAGAAGAAAAGTACAGGTTTGTGCAAACCGGTGCTGCTGTCCCTGGAAGCAGGTCGTCACGAAGCTAGGTGCAGTGGGCACCACCCGAGGTCGCATTGCACGAAAAGCTTTGGAAAGGGTAGGGTTCAGCACCGAGAATAGCAGTGACCTCCTCCTTTTACCCCCCCCAACTCCATCCCTCCCCACTTCTCCCTGCTCCCACCCCTACATCCCACAGTTTGGTGATGGGCAGTGAGTGCCCCTCCTTCGCTTCCCCACCTCTCCCCTCACTGCCCCCGCCCGCATGCGTGAATGCGCGACTGAGCAAAGGGGCGGCTGGTCCCCGTAGTCCTGGCTTCAGGACCCTGGCGGGCAGGGCAGGCTGGAGGTAGCTGAACGCACGCGACCCAGCGTGCCGGCTGGAAAGCCTGGATTTGGCTATGGCATTGCTGTGTGGCCTTGGGCAAGTCACTCTCCGTCTCTGGGTCCCACTTCCTTCCCAATATGAAAACAGGATTGGCTTCTTGACAGCGGGGCTTTCCTGAGGTTTCGGTTTTTTTCCCCTTTTCCTCCCTTTGCCCCCGGGTGTTTTTGTTTCAGCGCAGACGCGGGGCTGAATAACAAAAGGGGCTAGTCCAGGGGACGAATGAGCTTAGACTTCCCACTGCCAAATAATCCCCTCGCACCCTACACGTTGCGCCCCGCTGGGCGGGCCTGAACCGAAGTAGCTAATCTAAAAATGGCTCATCTGCTCTCTGCTCTCTCTGTTTCGCAGGAGCGGCAGTATGGAGGCTCTCACCACTCAGCTGGGGCCGGGGCGCGAGGGCAGCTCCTCTCCCAACTCCAAGCAAGAGTTGCAGCCCTACTCCGGATCCAGCGCCCTTAAACCCAACCAGGTGGGCGAGACGTCGCTGTACGGGGTACCTATCGTGTCGCTGGTCATTGATGGGCAGGAGCGCCTGTGCCTAGCCCAGATCTCCAATACCCTGCTCAAAAACTACAGCTACAATGAGATCCACAACCGCCGCGTGGCCCTGGGCATCACGTGCGTGCAGTGTACGCCGGTGCAGCTGGAGATCCTGCGTCGGGCCGGGGCCATGCCCATCTCCTCTCGCCGCTGCGGTATGATCACGAAACGAGAGGCCGAACGCCTGTGCAAGTCGTTCCTGGGCGAGCACAAGCCACCCAAACTGCCCGAGAACTTCGCCTTTGACGTGGTGCACGAGTGCGCGTGGGGTTCTCGGGGCAGCTTCATTCCTGCCCGGTACAACAGCTCTCGAGCCAAGTGCATCAAGTGCGGTTACTGCAGCATGTATTTCTCACCCAACAAATTCATCTTCCATTCGCACCGCACACCCGACGCCAAGTACACTCAGCCCGACGCCGCCAACTTCAACTCATGGCGTCGGCACCTCAAACTCAGTGACAAGTCGGCCACCGACGAACTGAGCCACGCTTGGGAGGACGTCAAGGCTATGTTTAATGGCGGTACGCGCAAGCGGACTTTCTCCCTGCAAGGAGGCGGTGGAGGTGGCGCCAATAGTGGGTCTGGTGGATCAGGGAAGGGCGGCGCTGGTGGTAGTGGCGGTGGCGGTCCAGGGTGCGGTGCAGAGATGGCCCCAGGCCCACCACCTCACAAAAGTCTGCGCTGTGGTGAAGATGAGGCTGGGCCTCCCGGGCCACCTCCACCGCATCCGCAGCGCGCACTGGGCCTGGCGGCAGCAGCTAGTGGCCCTACGGGACCTGGAGGGCCTGGGGGCAGCGCGGGAGTTCGCAGCTACCCGGTGATTCCAGTGCCCAGCAAAGGCTTCGGCCTCTTGCAGAAGCTGCCTCCGCCTCTTTTCCCACATCCTTACGGTTTCCCCACAGCCTTCGGCCTATGTCCCAAAAAGGACGACTCAGTGTTGGTCGCCGGAGAACCCAAGGGCGGCCCTGGCACTGGGAGCGGTGGCGGCGCAAGCACCGCCGCCGGTGCCGGTGGCCCGGGGACTGGCCACTTGCCCCCGGGAGCAGGGCCGGGCCCCGGCGGCGGCACTATGTTCTGGGGACATCAACCTTCCGGCGCAGCCAAGGACGCAGCGGCGGTAGCTGCAGCAGCTGCCGCCGCCACTGTGTACCCGACCTTTCCCATGTTCTGGCCAGCTGCCGGGAGCCTCCCGGTGCCGCCTTACCCGGCCGCGCAAAGCCAAGCCAAGGCCGTAGCGGCCGCGGTAGCTGCCGCGGCGGCGGCGGCAGCAGCAGCGGCTGGTGGCGGCCCAGAGTCTTTGGACGGTGCCGAGCCATCTAAGGAGGGCAGCCTGGGTCCGGAGGAGCGTTGCCCCAGCGCTCTATCCCGCGGGCCCCTGGATGAGGATGGTGCGGATGAGACGCTGCCACCGTCCCTGGCTCCTCTGCCCCCTCCGCCACCGCCACCTGCCCGCAAAAGCTCCTACGTGTCAGCTTTCCGACCCGTAGTGAAAGACGCGGAAAGCATCGCTAAGCTCTACGGCAGCGCACGAGAGGCGTATGGCTCGGGGCCTGCTCGCGGGCCAGTGCCGGGCACAGGGACCGGAGGAGGATACGTGAGCCCGGACTTTTTAAGTGAGGGCAGCTCCAGCTACCATTCTGCCTCTCCCGACGTGGACACCGCGGACGAACCGGAGGTGGACGTAGAGTCCAACCGCTTCCCCGAAGAGGAGGGAGCCCAGGATGACACTGAGCCCAGCGTAACCAGCACGGGAGGTGGTCCAGACGGCGACCAGCCTGCTGGGCCCCCATCTGTCACATCCTCAGGCGCAGACGGTCCTGCAGACTCGGCTGACGGTGATAGCCCTCGCCCTCGCCGCCGCCTCGGGCCACCGCCCGCTGGCAGATCCGCATTCGGGGACTTGGTGGCGGACGATGTGGTGCGGAGAACTGAGAGGAGCCCACCAAGCGGCGCCTATGAGCTGCGAGAGCCTTGCGGGCCCCTGGGAGGCCCCGCAGCGGCAAAGGTGAGCCCGGGCGCACCCCACCCGCGGCACCTTCTCCCTTATTCCATTTTGCCTGAGTGCACAGCAGCCCCAGGTCAGGTGCTGGACCTGGGATTTTGTTCTGCTCAGGCGTAGGAGCAGAAAGTCCCAGCTGTTCTTCGCAGCCCCAGCTTGGGGAGCGCTGTGAAACTGCGCTGGGAGCTAGGACTAAGGGATTCGGAAAATCCGGGGTACAGGTCTGAGAAACAGCGAATGCGCTTTGTTTTGGTTGATGGGGGCTGGGAGACACTGGCAGAGACCCCCCCTCAGGCCTCCAGAAAGATAAGACAAAAGGTCTGAAGGCAGAAAGAGGTAGAAAGAATGGGACTCAAAACCAGAGAAAGGCACCCTGGAGGCCAGGTCTAAAGTGTGCCTACGAGCATGAGGATGACACCCTGAGAAACACCAGAGTAAGGAGAGAAGAGAGCGGTCCCTTGCCAAGAAGAATCTCTAGACCTTCCATCATTCTAACTCGTAGTTTTCTGAGTCTTCCCAACTCTAGCCTAAGGAACTCTACAGCTCTTGGCTGGAAAGCTTAAGCTTTCGGGCTTTCCGGGTGTCAGGCAAGTGGCTGGAGGGCGAGCTGTGCCAACACCAGAAGGATTGTCTGTTTTGAAAGCAAGATGAGAGCACACCTGTACCTTTAAGCTGGGTCTATTAAAACAGAATTCACGGACTGTGTGAGAAAGGCATTCCTCCTTTGTGCAGGGAACGACATGGGGAGGGAAAGTAGCTTAAAGGAGGCGAGCGCAGAACGTGGGGCGGGGGATTGCGGGGGGGGGGGGGGGCTTTGGACAGCCGGTGACTTGAGAACTGTCTTGTGTTTTAAGCAATTTGCTCGCGAGTTATCAAAGATTATCCCAAATCAACTACGGTATGTCACTGCTGTGCTCAGGTCTCCAGGGCCCCCAACCTCTGCCACCCCCTCCGCCTTCCTGTTGGCCGCCTGGCAGGGCTGTTCCCCCTAATCGCCTGTCATTTTCGGCCGCCGCAGGTGTACGCGCCTGAGAGGGAGGAACACGTGAAGAGCGCAGCTGCAGCGGCGACGGCGGCACTGGGGCCCGCGGCCTCGTACCTCTGCACCCCAGAGGCCCACGGTAATGCCTCCTGAGGCCTCTGGCCCTTTTAATGCAGGGAGCACGAACAGAACCCAGGGCGAAGACAGTCCTTTCAAGGAAGGGAGGGGTGAATGGCTGGAGAGAAAGAGAGAGGGGGAAAAGAAAAACAATAGAAGAAAATGGAAACTAAGTGTGAACCAAAGCTCAGGGTTTGGTTACTTAAAAACAATTACAACCCATCCTCCTCACTTCCACGTGCGCACACCCTCCAGTACACCTCCCTCATCCTCATCGGAGAGTTAAAGCTTAAAAAAACAAAAACAAAAACCAAAAACACTACGCCTGCCTGGCATCTCCTTCAGGTCCTTTCATTTACTCAGAAACGTGCTTAGTTAGCCTTGGGCTGCGTAGTGGCCAGGCCTGATAGGGTCGCTGGATGAGACGTAGTGGTTGCACTCTAGGGTACCTCAGAAGCTCGGCGTTGCCGCCGGCACCAATCCAGGAGCAGTCCCGCATTTGCATTTGGGACCCGCTCGTTAGGGGAGGAAGTGCGGGGGGAGGGGGAGGTGTGGGCAACATAAATCCAAGCAGGTCTATGCAGCCAGGTGCGGGACAGTGTCCCCCTACATCACCACCACCACCCGGAAGGTCGCCACTTGGGTTGCGATCTCCGCTGGTCTCGTGGACAAACCCGAGGCCACGCGCTCTCCCGGTGCCCCAGTATCTGCGCGCGCGCAATGTAGGTCGTTCGTCCCTGGTGGGCTCAGCTGCCTGTCTTGATCTTTTCCTGGGGGCCAGAGGCTGGGGCGGGGGCGTGAAGCCCGGAATGGAACAGACCTTGTGTAGGGGAGGGGTGCGGGGCCAAAAGCCTCAGGGCGCGCGCCTGGGCGCACAGCCGGGAACCAGAGGCGGCCACGACGTTTTTTAATTAGGGCTTGAGCGCCCCAACCGAGGCCGCTCTGTAGTATCCGGGTCACGGTTTCTTTGCCTCTCCTTGAAACTCATTCTGCCTTTTTAGAGCCAGATAAGGAAGACAATCACTCGACGACCGCCGACGACTTGGAAACTAGGAAATCCTTTTCAGACCAAAGGAGTGTCTCCCAGCCAAGCCCTGCAAATACAGATCGAGGTGAGCCCCAGCAGTCCAGTGGCCTCGAGCTGAGGCCCAGCTCATCTGGGTCACCACGTGCTAGGAGGAAGGTTTTAATAGTGAGCATATGATGCCACTGAGCAGATAGTTAATGTAGGGAGGTGCAGGCTGGCCTTCAGGACTTGTTTCTTCCTTCTTGGCTTTAAGGTACTAAAGTAAGGGAGGTACTAAAAGAAAAGGGAGGGGGGACCACCTTATCCGCCCAGAATATTCCAGGACAGAACTCCTCTTACCTGCCCTTGTATCCTAGGTGAAGACGGACTCAGTTTGGATGTCACAGGAACTCAACTGCTGGAGAAAGATATTGAAAACCTGGCCAGAGGTGAGGTGAAAGATGGGAACTGGGGGGGGGGGGCTGGAGAGATGGTTCAGAGGTTAAGGGTACTGACTGCTCTTCCAAAGGTCATAAGTTCAATTCCCAGCAACCACATATTGGCTCACAACCATCTATAATCAGATCTGTATACATAATAAATAAATAAATAAATCTTTAAAAAAAAAAAGATGGGAACTGGGGCTATGAGGTAGATGGTTCCTTAGAGAGAGAGAGACTGTAGTCTGGTGGTAGGTGTGTGTCCGTGGCATAGTTGGAGGAAGAGCTGTCAGTTTCCCCTTCACTCAGTGGAGGAAAGAATTAACCCTGGACACCTGGCACAAGGGACGCACTTGAGGAACTGGACCAAAATCCTGTAAGTGTGTTGGAAGTTTGGGTTCCCCAGACCTGAGTCTGTCTTGAAGGGCCAAGTGAGAAAGAATGGGCCTTGTTTATGAGAACTTGTCACTGATGGGCAGTTTGGGTCTCTCAACCCCTAGGAAAAACAGAACTTTTTCTGATGAATAAGATGGCAGGCAGAGTGTGTGTGGGGGGGGGTGCAGGCCTTTAATCCCAGCACTCAGGAGGCAGAGGCAGGTGGATTGGATTGCTATGAGTTCTCGAGGCCAGCCTGGTCTACAGAGTGAGTCCAGGACAGCCGAGGCTGCACAGAGAAACCCTGTCTCGAAAAACAAAACAAACAGACAAACAAAAAGACTGTAGACAGGCATTTGTTTCAGGAACGCACCAAAGACTGCTTTTCCCTCTGGGATTAATTCTTAACAGTTCAAGCAATAAGGTGGTAAGTCTGGCCTGCTGCAGCTCCGTCTGCTAGGGGCAAATGGCTTAAGGACAGTGGTTTTGAACCCTACTCTGGATCTCCACCTTACATGTCTGTCTTGCAAAAGGAGCTTTTCATGGAAGGACCTAAATACTAGTGGCCTCTGCTGGGGGCAGCTTGTTCCCCCCACACACTGTGCCGCCCCCCCCCACCGCCCTACTAAAGAAAAGTTATCTAGGGGCACTGAACTGTGCCTTCCTCACACCAACCAACGGAAGGTCTTAGAAATTGGGCGGTGGGGCTGAGGGTGGAGGAAGAAGTGCTCTGCCCTTCCTAGCTACAGATTTTACAGGACAACCCACATCAAAACCACTGGTGTTTTACATGATTGTGTTTGGGGATCTAAGTAGCCCTTGAAATTGTAGACAAACTTTCTGTGTATCTTTTTGTCTTTTCTCTGGGACAGCTGTCCCTGGATTTGATCAAATCCACCTAGAACTGCCTCTAGAGATTAGAAGCCTCTTTTGAAGTTGAGGTGTAGTGGGGCTCAGGGCTCCCAGGGCTCAGGGAGGCAAAGGCAGGTGGATCTTGTAAGTTCAAGGCCAGCCTTGTCTAAAAACCGAGTCCAGGCCAGCTAGGGCTACACAGAGAAATCCTGTCTCGAAAAACCAAAAGGAAAAAAATTTTTCATTTGAAATGGGGAATGGTGTTTGTGGTTAATCCTTTGAGGCTGGGGAGCAACTTAAAGCAGATGTCAGGTGTTCCCTGAAGCCGGGCCCATACTTGCAAAGTAGTTTCGACCCTCTTGAGTTTGGATATTCTAGGCTGGGCATGGCGCAAGCCTTTAATCCCAGTGGGAGGCAGAGGCAGGCAGATCTCTGTGAGTTCGAGGCCAGCCTGGTCTACAAAGAGAGTTCCAGGACAACCAAGGCCACACAAGAGAAACCCTGACTCAGAAAACCAAAAAAAAGAAAAGAGAATTTGTATATCCTGCTCTCTGGGCTCTCGTCTTCCATCAAAATCTTGGAGGTTCAAATGAAAAAGAAAAACCAGAGTGTGGAAGGCTCAGGTATCAGGGCAGAACCTTAGCTCTAATGGGTCCCTTGGATTTCCTCAGTCTCCCCTTTACCTCTCTCCCAATTCTTCACAGAAGAATTGCAGAAATTGCTTCTGGAGCAAATGGAGCTTCGAAAGAAACTGGAACGGGAATTCCAGAGTCTCAAAGGTACTTCCTTCCTCCCCACCCTACACCAACTTCCCAAACCTGCCCCAGGAACAAGACGCAGGCAGCTAGCAGCCCCAGGGGAGAAGACTCCGGGTTCCAGCGTTTCCAGCTAGGTGGTAGACTGGATGTGGATGGGTAGGGGTGAGGATGGGAGGGAGCGGGAAGTGGCGCTGGGAGAGGAGGCTGTGCATAACAGCTCTCACTTAATCAATTTGCACAGATAATTTTCAGGATCAAATGAAGAGGGAATTGGCTTATCGGGAAGAAATGGTGCAACAGCTGCAAATTGTCAGAGGTAAGGCGGGAGTCAGGTGAGCGCATGCACGGCCGGCGTAACTGCCTCTGTCTGGCAGGAGCCGCAGTGTTGGCTCAGTCATTTGGATTTAAATTGAAGGTAATTTAACAATTATTTTTTTTATTTAATATCCTTTGTATAGTCTGATTAGCCTCAGAATGGCAAGCGAGCCCAGCAAACGGCTTGCAGGCATCATTACGTGGAGTGATTGAACTTCTTAGCGCTGCAATTTCCACGGTTTCTAAATTAAAAATCGAGGCGTAAAATTACCTGGGAAGTAATGCCTAAGTTTGCTTTAATTTTGGTTAGATCCGTCTGCCTTTAAGCGCCATCCCAGGCCATTTCCTCCCCCACCCCACCCCCACCCCCAGCTTGCAGTCTGAAGTGTTGGTGTCCCCTCCTCAGTTTCCGGAGTTGTTTCAGTAAGGGAGACGCCGGTGGCCCGGGCTGTGACCTCGGCCATCTGGCTGCAGGATGGTCGGTTTCCTCACAGCCCTTCCATGTCTTCCAGATACCCTGTGTAACGAACTGGACCAGGAGAGGAAGGCCCGATATGCCATCCAGCAGAAATTAAAAGGTGTGAACCCAGAAACAAAGATGAGAGAGAGAGAGAGAGAGAGAGAGAGAGGGAGAGAGGGAGAGAGAGGGAGAGAGGGAGTGAGTGAGTGTTGCGGGCTGGTAATACTGTTGGATGGTGAGTGCGTGGATGGATGGGTGGATGGATGAATGGAGAGGTTTGTAAAAAAGGAGGAAGGAGGCCTGGGCCCACGTGGATCAGAAGGGAGCTGGAAACTGAATGAAATGAGGGAAGAGAGAGAGAGAGAGAGAGAGAGAGAGACAGAGAAATGCTATAGGAAGAAATCTGGGCATCTGAAATTTTTCTTTCTGTACCAACCCTGGCCTTAGACAATTAGACTTTTTGTGCCTCAGTTTCCCCTTCTGTCAAATGGGGCTAATGGACCTAAGAAATAGTTCTGATTGGCCAGGGTCTCACTCTGGCCCTCCTACCTCCCTTCTGCTCCATTGAGAATTCCTGTGCCCAAAGGGATGAATGGGGTCCGAGAGGGGGAACTTGTGGACCTCGAGGGCCAGTTACGCAGGCAAGGCAGCCATTGTGGTTGGTGCGACTCTCTCTCCAGAAGCTCACGACGCCCTGCACCACTTCTCCTGCAAGATGCTGACACCCCGCCACTGCACCGGCAACTGCTCCTTCAAGCCTCCGCTGCTGCCCTAGCACCGGCTTGGCCGCGCCCACGCGCCCTCAAGCCATGCTGCTCCTTTCTGTAAATACCCGCTGCCGTGGCGGCCCGAGCGAGGAACAAGCCATTAGGACCTGACCGTTGTAAATATAGCCGCCCGTCCGCGGGTCCCCATTGGGGCCCGGCTCGGTTTCCCACTGTAAATACTGCCTCGGCCCTCCTTTGAACTACAGGGCATCAGACCTCAAGGGGTAAACTGGACCCACCCGGGGAAAGAAAGGGGAAAGGAGGGACTTCTTTCACGCCCCCACCTCTCACTCCGGCCCTAGTAGGGCCGGGGACCCGGACTGTGAATATAAAGTAGCATCTTCGCTGGCTGCGGCCTCGCGCTCCCTGGCCCGTCCACTTCTGAAACTCTTGTACCTAACGACAACGTGGCTATGTGCAATGGATATAAACGGATTGTGAGTCTCTTGGTTCCGTATTAGGTTCACTTTATTATTTATGCTGTAAGTTATTTTACTTCCCCTGGGCCCCTTTCCAGTCTTCGTTTTTTGCATTCATTCCTCTTTGGATTTTGTTTTGTGGGGTGTTTTTATTTCTGTTGTTGTAGTGGTGGTGGTGGTGGTGGTGGCGGTGTAACGTAACAGCACTTTAAAAGGGTGACAACTGACTCACGAGATGGCGACCATCTTGAGCCTATTTGGGGAGACCTGTATCCGTGACTTGTTTTTAATAAAAAAGAAAGAAAGAAAGAAAAACCTGTCACTCCGTGGGGGTGGGCCCAGGTGGTGGATAGGAAGGGGAGAGGAGGGTGAAATCTGCTGCCACTCAAAGGTGGGACAGGAAGGTGCAAGTGAGGACGGTGACCACTGTCAAGGTTAGAGAGGGTGGTATTCTCTCAAGAGATCTAATAGGGTTCCTAGGACAACTCTTCTGACCCACCTAAAACACCCAAATTTCTCCATAGGGCTCTGGGTAAGACCCCCTGTGGGCTTTAGCTGGAGAAAGGCAGTACACTGCATGTAGAGCCGGATAGTTAATTTTTGTCCCTTTCATCTCCTGTGTGTGAAGTCACCTGCAGGTTGGGGTGCACTCAGGCAAGAGAGCCTCTCCAGGCTCTCTAGGAATCTGGGGTTCAGTTGGAATTTGTCTGCTTGCTGGAGCGGGCTCAGCAGACCTGACCGGGAAGTGCTGGCCTGGTAGGGATGAGGAGCGAAGGATGGATCTTGGTGGCACAGATCTGGAAAAAGGTGGGCTGAGAGTTTGAGGTCGGGCACAGACAGATGCCCTGCCACACTGGCTGTCAATCCCCAAGGAGGGAGCTCTGCCTGCATTTTAATGATCTACCCCTTCTAGTCCCAACGCATTTGCAGAGCTGGGGGACCCCAATAAGGAAGGTGAGGCCTGGTAGCTGCAGATGCAAGGGCCAGGATGCTCTGCAGGCTGTGGCCCAGGAGTGTAAAGCCTCACCTAGGGACCGGTTAGCCTCAGCTTCTACAAGGCAGCTGCTGGTTGAGCCACAGACGCCCAATATAATTGGAGGAAACACACCCCTTCCCCAAGCAATGTGGAGGACGAAACCAAAAGAGCGTACTCTTAGGAAATTTTCATCTCAGACTGGCTTTCATGGCCTCCTCTGGCTAGCAAAGGTCCTGCGTTGTATCCTTTATTAACCCCCCCTAGGGCCTCACTTTCCAATCTCCATTAAATGACCTTCCGATGTTTGTGCCCTGAGGCTCAAGGAAGCCCTCTAAGAAGGAAACCCGTCTGCTGGCGGCTGCCAGCACTATCGCCTCCAAGACTCCTAGGCTCTCAGACTAGAACCCCAGGCCAGCTCCAAGCACTCTCTAGGAGACCAGGCTAGCTCCAAGCACTCTCTAGGAGACCTTGAAAATGAAGTTGGGTCCCTGCTGTTCTCAGGGGTGTCTTGGGCCAGGAGACCTAGCTGCATAAGCCAGAGAGTTTCACGGGAGGCCTCTTGCGATGCAGGCGAGCTAGGACACAGTGGGCAACGGGGAAGAGAAACAGATGCTGGCACAGGAGGCCCGAGAGGGCTAGATCCGCAGAGGAAGAGGCGGAAGTAGGAAGGAGTGGTGAGGACGTCAGGCAAATTGTGAGGCTCCATCTTCCAATCACCTTTCTGGGACCTTCTGGAGAGTCCTGGAGGGTACATAGGGCAAAGTGAAAAAGGCATGCTTACTCTTTCACACCTGGCCTGCACCCACTGCAAAAGTGAGTTACACTTAGGAAGTGACTTGTCCCAGGGCACACCCCCGAGAGGTCCAGGCTTGCAGATGGCACTTGCAGAGTTTCCCTCTGTGTAAACGCACAATCCTTTTCTGTAACATGGGCAGGACAGTTGCCACCTAAGCTTTGGTTCCTGGCTTACACACCAACAGAGACCCAGAGACCGGCGAACATTCAATTCTCATTCAAACTCCCACAAAGAGGAAAAAAAGTATACAGGGACCTGGAGCTAGCCAGAAGGGGAGCCTTGGGTGGTACAGAGCCTCTGAGGGTTGGAGGTGTAGGCGGATCCGACCTAGAAAGTTCCATCGCACAAAAAAATAAAACCACAAAACAGAGAAACCCTCCTGGGCTCTGTATCACTTCGAAATGGCTTGTTTCCCCCCCAAAATGTTAATAACCAAACGATTGGTATGGATGTAATTATCAATAATTATACGAATTATTGCTGATTGCGGGGCTCGTAGCTACTTTAATTAGCTTACCAGATTCTAATTAAGTTAAATGAAACATTAATAGAGAAAATATGCTTTAAAAACACTCAGGATTTTTAATGTCTATTTCTCGCCACAATGTTGCCACCTTGCGACGAACTTTAAGCATCACACCCAGCGCTCGTGGCCCAGACTCAGATACCTTCTCTCTAGCTAAGAAGGGGGAACTGTGGGCACAGAATGTCTCACACGACGTTTTCTACTGGTGTTTGGTTTCACAACCCTGTTCCCCCTTGGTTCCCTACAAGACTCTGGCGCTGGAAGACAGGTCTGGAGGTAAGGAGCCATGTAAATAAACCCCTTCCTCTTCCCACGCTTTCTCCAGAGGAACACTGCATCCCTTTTGGGAGCGATGTGGGGGCAGACTCCCGCTCTCCACCAGCGGCAAACGCTGAGCGAGAGACTTGTTTTCCTCCCATGTATGAGTCTGCTAGTCCAACTGCACAACTAAGGCCACACCTTATTCCTCCTTGCCACCTCCTACGGTAAAACCCAGGCACAGAAGAGCTCACAAGGACCGTCCACGTGAAAGGATAGTTCGTCTAGGTGCAGGCACCATCTGACGGAAGGAGTCCCCGGGTGCTTCGGGACAACAGCCACGGAGAAGCAATTATGCTCATTTACATGAGGTTAATTAAGCACAAGCTTGCTCACAAAGAAGATCCTTCATCAATAGAATTAGTGTTGGGGTAGGGTGTCAAGTAATTTACTATCAACCTAGGAAAAGAAAAACCTTCCTCCTGTCCCAACTGTCGCAAAGATACCACCTCACATCTTCAAAGTCCACGGCCACCCATGCATCCACACACTCCCAGCTACCCCGCCAAACAGTGTGACCTTGGTCTGTCTCGGATATGCACCACCCACCTAGAATCCAGATCACCAGCCGTGCCCTCTCCATTCTAAACTGCCTCACCTGCCCCTCACCACCCGCAGGCCACAGTGGAGTGCTAACAGCACAAACTCTGTGGCTGCGTTCACTGAGCCTCCACCACCTCTTTTGTGTAGTAGGGGACCTGTTATTAGAACTCTGTGTTTCTGCTTACACAAATGGTTTGTATGTGTAGTCAGCTTATGAACGCAAAGCCTGGAGGACTGCCCCTGCGGATCTCTGTGTGACAGAAAAGGCGGCAACTCCCTGTGGTGTATTTCCCAGTCCGTGGCCCTCCACTCCTCTAGGCCTAGGAGAGGAGGCAAATCACTGCCTCTCTCCAGCCTGGACTTCTGAACTTGCTGGAGACACTTGAAAGCAGCCACAAAGAGCCTGGTTGGAAAGTTATCTATCCTAAGGCGCCAACATTGTAGGCTCACAGGTGGCCAGTGGGGCAAGGGATTGGCTCAAGTTCTTTGAGCAAGTTAGAGCAGAGCTGGAGGAGGCAGCCAGGGCGTTAGAGTTTTCGGGCCCTCAGGATGGCATACTCCAACAGAACCACAGGTCACGTCGAGAATGAGGGATTTCCTCGGGGCAGTTGTGTTCCTAAACCGCTCCATCCCGCCAGTCCTTACTAAAGGAGGAGGCGGGTGCTAAGGATCGGCAGTGTCTTTGATTGGCAGCACTCCGAGAGATAGTTTAAAACTGTTCACCCAAACGGGACATCTCACTTCAAAAGAATTGTCTACCAGTCCGTGCATGAGAAACCGAGGTGCAAGGAAGAGTCCCACAAATCTTGCTTCACCAATGTGATCAAGAAAGGGTCATGTCCCCTGCATATCCTAGGTACCCAGTGGAACGCTGCTCTGCAGCCAGCGCAGCCTGTGGCGTCCGCCCAGCCCGCCCAGGTCTTCCCGGCTGACCACAGGTGCCACTGGGGCAAGCCCAGGAACCGCTGCAGCCCATGCGCAGGCTCAGGAACCAGCGAAGCAACACTCCATTTTTTTTTTTTTTTTTCCCTTTGAGTCAGAAATTGGTATTTCAGAAAAGCATTGAGTAAATCAGCACAGGAAATTTGAAGTTAAGGAGGGCCGTCCTTTCTTCTTCCTTTTGATAATTAGGATTTATTACTATTTATTTATTAGTTGGCGACCGAATAATGTGCAGACCAGAAAATTCTGCTTTCACAGCCAGTGTCTCTTCAAAGATATCAGGCCTAGTTTCAAATGCTCGCTAGTCTCACCCAGGCAACTACGTCATGGCGATTTGGGACCTGCAGCGAAGAGCTTTGGCGAAACCATTCTTTAGAGCTAAGGTGAAGAAATATGTTAGTGAGGAGAGAAGAGAGTTGAGCTACAGCCAGGTGGAGTAGTAATCCCCGGTCTGTAATCCCAGCAGTGGGGAGGTGGAGACAGGAAAATGGGAAGTTTGAGGTTATCTCAGACTGACTGCAAATTCGAGGTCAAGGTGGATGGAATACGTGAGCCCTATCTCAAAAAATAAAATAAATCACAAACTGCAAGTGAAGCCCACGCACGGATAAGGCGCATTGCAAAGCGATGTGTCTCCCCTAGGCCCCAGTTCACAGTCACTCCTTCAGGACTGTGGTTCCACTGAGTCAAGCAAAAGGCAAAGAATGGAAAGAAAGCCCTGGGGTTGCTCTGGACGTGAAATCTAAAAGGCAGTAAGAAAAATATGGAACGCTTCACGAATTTGCGTGTCATCCTTGCGCAGGGGCCATGCTAATCTTCTCTGTATCGTTCCAATTTTAGTATATGTGCTGCCGAAGCGAGCACGGCTTTTGAGTCGTCTCAGGCCGTATATAGGGACAAAATAATACAAACTTTAACAGTTACGGTGAGAAGTCTGTACCGTGATTTTTATATTTAATGGCTTGATAACTTAGTATCTTCTAAATTCTATATTAAATATTTGTACTTTTTAGTTTAGGCTCAACGTAAATTAAGTTATAGCTGGAAATTTCTTTTCTACATTGTATATGCAAATGAAGGGACGACGGGAAATAGACCTGTTCCGGGAGGAGCCTTGCGCTGCTGCGTAGTCACGGTCCGCCACGTGATGGGCGCTGTGCTCGCGCCTGGATCGCGCAGGGGTCCCCACTCCAATCCCCCAGCTGCGCACTGGGCGCCAGTGTATCCCTAGGGATAAGACGCGGAGGGTGAGGCAAAGATTGCTAGTGGCTCATCAAGCCCGCCCCGTTTCTGAGACTCTCCATCCAAAACGCGGCTGCCCACAGTGGCCTGTTCTGGGTCTATGCAGTTGGGGGGGGGGGGCGTCTCGCCTCAGTTTCCCCCGGCGTGTCGTAAACAGTGCCTCACGGTTGGAGCCAAGGCAAAGAGAGGTGTCCACTTTGGAACCCAGCCTTTTCCGAGTAGGGCCCGCGGCTGGCGGTGGTCCTGGGGGAAAGGCCACTCCCTCAGCTCCTGCGTTTACTAAGGGCCAGCCAGGCACTTTAATGGATGGGTATGATCCCCCAACTTTGCAGGTTAGGAAACTGAGGTCCTGGAAGGTTAAATCAAGTGGGCCTGCGCGCCGTGAAAGAAGTTGAGATTTGGATGCAAGCCTGATTCAGAGGCCGTTCTTTTCTCCAGCACAGTAGGACTCTGAAGCAAGAGCAGCCTTCCCCCTCGGTCACGATTAGACAGTACCCCCCAAGCTCAGATTACTCTTCCTCCCTTCCTTCTTTGCTCTGACAAACCTGGAGCGATGGCGTGTCACCGCCAGCTCTTTAAGGTGAGACAGACAGAGAGCAGGCAGCTCTGGAGCCAGCAAGGAAGCCAGACACGCGCGCGCGCCCGCGGTGAAGAGACTACGCAGGGATGTCACAGAGCGACCTTTGTGACTTGATGCGGAGGCAGCCCTGAGTGCACAGGGACAGAGACTCCTAGGCAAAAGCCACTGGAGTCACTTCCACTCATCACAAGGGAGGCCACCAGCGGGGCACCAGGGGCTTGTGCACAGTGCTCGGCCTGGTGTGCAGCCTAGGCAGAGACGTGCCAGGCCTGGCTTTTGAAGCTGGGTCCTCCCCCTCCCTACCTGTTTTCAATGAGATGGAAATCAGGTGCACGCCGCCCAGATTCTCACGTGACCTCCCTCTAAATAAGCAGTAAGCAACTGCAAAACTCCGAATGCTAATAATGGCCTTTATTGAGTGAAAAGAGCTAATTTGGGCAATGATGTTTCCCTTGGATTTACAAAAGGGAATTGCAAATAACCAACCGGTAATAGCATTGATGGGAGACGATGCTAAACTTCAATCAGCGGCTACGTTTGGTTTTCACCTGTTTAGAAGGAGAGCCTTTTCCACAAAGTGGCTGCGCACACGTGTCACGGTGACAGGTACAGCCTTACCTGGTTCTGGTTCTCCCGTCCTGACTTTCTGAAGCTGGAGGTGGTCTGTTTGGTTTTGTTGTCTGTTTGCTTTTTTTTCTTGTCAAGAGGTTGTAGGGCAGCGGAATCTGGTTTCTAGTTCCACTCTTTCTGGCTCTGGTCCCTGTTTTAGCTTGAAAGCAGCAGCCTGCAGAGCACTGTTGACTGCTAACATCTTGTTCAGCCTTGACACGTTGCAGCTGTGTAACTGAAAGGCTTTCCTGAGAGAACATAATTTGCAAGATGTAAAAATTCCAGGGTGGCTCAGTGGGTAATCGGGCTAAGTCTGATGGTTTGGGTTGGGTCCCTAGGACCCACATGATGGAAAGAGAGAAGCTGTCCTCTTACAAGTTGTCCTCTGACCTACACACACACACACACACACACACACACACACACACACACACTGGCCACAGCACACACTAACCACACACATAGACAAAATAAAAAGGTAATAAAAATTTAAATTCCAACGTTTTTGTATTCAGTTTACAAGGGCTGGTCATCATCCCTGGGTTGTGATGGCCCCCAAAGGTTCTACAAGAGCTATTGTAGACCTAGTTGTCAGGCCTGCTGGGAAGGACAGTGCTTCCCTCAGCCCTGAAGGCCCAACGTCGGGGAAAGGTGCAGGGTACTACTGTGCTTTGTGCCTAGAGCTGCATCCAGAGGTGGGACCAAGTGGAGGGTAATTAGGCCACAGGCCACCACTGGTGAAGAGATTAATGGTTTTCTCCTGGAAGCGGACCATTGCTGGGCTGGGGCTGACTGGAGAAGGGCCGGATTCTTTACCGTGACAGTAGGTTGTTCTATCAGTTTGGCATCCTTGGCTTCCTCTCACTACGTCATTTTGTTGTTGTTACAACAGCCCATAGAGGCTTGCTAAAGGATGTCTTCTGTGTCGTGATGTAACCAAATACTCTCAGGAAAGACCCAGCAGATAGGGCTACCCAGTCACAGACTCTAACCCTCCAAAGCTGTGAGCTGTATAAACCTATTTTTCTGTACAGATTCTCCCAGCCTTGGGGTGTTTTGTTATAGCGTCAGAAAACAGGCAAAGATAATGGGTCAATGGGGGAGATAGAGCGGTTATGGCATAAGGCTGGAGGAGATCACGTGAAGGAAACTTTTAAGGGGAGATCCAAGTGGATCATGGCTTCACAGGAAGCCCCCAGCCCCCAGGACATAGGCACTAACTCAGAAGAATGTGGGTACTCTTGAGGACTGGCTCTGGTCAGCCATCTTGGAGCTACAGTGGCAGTAAGCTCCTGTAACCTCCAGAGTCGGGGGCCTCTCTCCCCTCTGCAGAACTGAGGTGTCCAGAGTGTGGACAGTCTTCCCTGAGTGTCTTGGCCTGTAGAACCCCAAGAGACAAGGTTTGGTGGCCTGTTCCTATTGGGGGGGTGGGACTTCCCACTCCCTGGAGAATACAGACCAGGTTTGATTTTCTTTCCTTTTTTTTTTTTTTTTTTTAGACAAGGTCTTTCTACATAGCCCTGGCTGTCCTGGAACTCACTCTGTAGACCAGCCTGACCTCCAACTCACAGAGATCCACCTGCCTCTACCTCCTGAGTGCTGGGATCACAGTCATGCAGCACCAAGTCTAGCATTATTGTTAAATTGTAATTATTTAGTATGTAAAAATCGTCCTTTGTGACCCAAGACCCTGCCTCAAAAATCAGGGAACAGGTGGTAGGGAGCTGGTGAGATGGTTCAGCAGGTGATGTGCTTGCCACATAAGACTGCTGGCCCAGCTGGGCGGGCATGGTGGCGCACGCCTTTAATCCTAGCACTTGAGAGGCAGAGGCAGGCGGATCTCTGTGAGTTTGAGGCCAGACTGGTCTACAAAGCGAGTCCAGGACAGCCAGGGCTACACAGAGAAACCCTGTCTCGAAAAACTAAAAAGAAAACAAAACAAAAGATTGCTGGCCTGGGTTTGAGCCCTGGAAAACACATGGTGGAAGGAGAAAACTGACCCACAAATTTGCCCTCTGACATCCACATGTGAGCTATAGCATGTGAACATGCCCACAAGTCACACACAATGATGATAATTTTGTTTGTTTGTTTGAGGGGGAAGAGCTGAATCTAAGGCAGATCTACTGGCCTCTCTGTCTGAGGCAGCCTGTCTGTGTGGTTTTGCAGGGCATGAAGAAACATGGGATGCTCCTCCAAATCTTGGCCACAGCCCACACTGACAGACAGTGGCTGTGGTGTAGAGGGAAGAGCTGCAATGCATGAGTCCCAGCAGCCCCTCTGCAAGCCTTTTCCACTTTTCCAGGTGCCAAGTTCTGACTTCTCTTCTAGGGTAGAAGCCATGATCCCCTGCCCTTGCTGCTCGTGCTGAGGGAGGGCAGAGATGATGAGAAAGGGCACTGGAAACTCCAGAGAGGTCTGGACCCTCTCCCAGGGAATGGTAGTAGCTACCACTCCCCTTACCTGGTGAGTGAGGCACTTGGCACCATCAGGAAAGACTCGAAAAACTGGAAAATGAGGGTGCTAAGACGAACCATCATATTGTGTTAATATTTTCACACCACTTAACTCTCATTAAAATGTACTTTGCTGAATTTAATATGTGATTTCAAATGACACAACATATTAAGTGCTTAATATACTAGAAATTATGAAACTATTATAGTCGATGCCATATGAAATAATTAGAGTGAATTAAACTTTAGCAGCTGAGTGAAGGAAAAGCCTCAACTTCTAGTGTCTGCAAGCCGCTTGAGCCGCTGCCGTAACCCCCAAATAAATGTCCAGAAATTTGGTTCTTTAAATAAAAACTGAACTTCATCTGTACTTACACCACAAGGTCCTCTGGGCTTTGGTGACATGGAACAGGGCACCTCACCGGGCAGGAGGGGAGAGGCTCTGGGATGCCCTTCCAGGGAAGAGCCTTAGGGCTTTGCCTGGCTTTGTCCCGGGGGCATAACTCAAGCGGCATAGGACATCAAGATGCACGCGTTGTGTTTATGTCAGATCAGTATACTGCTGAGCTAAAAACAGAAACAAGCCCACTCAACTGGCAGGACTGTGCCTTGAGCCAGCTGTTTTCTGTGCAGTTATCACTTAGTCTCACAGCACATCTGTGTTAGAAGCCGCCATTTTCTGCTGAAGGAATCTGCTCCGAAAGAGAATCATGAAGGCCTTTGGTCAGATCCATTATGTTAGCTAACATCTCCTTCATCTGCCCGTAAACTCTTCAGACTTCCCATTGTGTATGTGCACTAGTATATGAGCACGTGCACCTGTGTGTGTGTGTGTGTGCCTGTGTGTGTGCAAGCAGAGGGCCGTGAATTCCCTGGAGCTTGAGTTAATATGAGTTGCCCAACTTGAGTCCTGGGAACTGAACTCTGGTCCTCGGGAAGAGCGAGTGCTGGTCTCAGCCGTCCTCCACTTCCTCATTTGAGGCAGGGTCTCTCAGTGAACTGACATGGCTAGAGGGGCTGGCTAGCAAGCCCCAGCTGTTTTCCTGGTTGCATGTCCTCCGGAGATTACAGCACATTCTGCCCTGCCTGGGTTTCATGTAAGTGCTGGACATCAAGGAGCAAGCTCTCTTCCCTCTGCGCTGCCTCGCAGCCGAGAGCATCCCCGGTCTTTATTCTGTGGCCAATGAGCACGGTTTCAGGACCTCTCCTGTCTTAGAGAACGTCCGGCCTCAACCTTTCTATTTTCTTACACTTATTTATTCACTTTTTACTTGTGTGCACATGTGGAGGTCAGAGGGCATCTGGCAGGCGTCAGTTCTTTCCTTCCGCCCTGTGGGCCTGCAGGTCGTCGGACTTGGTAGCAAGTGCCTTTTATCCACTGAGCCATCTTGCTAGCCCTGCCTCAGCCTTTTTGAATATACACACAGTTTGCTATCGCACACATCTTCCCTGGATACATTTATTAATCGTTGCAGAATCCCTGTGGATGTGTTATAATAACGGAGCAGATGTGGGGATAAACATGATAAAAAGAACGGCTAGCTGGGCGTGGTGGCGCACGCCTATAATCCCAGCACTCGGGAGGCAGAGGCAGGTGGATCGCTGTGAGTTTGAGGCCAGCCTGGTCTACAAAGTGAGTCCAGGACAGCCAAGGCTACACAGAGAAACCCTGTCTTGAAAAACCAAAAAAAAAAAAAAAAAAAAAAACCGGCTAAGAGGTGAGCATGAAGGATAAGAAAATGGCAGGTGTCTGCGGATGTGCTTAGTTGGTAGAGTACCTGCCTGACGTACGCCCCCTCCCAACGGTGTACATTCTTGCCTTGTTCAGCTTTGTAAAAACACCATCAGCAGAGGCTGTGTGGTGGTACCGTACCTGGAACGTCAGCATTACATCAAGGATGAAGCTGGAGGATCTTGAGCTCAGGGCTACCCTGAACATCACAGTGACAGCCTTACTCAGATTTGGAAAAAAAAAAAAGTTTGTCGCATGGCTCTGTTGGGAGAGAGCTTGCCTAGCATACGTGAAGCCCCGTGGTTCACCCCAGCCCTGGGTGGGACGGTGCATGCCTGTAATTCCACCGCTCCAGAGGTGGAGGCAGGAGGATTAGAAATTCAGGGTCAGCTGGGCAACGATAGCGCATGCTTTTAATCCAGCACTTGGCTCTCTGGTGACTCTCTTTACCTGCCTGTCTAATACTCTAGACATTCCTCATTAACTAATGTTCTCCTTGTTAAAATAGCTTGAGTCGAATCTTAAGCCTGGGACGTTTATTCCTCCTAGTTTCTAGAGGTCGTTGTAAGCGTCAGTTGAGTTGGGAATTTGCCTGGAGTCCCAGGTTCCAGACCTGGCCCACTGGTACTGGTTTCCCCTTCTAGCAAGTTTCAGTTCTGGGCTGCAAGAGTGGAGAGGGGGCGGGGGGAGGGGGGCGGGGGGGAGGGGGGCGGGGGGGCGGGCTGTACCTTTCGTACGCTGCCACCAGGGGGCGACGGCTCCACGTAGGAGGCCCCTGGCCACTCCCGTAGGCATTGGCGGCCTGAAAGCAAGCTCGCCCAGGATGCAACGCCCTCGAGGCGCCTTCCTGCTGCTCCGCACGCCCTCAGCCCTGCTCCCCAGAGGCCCTTGAGTGAGTGGGATCAGCCCTGCAATGCTAAGCGCTTGCTGCTGCTGCTGGCGCTGGTCGATGGCACACCTCCCCTTCTCTGGCCTCTCCTCTCTAAGTGAAACAGACTTCGAAGGGTTCTCGATTCAGCGGGAAATGGGGGTGGGGGGGGGCACGGGGCGGACAAGGGGCGGGAGCCTCGGGGCTAGAGTCCTATAAGTGGACCAGCCCGGGGACTAGGGAACATGAAGGAATGATGTTAGCCTTTGACCGCAGAGGTAAGGAACGATGCGTCAGAACAGGAACTGGGGTTTCTCAGCCCAACTCCCAGCCCTTGGGCTGGAACCGTCTGGATCAGAGATGATTTCCAACTGAGGGGAAGGAGGGGAGACCAGCCACAGCAAGAGAAAGGGGCCCCTCAGGACAAATACCACCAAGTGCTCTCTTAAAGGATTCCAGCTGGGGATCTCATAGACTTGGGAGGAGGGTGGCACTTGCTTGAAAGTGTCTCTATCCCTAGACACATTTTAAAACGTTTAGCAGAGAGCTCAACGCCAGAGCCAGCTCTAGCAATGGGATTAACCTTGGGGGGAATGGCTTCATTTTCTGTGTGTGGTTCAAATTCCTCAGAACTAACATCTGTAGTACCAACAGGTAGCCATTCACTTTAGCTGGAGAAAAAAAAAAGCAATACACAAACGCCAAACGGAAATAAACAAACAAAATCCTAAAACACACACACACACACACACACACACACACAACCTCAAATAACAATAACTAAAACCCAAACAGCAAAGCCGGGTGTGGTGGTGCATGCCAATAATCCCAGCACTCTGGAGACAGAGGCAGGTGGATCTCTGAGTTTGAAGGCAGTGTGATAGATATATAGACCGAGTTCCAGGACAGGGCAGGGCTACACAGAGAAACAAGCAAACAAAAAAGATAGCAAACTAACAAAAATCTCCACAAAGCTAAATGAAACCAAAAAGTCACCTCCTTCAAGAATTGGGAACCAGGACAGGGAGAGATGACTCTGCAGTTAAAAGCACTGGCTGTTCTTGCAGAGAGCCTGGGTTGGATTCCCAGCACCCACAGGGTGACTCCAGGGGATCCCACATCCTCTTCTGGCCTCATCAGGCAACTGCATGCATGTGATTCACAGACATACATGCTGGTGAAACACTCATCCATACACATTAAAAAACTGTTTTGATTCTTTTAAGAAAGACCTGAAAGCTGGACAGTGATGGCGCACGCCTTTGATTCCAGCACTCAGGAGGCAGAGGCAGGTGGATCTCTGTGAGTTTGGAGCCACCCTGGTCTACAGCCACGGCCACAAGAGGGTAAAGAAAATATTCACACATGCCTCCTCACCCCACAGACATTGATGCTGTTCTTTCTCTGCAAAGTGAGGGTAATGGTGTGACGCAGGGAGTGTAGGTAACAGCCACAGCAGACATTCCAGAAGCGTTAGCTATTTTTACATGGGTAGAAACCAGCCCCAGACTGTACAGATGGGTTATGTGCCGCTTTCACTCATGCAACTTGCCAGTCAACTATTCCTCTAAAATGATAACTTTTACTGATTGCACGATATTTTGTTCCATTTTAGCGCAATTTATTTAAGTTAGCCGCTGCTGTGGGGGCCTTTAGATTGTTTCCAGTTTTTTACTGTTAAAATAACAGCGAGATCAACATCTTTAAACATCTACCCTTGTCAGCATTTCTGATTATTTCCTTAGGCAGAATTTTTCAGAGATAGGATTACTGGGACAAAGGGCACAAATATTTTTCAGGCTTTTGAGTCAGGTTACAGAATGGCTTCCCAGAGAGATCTGGCCAGTTCCCGCCCACCTGCAGTGTGAGAGAGTGCCCCTCCCCCCACCCCCTACCCCCAACCTCCCACCCCCACCCCAGCACACAAAGGAGGGATCTCTCGGGGATGGGTGGGGTCCAAGGATGCTGATACACTGAGGAGGAACACTTCAGGATGGGGGCCCTGTGGGAAGACTAAAGGGGGCTGCAAGGACTTATGGAGTGTGATGAGGTTTTGTGTGTTTTTGGTAGTTTCACAAAAGTATTTATTATTTATGTATGTATATGTGTGCGTGCACCTGGGTGAGTTTCTGTGCACTTCCTGCTTGCAGGAGCTGTTGAGGCCAGAAGAAGGGTCTGACCCCTTGGAACTTGAGTTGCAGGCAGGTGTAAGACACCGTGTGGGTGCTGGGAACTGAATTTAGATCCTCCACAAGATCAATACATGCTCTTAACCAGCCTGCCATCTCCCCAGCCCCCAGCCCCAAGTTCTCTCTCTCTCTCTCTCTCTCTCTCTCTCTCTCTCTGTGTGTGTGTGTGTGTGTGTGTGTGTGTGTGTGTGTCTGTATCTGTGTATGTGTTGGTTTTGAGACAGGGTCTAGCCATGCTGCTCTAGCTGGGCTGGAACCCACAGAGGAACTGTATTGAAGGGTTGCAGCCTTAGGAAGGTTGAGAACCACTGCTGTAGGGGATTGACTTTGATTGCCTTCAGTGACGTGGGAAGACCACTCTCTGCTTTGGGGCTCTAGGATGCGTACAAATAGAGGAAGCTACTGTCTCCACTCGTGATGAGATGTGATATGAATACATAGATGCTTTATGTCCCTCATTACTTCCCACATGGCCACACCCTGGGCTTGTGAGCTAAAACAAGCCCACCCCGTCTAAGCGTTTGCTAGGGTGTTTATCACAACAACAGGACTGAACTAGACCAGCTTGGTTTGGCCTTAAGAAAGGAGACTCACCAGGCGTGGTGGCGCATGCCTTTAATCCCAGCACTCGGGAGGCAGAGGCAGGTGGATCGCTGTGAGTTCGAGGCCAGCCTGGTCTACAAAGAGAGTCCAGGACAGCCAAGGCTACACAGAGAACCCTGTCTCGAAAAACCAAAAAAAAAAAAAAAAAAAAAAGAAAGGAGACTCCTGGGGCTGGAGAGATGGCTCAGAGGTTAAGAGCACTGACTGCTCTTCCAGAGGTCCTGAGTTCAATTCCCAGCAACCACATGGTGGCTCACAACCATCTATAATGTGATCTAATGCCCTTTTCTGTCATGCAGGCAAGCACTGTATACATAATAAATAAATAAATCTTGAAAAAAATTAAAAAAAAAAAAAAGAAAGAAAGGGGACTCCATATTCTGAGACTGCTGGAAGGGGTATGCTTGAGTATGGCTTTAAAGTCCATGTAAGTACTCAAGAGGCTGGTCCCCAGGGGCATCTTCCTGGGGTCTACTCTGGAGAGTCTGGGTCATCAGTTTAGAAGACGAGGAAAGAGCTTGAGGGGACGAGGAGCGACCCTTTTACTTGGTAATAAAAGTGCTGGCAGTCCATTGAGGCTGATGACCTTCAGACTTGGGAGTTTTCATTCTTTGAGGTAAAAAAGTACACTTTCCCTTCGGTATGCAAGCACCTAAGGACTTTAGTCTCAGCTGCTTTTGAGACAAAGGCCGGAGGATCATGAATTCAAGGCCAGACAGGGCTACATAGCAAGACTCAGTCTCAACACCACCCCCAAAGTAACAAAGAACAGAGGAAAAGTAATAAGAAATAATAATAAATATAGCGAGCATTAATTCAACTATTTTAACCATACTGTGAAAAGTCAGGCAGTCTAAACAAAAGTGAGATAAAAATAAGGCACGTTTATTTGTTGTCTCTAAGACACTGACTTTAAATATGGACTAGATGCAGAGGGGTAAAAAGAGACCAGATGCTGCAGCACAGAAGTGGGAGCTGGCGGTCCTAATGTCAGACAGAACAGGTTTCAGACCAAGGAAGGTTACAAGGGCGCTATACGATGGAGGAAAGGGTGAGCTCTTCAGAGAGACACAAAAATATTTCATGTGTATGTTGCAGAAACAGTGTCAATACACAGGAGGCAACACCTGAGTGAGCTGCAAAGACAAGGATTGGCCCAGCATCACTGCTGGAGACCCCAGCTCCCTTCTGCCAGAACAGGTCCAGTGGCGGCTGGAGCAGTGGCTCAGTGGTTACGAGCACAGGCTCTGTGGAGCAGACCCGACTCCAGGTCCCAGCACCCACACAGCTGTCGGTAACTCCAGTCCCAGGAGATCCAACACCCTGCTCTGGCCTCTGAAAGCATCAGGCATGCAAGTGGATGCAAGTGGTGCACAGACATATGTGCAGGCAAAACACTTTTTTTTTTTTAACGTAAAAAGCAAAACAAAACAAAACCAACACATCCAGCAGCCGGCAAATCATCAGCAAGGACACTGCTGAACTCAACAACACCATCAATCAAGCAGACAGCTCTATCCAACAACCATGTAATAGACACTTTGCTTAAGCAAAATGGACTGCTCGCCTAAATAGACCACAATCGGGGCTATAAAACACATCTAATAAATTTCAAAGAATTCAAATCATAGTGTCTGCTTCCCGAATACGACGGAGTTACACAGAAGGAGAGCCAGGGAGCTCACAGATACTTGAAGTTAAGCAGCAGATTTTGAAATAAAGCCCGAATGAAAAGAAGAAATCTCAAGTGTAATTAGAAAATATTTGCAACTAAGTGAAAATAAAAACAAAACTTATGAAGATTTGTGAGCTGTTCCAGGAGCGGTGCTTAGGGGGAGATTTACAACACTGAATACATGCATTTGGAAAGAAGAAAGTGTAAATCAATAATTCAAGCTTTTCTCTTAGGAAGCCAGGGGGGCGGGAAAACAGCCAACCAAATACAAGATAAGCGAGCCTGGGAGATGACTCACAGGTGAGGTGCTCACCGGAAGCCGAATCCCTAGGGCCCACATGAAGGTAGGAGAGCCTTCAACCTCCACAGGTGTCCCGAGGCGGTTGAAATGACACTTGTCCCTTACTCACTGGGCTCAGACATTTGAACATTTTGTCCCGTGTTGGTGGTGCTGTTTGGGCGCTGCAACCTTGCTGGAGGCAGTGTGTCAAGGAGGGCACGATGTTCTCTGACCTTCACACACATCATATAACAAACAAATGTCATTTTAAAAAGAAATCATCTAAGGGTAAAATGAAGAAAATGCAAACAAACATCCCAGGCAGCAGAGTTATTTGTAACCCCGTGACTATCAGTAGGGCAGCCATTGGAGGAAATGAGTATTCTAGCCACGTAGGTGCGTGCGTGCGTGAGTGCGTGCCTGCGTGCCTGCGTGCATGTGTACCGTAGACCATGTGAGACCTTGGAAGTTCATGGAAGCAGCCGCTTTGCTTCTCCAGGAAGCAGATGACCTTCATCAAGGAAGACCACCTCTCCAGGTAGCTCACCTAGACCTCGTTTGTCACTTTCCTCCTTGCTGTGACAAAATACACCTGGTGAAAGCAACTTAAGTAGGAAAGGTTTATTTTGCCTTACAGGTCAAGGGCACGGTGCTCCGGGGTAGGGGAGGCATGGCGGGAGGGCATGAGGCAACTAGTCACGTGGAGGCACAGTCAGGAAGCCGAGGGAGGGGGAGGGGAAGGAGGGAGGGAGAAGGGGGAGAGGAATGGACATAGGGTGGGGAGAGAGAAAGAGAGAGAGAGAGAGGGAGGGAGGGAGGGAGGGAGGGAGGGAGGATATCAATGTTGGAGCTCAGCTCTCTTACCGCAAGACTCCAGACCGTGGGAAGATGCTGCTCACGTCTAAGGCGGGTCTCTCCATGCCAGCTAACCTAACCTAAACAACCTCCTGAGGCTTGACTCCCAGGGGGCTCTGCGTCCTGCCAAGCGGACGGTCAATATGAACCGTCACAGGACCTTAATGACCTCACATTTCTCAGCTAGACAGAGAATTCATTTCAACTAGTAAGTACTTTAAGCAATGAACTAGTACAGCGGGCATGCAGCGTAAAAGACACGACACTAGACTCCAGCTAAAGCTCCTCTCTGACCAAAAGAAACAGAGCAGTCACCCCAGCCCCAGTTTTGTTATGTATACCAGATAGCATTCATTTCATACTAGCAATATTTGAAATTCAGCTCTTGAATCAGTAATCAGATTTATTCTGGCCAGCTCTGATGATGGCCTGGGAAGGCTGATTCATCATAAGACTTCAGGAGAATATGGTTTTTATGGCCTTGAATTTATAAAACAGTGCTACCTGAGTTATTTTTTTTTTTAAGATTTATTTATTTATTATTATGTATACAGTGCTCTGCTTGCATGGACTCCTGCAAGCCAGAAGAGGGCGCCATATCACATTACAGATGGTTATGAGCCACCATGTGGTTGCTGGGAATTGAACTCAGAACCTTTGGAAGAGCAGGCAGCGCTCTTAACCATTGACAAAGTACCAGGCCAAGGCAACTTAAAAAGAAAGCATTTAGAGAAACCCTGTCTCAAAAAACCAATAATAATAATAATAACAATAATAATAACAATAATAATAACAATAATAATAATAAATTTTTTATTTTTATTTTATTTTTTTTTAAGGTTTATTATGTATACAATGTCCTGTCTGCATATGTGCCTACACACCAGGAGAGGGCACCAGATCTCCTTATAGATGGTTATGAGCCACCATGTGGTTGCTGGGAATTGAACTCAGGACCTTTGGAAGAGCAGACAGTGCTCTTAACCTCTGAGCCATCTCTCCAGCCCAATAATAATAATAATAATAATAATAATAATAATAATAATAATAATAATAACAACAACAACAACAACAACAACAACAATAATAATAATAATAATAATAATAATAATAATAATAATAATAAATTTTTTAAAAAGAGCACTTAGGGTTGGAGAGATGGCTTAGAGGTTAATAGAACCTGCTGTTCTTCCAAAAGTCCTGAGTTCAATTCCAGTCAACCACATGGTGGCTCATAACCATCTATAATGAGATCTAGTGCCCTCTTCTGGCCTGCAGACTACCATGGTGGGGAGCATGGCAGCAGGCAGGCATGGCCCAGGAACAGGAGCTGTGAGCTCACATCTGATTTGCAAACATATGGTAGAAAGAGAGGTAACTGGGAATAGAATGGGCTTTTGTTTTGTTTTGGTTGGTTTTTCAAGACAGGATCTCTCTGTGTAGCCCTGGCTGTCCTGGACTCACTTTGTAGACCAGGCTGGCCTCGAACTCACAGCGATCTTCCTGGCTCTGCCACCCTGTATACTGGGATTAAAGACGTGCACCACCACACCTTGTAGGTGTATTTGTTTGTCTGTTTTTACTGTTTCCATTGTGTAAATTATTTGGGGGCTGCAGAGACAGCTCATCAGTTAAGAGTGCTTGCTTCTCTTCCAGAAGAAGACCAGAGTTCTTTTTTTTCTTTCTTTCTTTTTCTTTTTTTCTTTTTCTTGTGGTTTTGAGACAGTGTTTCTGTGTGTCACCTGGTTGTCCTGGATTCGCTCTGTAGACCAGGCTGGCCTCGAACTCACAGAGATCCATCTGCCTCTGCCTCCTAAGTGCTGGGGTTGCAGGCATGCACCACCATGCCTGGCTAAGACCAGAGTTCTTTTTCCCAGTTCCCACATCATAACCACCTGTTGCTCAAGCTTCAGGGAATTGGACGCCCTCTTCTTGCCTCCCCCAGCACCTGCCTGTATGTACTCACATACATATAAGTAATTAATAAATCTTAAAATGTTTTTAAAATAATTTTATTTTATGTTTATGGGTGTTTTTCCGCACATATGTCTGTACACCACATACACGCCTCCTGTCCATAGAAGACAGAAGATGGCATTGAATCCTCTCGAACAGACAGTTATGGGCTCTGGGAATCGAATCCAGGTCCCTTACAAAAGCAGCAAGTGCTCTTAACTGCTGAGCCATCTCTCCAGGCCCAATAAAATAAATCTTTTTAAAATTTTTATTATGTATTTCAACGCTTATCCTTGGTTGGATATATAACTGAAAACAATTCAACATTGAAGAATATTGGGGATTATAGCTGCAAGCTAAGCCCGTTGTCTATCCCGGCCCTCAAACCGTTCATGACTTCTTCCGGGAAACAGCTGTGGCTGCAGTTTCCTGCGTATTTCCCTAGGAATAGCCTGCATGTTACACACACACACACACACACACACACACACACACACACACACGGTGGCGGCCTGTTCTCCTGGCTTACACACTGGGTTTCCCTGCTGAGAGGTCAGGAGGTGTGCATTCAAGGTGAGGGCAGCCACAGCCATGACATCCTCCATGCTGGGACTCTTGCAGCTGCCTCCTTACGCCTCTTGGTCACAGGTGGCCTGCTCCACGGTCACCCTCGCACTTGAAGTTCAGAAATGAAAAAAGCAGCAGGGCAGAGGGCAAGGATGGCTACGCTGAGGCGCAGGGGCTCTCGTGTGTCTCCCGCTGTCTCCTGTTACCTCTGATGGCCACAACGGCCGCATCACGTGGCCGGTTGGAGAGAGTCTGAGAAGCGGAATGCTTTATCTCCGCCTACCGCTGCTCCAAACAACGTTTTTCTAGTACAGAGTAACATTGAAAAGCTACACACAGCATCCGCCCATCTTACTCCTCGACGCGCACACCTCCAATGTCAGGTAGACGCGTGTACTTCCTTTTACTTTGAACCAAATAAGAACATGTTGCCTATTTCTGTGGTACTGATTTTCTTTCTTTTTTTTGTTTTTGTTTTTGTTTGTTTGTTTGTTTGTTTGAGTTTGTTTCTCTGTGTAGTGCTGGCTGTCCTGAAACTCAGTCTGCAGACCAGGCTGGCCTCAAATTCAGAGATCCGGTTGTTTCTGCCTTCCAAGATTAAAGTGTGCACCATCACCACCCATCTTGTTTCCAGTTTTCTAAAAGCATGTTTGTTTGTTTTAAGCTGGACATATAGCCACCCAGAATAAAACTACATTTACAAGCATGCTTTCAGTTAGGTACGTGGCCCTGCAGCTGAGCTCTGGCCTGTGGCTCGGGAGGAAAGGTGACCTACGTGTCTGTAAGGCACACTGTGTATGCCTTCCTCCTCATCCTTGTCGCCCATTTGTCTAAAACCAAACAGATTGAGAGTTTCAGTGCGTGGCAGTCTGCGTCAGTGGGGCTTAGTATGTGAGCCACGTCTTTTTTTTTTTTTTTTGGTTTTGGTTTTTTTTGGTTTTATTTTTGTTTTTTTGAGACAGGGTTTCTCTATGTAGCCTTGACTGTCCTGGACTCGCTTTGTAGACCAGGCTGGCCTAGAACTCACAGTGATCTGCCTGCCTCTGCCTCTCAAGTGCTGGGATTAAAGGTGTGCGCCACCATGCCTGGCGCCACATCATTTTTTTTTTTTAACTCAATAGTGTTTTCTCTTTAAATGAAACACAGACCTCAGCTTTGATGATACTCTTTCCACAAGTGACACTGTTGGCCTTTTTGTTGTAGTTAAGAGGAGTCGACATGAGCACACACTCAAATACACACGCGAAGGAGAAGGAGAGAGAGCAATACAAATAAACCTTAAAAAAAAAAAAAAAAAGAAAAAAGTGTTTTGGAAAAATCTAAGCAGTCCAAGTAAACATAAAGACTCATCAAACACTTGCTAATTCCTTCACTGTGTACGTATTTTCTTTTTTCATCCCCTTGCAGAACCATTTTCATTAAAACAGCAGCAGACTTGACATTTACAGGAAGGTGGGAAGTCACTCATGGTGTCCCAGTCCCGTGACGGAAGGATTGTAAGGGGACCTGTGACAGCGCACAAGGGTACTTTGGCAGCAGACCTCCCTTCCTTAGTAACTCAGGGCAGCTGACCTACAGCTTCCTCTGCCCTTTGCACGCAGATCTCTGTATGTGTGCATACGTGCATGAGTGTGTGGGGGGGGGAGGGAGAGAGAGAAGGAAAGAGAGAGAGAGCGCGCAGGAGTTCTACAGGCACATCACAAGGTGGATGAGCTCCAGGAGAGACACTCCACAGCTGGTGTGACAGGTCATCTGCTACTCATTACACTCTCACAGCTTGAAAGTTCCTCAGATTACCAGACAAAGTTGGCTTCTGTCCTTCAAGGCTAGCTTGCACCATCAGTCACCAGAGGAGGCCATGTTCGTATGGAGGCGATCAGAGCTGGAGGATGTATTAGGGGGGAAAGGATGCTTGCCTAAACATGCAAGGCCTTGGGTTCAGTCTGCAAAGGACATGGACACACACACACACACACACACACACACAACCAGTATTAAGAGGTATTCTGCGAATGATAGGTCTGAAATGGTGATAACCACCATTCCTTAGTGAGAATAAGCAGTAACAAGCCCTCCCGCAGAAGTACTGTATGGGAGCCAGGCATGGTGGCCCACGCCTCTAATCCCAGCCCTCAGGAGGCAGAGGCAGGTGGATTGATGTGAGTTCCAGGACAGCCTGATCTACAAAGCAAATCCAGGATAGCCAAGGCTACACTGAGATACCCTGTCTGGAAAAAACAAGGAAAAAAAAGGCTGTATGGATAAGAACATTCCTTTTTTTTTTTTTTTTTTTTAAGATTTATTTATTATGTATACAGTGTTCTGCCTGCATGTACACTTGTAGGCCAGGAGAGGGCACCAGATCACATTATAGATGGTTGTGAGCCTCCATGTGGTTGCTAGGAATTGAACTCAGGACCTCAGGAAGAGCAGCCAGTGCTTTTCACCTCAGCCATCTCTCCAGGCCTGCCAAGTCGCTCTTAATTTCTTTTTACTTTATTCATTTGGATTTCCTTCTTATTTACTTTTTTTTCTTTTTTTTTCTGAGATAGAATGTCATTGTGTATCTCTGGCTGGCCTAGAAATCACAAAGGTTGGCTTGCCTCTACCTTCCAAGTGCTGGGAGGCATGGCGTTATTTACTTTTGATTTTGTAAGTGTGTATATATTTTCCAATATATTTTCCTTTAATGGCAGCACTTGGGATACATAAGCAGGCAGACCTCTGTGAGTTTCAGGCCACCCTGCCCTACATAGCAAGTCCCAGGTCAGCGAGTCTACACAGTGAGACTTTCTCCAAACTAGCTAGCTAGCTAACTAACTCACTAACTAACTAAATAGCTCCATTAGTGTGTGTGGAGGTCAGGCATTGGTTCTCTTCTCCCATTGTGGGTTCCTGGGATGGAACTCTGCTCATCAGTAAGCCTAATACCTGCTAAGCTGCCCACGTACAAACTTACCATATTTTTGAGCCAAGTCCTCACTTTACAGCCCAGGCTGGCCCTACACTTACTGTGTAGCCCAGGCTAGACCTCTATATATGCTCCTCTTACATCAGCATCTTGAGTGCTGAGATTACAGGCACGCCCACCACACCCAGCCTGCAAGGGCTGAATAAACACATTTATCTGGGTAAACATCTGAAGCGCCTCCAGAAACCAGCAGTAGGAAGGCAGTGTTAGCAGTTTGAGAGCTGGAAGCCCTCCAGCGGACTGCCTGGGTTTTTATCTGGATGGCCACTTGGGAGCTGTACCATTCCACAGGTGACTTACCTGTCCTTAGCGCCTCTTTCCTCATCCTTAAAGTGAAAATAATAGCACACAATTTATTACTGGGAGGAGGCTGGACCAACCTTTCTGTGACCAGAGCATCTTCGGATGTTCAAAGGGTGTGGGCAGCCAGGGAGAATTACCCAACTAATAGTATAATTACCTTATTACGTTAACAGCACCTACTTCAAAGGGATATTGGGAGGAAGGTACATGCAGAGGGCTTTAAGGCAGAGCCGGTAGTGCGTGCTCTCAGCATTATTCAGGTCCCTGTTTTGCGGATGAGTTAATCAAGCCCCTGGTGCAGAGCTTGCAGCTAGTGGGTGGCAGGGCTGGCTCTGGAGTCCAGCCGGGTCCAGTATCCTCCAGCTGCCCAGCTGGGATGCAGACAGCCCCCACCTCCCCGCCCCCGCCAGAAGGCACCCTGGGAACGGAAAGCTGGCCGCCCTCCAAGTCCCAGGGAGCCCTGGAGCCCTGTCCTGCTGCCCCTCCCCCACTCGGGAACAAAGTGCACTTCTGCACTGAGGAGAACATTCCAGAAAAGCAAAAGCTCTGCTGTGATGGCTTAGTGGCTGCTTTCCGCAGGAGGGCGCGAGAACATCGTGGGCCCGAGGCAGGGCTTCGGGGGACCGCCCGCGCCGGCCCGGGTATGCACAACGCAGTTACATGAGCGGAATCCTCCCCGGGGTCAGCGATGCTTGGCCAGGACAGGCGCCCCGCCAAGCGCACCGCTCGCTCCCGCTCGCACTGCCGCCCCTAGCCCTTCCTGTTCTGAAAAAATAAGGACAAGGAGAGCCTGCCGAGAGACCTCCTGTGATCCCACTGGAGGTGACACCATTAGTTTTGGTTGTACTCTCCAGTAGCTTTGGCCCGTACCTGCACGCAAGGCCACACACATGCGCAAGTGCTTTAACAGTGGGGCCCCTCCATTGTGCAGTTGGCCTTTAATCCACTTTTCAGAGCAGTTTTTGGTGAACAGAAACTTGTAGGATTCCCCTACGGGCCTCTTTCCCAACATCCCCGGCTCCCCTGCTTTGGCGGTTTGCATTTCTAAAACACGATCAACCGAATTCCTGCCTTTCTCCTGACTACAGACTTTTAAGGGCCTGTACTGGAAAAGGCACTGGCTTTTGGCAAATGCAATGCGATGCAGCCGTCACTACAGCAGCATCCTCCCCTTTCAGCCTGTGCTGGTTAGGCTTAATTGTCAACTTGATAAAATCTAGAATTACCCCAAGATGGGCCTCTGAGCACGCCTGTGGGGAATTATCTTGATTTTCTTAACGGAGGTGGGAAGACCCGCCCACTGTGGGCAGAACCCTTCCGGGCTGGGATCTTGGGCAGTGTTAAGTGGCCAGAGGGAGCTGGGCAGCAGATGAGTCCATCTTTTTCTACCTCGCTACTGTGGAAGTTACGTGAACTGCTACCTCAAGCCCCCTGTCTCCACTTCCCCACCTTGAACTGTGAGCTAAAGCACACCCTTTCCTCTCAAATTGCTTTTATGAGGTAGAAAAATAAGACAGCCCCACAGCATCACTGTGGGTTTTTTGTTTGTTTGTTTTTTTGCTTGGTTTTCTTACTTATTTAAGTGTTCCTTTCTATGTGGGTTTTTTCTTCTTCCAGAATGCCCGATGTGATTTTTTTCAGAATAGCTTCCTTCACTAAGCAATATATTCTTAAGTTTCTTTCATGTCTTTTCCTTTATTATTTACAACTGAATAATTATATTCCATAGTATTGTACCACAGTTTACTAATTCGCCTTTTGAATTGTTTACAACTTTTGATGATTATGATATTTTTGTCAGTATTTATTTAACTAAATGTATGTGTTGTCTGGGTTTTATGTCAACTTGACACAGGCTAGAGTCATTTTGGAAGAGGGAATCTTATTAGAGAAAAGACCCCCATCAGATTGACTGGTCGACTTGCCTGTGGTACATATTCCTGATCAATGATTGGTATAAACAGACCCAGACATCATGGGTGGTACCACCCCTGGGCTGATGATCCTGGCTGTCATAAGAAAGCAAACTGAGCCAGACACAAGGGGCAAGCCAGTGATCAGCTCCTGCCTCCACGTCCTGCTCTGACTTCTTTGTGAGGGACTGATGTGGAACTGTAAGCTGAATTTTTTTTTTCCTCCCCCAAAGTTGCGTTTGGTCGTGGTGTTTTATCCCAGCAATAGGAACCCTAAGAAAATGGAAGGTGTGGGTGTCCCGTTACTGCGTGTGTGTGGGTCAGAGGACAACCTGCAGGAATAGTTTTCACCTTCTACCATGTAGGCCCCGGGGATAGAGCAAAGGTTGTTATGTCGGCACCTTTACCTGTGACACCATCTTGCCGTCCATTTCTGACAATTATGAAGGAAACGTTGTGTTGTTTCAAGGCAGGGTCTCATGAGGCTCAGGCTGGTCTTGAACTCTGGTCTCTGAACTTCTGATCTCCTGCCTCCTCCACCCAAGGGCTGGAATTTGCCACCGTGCCTGGTTTATGGGGTGCAGGATGTTTGATAGGGATCTCCTCTTAGACCCTGCTCAAACTGGGGTGGGGGAAACCCTGTCTTCCTTCCTCCTCCCAACCCAGCCCCCCTGAGAAAACTTTGAACAAAAGAATGACGCCAAGAGCTCAGCTCCGCATTACTGGCGGCTGATGTGACTCACTATTCTGATGTGACCAGTAAGTGCCACCGAGGTACTCAGCTTTTGACCATACTTGGGTTGGGCACAGTCCCAGCTCCTGGCTGACATGTCACGACCTCCGTCTATAAAACCCCCTTGTCTTAGTCAGGCACTTGACTTCATTAGCCCCCTTCCTTGGGACTGACAAACCTGCCTGGGAGTAGGTGCCTGATAAACCTGCATGTATCTGGTTTTAATCTGGTCTGATCTGGCCTATACTTGCATCGCTGAGAGAGCGGAGATACCTAGTACTGGGGATTGAGGCAGGGCTTCGTGTATGCTAGGGAAGAGTTCTGCACCGATGGGAAGAGCCACAACTATGAGTGAAAGGTCTCCAAACGCGTGTGTGCTCGTTTATGTTGTTTGCTAGCTTGTTTCTTTCAAATACGCTATGAATGGCTTGCCGCAGTCTATAGACCCATGTCATCATTTTAACTACTTCATAAGACACTGTCATGGTTTCTTGACTGCTAAACACTCAGGTTTAAGTTTATTGTCAACACTTAGTGGGGCAGTTTGAGTGAGAATGGCCCCCACAGGCTCAAGTATTTGAATGTTTGGTGGAACTGTTTGGAAAGGGTAAGGAGGTGTGGCCTTAGGCTGGAAAGATGACTCGGTGGATAAGAGCACGCACTGCTCTTTCTAAGGACTTGAGTTCAATTCCTAGCACCCACATCAGGTGGATTACAACTGCCTATAGGGCTGGAGAGATGGCTCTGTGGTTAAGAGCACTGGTTGCTCCTCCAGAGGTCCTGAGTTCAATTCCCAGCAACCACATAGTAGCTCACACCCATATATAATGAGATCTGGTGCCCTCTTCTGCTGTGCAGGTGTACATGCAGATAGAGCACTCATATACATAAAATAAATAAACAACTGCCTATAACTCCAGCTCCAGGGGGGGAATTTCACAGCTCTGATCTTTGTAGATATATTCATAGGCACATATCTCCCCACATACATGCACATAATTAAAATAATAACAAAAAAAAAGAATGGAAACTGTATTAATTTTGTCTTTCCAGGTTTTACTTATTCAGACTAAGGAATGTACTTCCAACGCCTAAGTGCTAACAATGGGCAAGAGATAGGAACCTCCTCAGTGATGGGCTAGTGAAAGGGGTTTTTGTTTGGTTGATTGGTTTTGGATTTTCAGGACAGTTTTTCTCTGCGTAGCCCTGGCTGTCCTGGAACTCACTGTGTAACACCAAGCTCGCTTTGAACTCAGAGATCTTCCTGCCTTTGCCTCTGGAGTGCTGGGATTAAAGGTGCACACTGCCACAGCCTGGCTTTGTTCTGTTTTTTAATGTGTGTGTGTTATTTTTCTGTTGCTGGGATAAAACACCAATGACCAAGAAAGAATTTATTTTGGCTTATGGTTCTAGAGGGATAAGAATCCATTATGGTGGCAAGCACAGCAGCAGGAGCAAAAGCTAAGAACCCACATCTTGAACACAAGCATGAAGCAGAGAGCAAACAGGAAATGGCACCAGGCTTTTAACCTCAAAGCCAGTGATGTACTTCCTCCAGGAAGGCTGCAGCACCTAAACCTCCCCCTACAGTGTAATCAACTGGCAATTGAATGTTGGAATGCCCAGGACCTTGAGGACCACTTCTCATTCAAACCGTGTGTGTGTGTGTGTGTGTGTGTGTGTGTGTGTGTGTGTGTGTGCATGTGCAATAATCTCTTGTTTCAGTATTTTTGAGGCAAGGACTTACTAAGTAGCCTAGGCTAACCCTGGTCTTGAGCTCTTCCTGCCTCAGCCTCCTGGGTGCTGGGATTCGACGCACAGCTCTAAAAAAACACTGGAATGAACAATCAAGACACAGGTTGTTTAAAACACTGGGCAAGCATCCATACGCACTGGCTCTCAGGCTTTTTTGATGCATGTCCATAGCAAGTTTAGGGAGCACCATGCACGGATCTCCACTGGGCAGATTCCTCTGCTATGTGGTGAATGCAAGAAGTAGGATTTGGAGAAAACACCGAGTGGCTGTGAGGATGGGAATAAGCCACCGAATAGGAAACGTATTGAGTGTTTTTCTTTCTTCCCAACGTCCACTTTCTTTCTTCTTGATGTGGTGGCCTGAGAGACAGGCATTCCACAAGCTCAGCCTAGATAATTTGTAGCTGTAATTTTTAGATGTTTATGTCAGAAATCCCAAGGGTCTGGGCTTACAAGCAGTTGTTAGCCACAAGACATGGGTGCTTGTAGGGCAGGGGTACTGTAGAACCAGCAGGAGCCGGTCTGAAACAGGAGTCCAGTCAGTCCTCTCCAGCTCTAGAAATCTCATCTCTAGAGTGATATGAGTGAGGGGCACTCTCTCTCCTGCCCCGGGCCTGTATGTCCCAGCTTACTCATAACCCTGCGTCCCCACCTTTGTCCCCTCCAGAAGAGGTCCCGTAGTCACAGCCAGGTTAAACTTTCCCTCTTCTTATAAGATCAGATCCAGAAAACACCTGGCATTTCTCTTTAGGCGCACTGCCAGCACCTTAGCCCCAGCCAATGATATACACTCACCCCAAAAGCCTCTACCCCTTCCCCCCAATTAAAAGTGCTCCTCAGTGAGGCCTGCTTTCTTGCCACTGGCCTGTTCTGCTCCCTGCTTTCTCCCCTTAGGTTGCACTGGCTGCAGGGGTAAGGCAGGTGCTGGGAACTGAACCTGGGTCCACCGCAAGAACAGCAAGCACTCATAACCACTGAGCTACCCCTCTAGCCTGGGTCACAGCAATAAGTTGCTTTCTGGCCTGTTGGGCAGCTATTGTACTTGAGCTAAGAGACTGACTTGCTGGAAACAGGAGCCAGCTACACAGCCTCACTCTCCTTCTGACCTTGGGTGGGATTTCTCATCTCTGGGCTTGATTGCTCTCCAGGCTGCCAGTCAGGTGTTTTCATAGTTTGTCCAGGTTTTTCTAATTGTCTTCAGAGGAAGGTTCTGTCTGAATCATCCAGTCAACCCTTAACAGAAACATAAATCGCTCTTCTCAAAGATTTGGTTTTCATAGTGGTTAAATATACATAACATAAAATGTGTCGGCTAAAACCATCCTGCAGGGCCAGTGAGGTGGCTCAGTAAGGGCACTGTGTGCTGGAGCCTGTGGATCTGAGCTCACTTTCCAGGACCCACATGATGGAGGAAGAGAACCAAGCCCTGCAAGTTGTCCTCTGACCCCCACACATGTGCTGTGCTGTGCTCCCACACACACGCTGACACAAAGGTAAATAAATCCATGTAGAAATAAATAAACTATAAAGCCATTTTATAGTGGAGCTTTCTGCGGTATGTGGTGCTTTCTGGGTTTGCTTGAAAATCTCCACTAACTAGATCCAGAACATTTCCACCAACCCAGAAGGAAACCTCAGAGCCACTAAGCTCTTCCTGTCCTTCCCTGCCTCTGCCCAGGCAACTGCTAGTCTGCCCTCTCTGTGAGCCTGCCTGTCTAGATGGCTCATAAGGTGGAGCCTGCAGTAAGTGTCCTTTTGTGTCTGTATTCTTGGCACTTACCATGTTTTCAAGGGCATAGCTCATTCATTTATTTTTGCAAGTAGGTGTATGCTGCTGCCTATCTTTGCCACCATGTTTGTGCAATATCTGAAGAGACCAGAAGAGGGTGTGTGATCTCCCTAGAGGTGGTGTTACAACAACTGATAACGGGTTCTGGGAACTGAAAGTAGATTCTCTGAAAGAGCAGCAAGCCCTCTTATCCACTGAGCCATCTCTGTAGCCCCTCTCTCACATACTTTTCAAAAAGTATATAAATGTAACACACACACACACACACACACACACACACACACACACACACACACAC
>OU015749.1:117906193-117917290 GCA_907169655.1 Acomys percivali | reverse complement strand
CACACACACACACACACACACACACACACACACACACACACACACACGCGACAGACAAAAACAGAGCAGCACAGTAAACACTTTCTGCTTTGTCTTCATCCTCCCTCTCCTCACTGTTGTTAGCTCTTGTGTTTTCTGTCCAAAGATGCTCTCTGCCCGTATCTAAGCATAAGGAAAAGGCATGAGGCAGTATTATTGCCAGGAGACAGAAGAGTGTCCCAGGCACCAGTCCTAGCTGGCTCTAATCTGCATGTGACATTGTGCATGCCACTTTCCCTGCCTGGACTTCATCTATGACAGCTGTGACTAATAAAAATAATAGCTAACATTCATTGGGCCAGTGTGTCTGTGCCACCGTGCAGTGTGTTCATGCATGCTGGCAGAAGTAGGCTTGCTTCAGCCCTGTATAAAGAGGCGTGATTAACCCCCGTTTAATCAACGACAAAAGTGGGACATAGAGACATTAAATAACTCCTGTAGGTCACACCTAATTAAAGGAGCTATTGGATTTTACACAGTAAGGCAGTCCAAGAGTGGCGCTCACAGCCACCAAAGCCACTCTGCTATTGTACTGGGTATGGATGATGTGGACATCATCCAGTGGTGGTGGTTTGCAACAAGACGCTGGCCAACCTGGTTCCCCCTAAATTTGGGATCTATGGTCCCTTGTCTAGCGCCTGTAGAACCCTGGCCAAGCTGCTCTGACTCACATAGCCTCATTTAGATGGTATGGGGTGACAACTGGCAAGGAAGCAGGGACAGCTGGGCAAGGTGCGGGTACCAACCCTGATGCTCTCTCATCAGAGCAACTGTGTAAAAGTCAGAGCTGCTTATTTTTAACAAAATAGTAATGCACATAATTTTATTTTATTTGTTTTGGTTTTGTGAGACAGAGTTTCTCTGTGTATCGGGCCTGGGTGTCTTGGAACTCTCTCTGTAGACCAGGCTGAACTCACAGAGATCCACCCGCTTCTGCCTCCTGAGTGCTGGGATTAAAGGCGTGTGCCACCACACCTGGATTTTTTTTCCAAATATAAATTTTACATTTTAATTGTGCCAGGTATAGTGGTGCACGTCTTTAATCCCAGCACTCAGGAGGCAGTGGCACGCAGACCTCTGTGAGTTTGAGGCCAGCCTGGTACATAAAGTGAGTTCCAAGGATAGCCAGGGCTACACAGAGAAACCATGTCTTGGAAACTTAACAACAAGAAAAATTCTTCATTTTGAGGCAAGGTCTTACTGTGTAGTCCAGGCTGGCATAGAACGGGTGATCCTCCCAAGTGCTGTTACAAACCTGTGCCACCATGCCCTATTTTTTTTTTTTTTTAAGATTTATTTATTTGTTATGTATACAGTATTCTGCCAGCACGCCAGGAGAGGACATCAGGTCTCATTATAGACGGTTGTGAGCCGCCATGTGGTTGCTGGGAATTGAACTCAGGACCTTCGGAAGAGCAGTCAGTGCTCCTAACCTCTGAGCTATCTTTCCAGCCTACCACGCCCTATTTTTTAAAGGCTAAGGAGACAACGCTGGTGGAAAAATGCTTTTCAGACAAGTTTGAAGGTCTGAGTCTGACCAGTACCCACATAAAAGGCCAGGTGTGGTACCTTGTGTTTGTGATCTCAGGGTTGCTGCGGAAGCAGACGAGAAGATCCCTGGGGCTCACCGGTCAGCCTAGCCGATTAGATGAGAGAGACAGTGAGGACTAAGAGGTGCCTCAGGGATTGGGGCGCTCGCTACAGAAGCCTAAAGGGTGCATTTTCAGTTGCTAGCCCCAGGTAAGAGCTGGGCATGGCAGTGTGTGTCTGTACCGCCAGAGCTGGGGTAAGGCAGCAGAAATAGGTGGGTCCTAAGGGGTGTGCTGTCAAAAGACAGGGCGGCAGCACCCTAGTAAAACTTGACCTATGAGGTGTCCATACAGAAGGAGGCTAAGCCATGGTGTGGAGTTTGCTGACACTTGCTCCAAACATTGCTTGAATTTCTAGCCCTCCATTTTCACAGTTTTCAAGTTTTGGTTTGACTTGCTATTGTAGCAGATAAGCGTATACAATTCTTCACAGGCAGCTCCCAGCTGTAATTGTCTGTTCTATAATGCATCTTCATGGAGTACATGGTGATTGTCAGGTAAATGAGTAATCAATGTTTGCATGACAGTGATGGGGGTGGGGGGGTGGGTAGGCACTGTTCCCCAGGGTCAGGTAGACATCCATGATAGTTCTTTTTTTGTTTTTGTTTTTGTTTTTTGTTTTTTGAGACAGGGTTTCTTATGTAGCCGTGGCTGTCCTGGACTCGCTCTGTAGGCCAGGCTGGCCTTGAACTCACAACGACCCACCTGCCTCTGTCTCTGAGCGCTGAGAGTATAGGCATGCGCCATTATGCCCGGCTAAACATTTCTTTTCTTAAATGGCCTTTCCTTTACCCCAACATTGATCATTGTCTTGGTCTGCTTTCTGCTGCTGTGTATGACAAGATGTCTCAGACTGGGAAATTATCAACAACACAGGTTTTCCTAAGGCTGAGTTCTAGATATTGAGACATTCAAGAATGCAGTGCTGCGCCTTTAATCCCAGCACTCGGGAGGCAGAGGCAGGCGGATCGCTGTGAGTTTGAGGCCAGCCTGGTCTACAAAGCGAGTCCAAGACAGCCAAGGCTACACAGAGAAACTCTGTCTCAAAAAACCAAAAAAAAAAAAAAAAAGAATGCAGTGCTGATACCTCATGAGATCACACAGAGGAGGGCACTCTACCACTGAAAGGAGCAATGCACATTATCATGGGTCTCAAACCCGAGTCCATCCTGGGGGAACTCCATTCTGAGAGGCACCTCCAGACGGAAAACCATCAGCACCTGCTTTGAGGGACACATCCGAGTTATACACTGTCATATTACCTTTTTTTTTTTTTTTTCTTTTCCTGCCTTTTCCTTAACTTCCCCCCATCCTCTCAGATAGTTTTTTACATAATTAAACAGATAGTATATCAGAGTTGCTGTTCCCTCACCACCTCCCCGAGCTCCCATTTCTCCCTTCCCTCCTCACTCTTCCCTTCTCCCTCCTCTTCAGGCCACTGCTCTACTGGACTTTCTCCCAAAGCCCCCTCCTCCTAGGCTGCTCCACTGTGGACAGGGCAGCCCCCTCCTCCTGGGCTGCTCCACTGCGGACAGGGCAGCCCCCTCCTCCTGGGCTGCTCCACTGCGGACAGGGCACTCGGATATAGTTTAAACCTTTTTTTTTTTTTTTAAATCTATTATCCCGGAAATGCACTTGATCTGTTTTTCACACTGCATTTCCTTTTCCTGGGTTCCGCGTCTGCCTCAATTTGTCAGCAGCTTCCACAGAAAAGGTATAGGGGAGACAAAATTCTAATATTCAATAAATCAAAAGTTAAAAAAAAAAGTCTTTAACCTCCAAGTACTCTAGAGTTTTAATAGAGTTTAGAATTTCGGTAGAATCATCGGCTAGAAGTTATAGTTTTCAACATTTCCAGGCATATAGTTAGGTATCTAATATTTTGTCAGTCCTGAAATTTTGGTATGGAATGTTTTCTTCTCTAAAAGCTTTTTATGATCTTATATTTGTGCTTCGTGTCCTGGAATTTCAGCACGATGTGCCTTGGCAAGGCCTAACTCCTGGTTCGTGAGCCAGGCACACAGTGGACCCTCTCAGTTCGAACATCAGATTCTTTTGAGAAAATTTTTTGTACTCTTTCCTTCCTCACTTCCTCCTCGCGACTTTCTCTGTTCTCTCTTAACTGCGATCTAAAGACCTTTGGAATAATTATTTTAAAAATATTTTTAAACAAATTTTATTTATTTATTTTTTATGTTGTCTGTGTGTGGGAGAGGGGGCTGAGCCTGCCATAGCATGCATGTGGCAGGCAGAAGACGGTTGAGGGAGTTGGCTTGCTCTGGGATGGAGCTCAAATTGGCAGGTGTGGTAGTAGCTCTGCTTTCACCTGGTAGCCACCTTGCCAGGCCTAAGAAGTATTTTCTAACTTCTGTATTTCTCTTTTTGATCTATTTTTAAAGGAATTTCCTAGACTGTGTCTTCTGATCTATTCAAGTTGTTTTTGTTCTGGCGACCCTTACTTTTGGTTTCTCAGGTCTCTTTCCCACTGGGTTGCATTTCTTAGGCTTCTGCTCTTTTTCTGCATGTGTTGTGCCTCCTCTTGATCTTTTGAGGACATTAAACATGGTGGAACTTCATTTATTTGTAGGTTTTATTCTGCTTCCTGGGTGGGTTTTGTTTCCTCAGGGTTCCTACTTCCTGTTTGTTTTTCTTTCTTCTTATATTCGAAACTTTCCTTGACTCTTTTTGTAATCTTGTCCGTTTTTAATAAAGAGTGAGATGTTTAAAGCTTTGTGGACATTCTGTGTTTACAGCGAGTGACCAGCTGATGAATACAGGGCTTTGAGAGGGTTGGTGAGAAGCCCCCATGACATTTCAGGGCCTCTTTCTCCTCCTGTTGGCCCAGGCCTGACATCCACAGTAGTTTATTTCTAGGTTGCTCACAAACACATTTAATAGTGGGTCATAGTTCGAGGCAGATTCTAAGGGAAATCGTATTTCCAAAAGATTCTGAGGAAGAGTTTTAAGTAAGTGGTCTTTCCAGGCCTAGAGTGATGGCTCATCTATCGGGAACACTTGCTGCCCTTCCAGAGGACCTAGGTTCGATTCCCAGCACCTACGTAACAGCTCACAACTGTCTGTAACTCCAGTTCCAGGAGATCCAGTGCCATCTTCTGGCTCTTGAAGGTATCAGGCACACACATGGTGCATATAACACATATGTAGGCAAACACTCATATATGTAAAATAAAAATAATATAAATCCTAAAAAAATAAAGTAGTCTTTTCTGCAAAACATCCTGTGACACTGAAACATGTGCTTTGACTGTACTAACAGTCGGTTTGCCTGGCTGGGGAGATGGACCTATCAGCAAAGTGTTTGCCTTGCAAGCTTAAGGCCCTGTGTTCAATCCCCAGACCCCACTTTGAAAATAAGCCTAGGTAGTGTGGTGTATATGTTTGAATCTCAGTACTCAGGAGGCAGAGGCAGGAGGATCTCTGTAAACCGGAGGCCAGCCTGGTCTACATGTTGAGCTCCAGGACAGCTACGACTGGATAGAATCTATGTAGTCATATGTCGGACTGTCTAAGTCACAGAGGCCCTGTCTCTTAAAAAAAAAAAAAAAAAAAAAAAAAAAAAAAAAAAGGAGCGCATAAAAACAAAGGAAGAAAGAAAGAAGCCCTACTGTGTGCTTTGTACCTGTACTCTCTGCTCTTGGGAGGTGGTCACAGATCCCAAGGGCTCCCTAGCCAGCCAACCTAGCTAGCTATATGGTCTCATAAAAGTACACTCTGATCTACACACACACAAACGTGCTTGTAATGTAGAGTCTGGGGTGTGGCTCTAGAGGGTTCCTGCTGGGCAACCGCATCATAGTCTGAAATCACACAGTATCCCAGCAATGACGCCATTCTCAGGCCCTATGCCAACCTTTCTTAGGGTAACACAGGAAGTCCTATGAAGTCCCACCTCCTCATCACCTCTCTCCACCAGAAAAACAGTGATAATATCTTGCCTTTTGTCCTTATCCTGTCCCCAGCTCATGTTCTTGAACCATCACTCAATCTTCAGAAGGTATTTCTGGGTAACAAGAAAGGGGTACACGAGTTAGCTTTTTAAGGCGCCATGTGTTGCTCCGAGACACCCGGGAGAACTAACTACAAGCACCCTGGTTTTAGCTGAGAGGCAGCGTGGGGTCGTCTGGGGGTGTGAGCCTAGGATGTAGCTCAGTGCTAAGGGTATGGCTAGAAGTGAAAGCCTCTGCATTCTCGATTCCCAGTGCAGGGAAGGAAGTGAGAGAGGAAGGGAGGGGAAAGAGGAAAGGAAGGAAGGCAAGCAGGCAGACACACTGGGGGGGGGTTGGCTGCTTCTTCTACCTAGATTGACATACAAGAGCCCTACAATGAGGTGCACCCTGAGCCAAATAAAAATTATAAAACGAAGCAGAATTATAGCTACATCACGAACCTATATAGTGCCCTGCCACGGGGTGCTGCGTTACCCGAACGACAGAGGCTGTCCTGAGGCTGCCTGAGATAAAAGCTGAAGTTCGGCTCTAAATGCCAATGCCCTTAGCTAATCTAAGCAAAGCGTGAACAGCAAGAATTCGTGCCTTTGAGCCGGGGTGGATTCACGAAAAGAAACTCTGAAGGGCAGCCGCCGGAAACCTCTGAGCGGGAAGCCCAAGTGCGCGAAGGGAAATATAACATCTAATCAGCTTGTCAACTCTGAGGGGCGTCTAAGAGTCGGGTGGGTGGGATGAGAGTGTGGAAAGTTGAGTCTCTGCAACAGGCAAGCTGTTAAGGGGCCTCTGGCGGGACACAGGTGGACTTCCACTCCGTGGTTCCTCTGTCTGGGGCGAGAGCAACTCTCTTAAGTCGGGACACCCAAGTTAGAAGTCCACCATACTTCTAAAAGAGGCCAGGAAGGGCTCGCTCAGCAACTTACAGGAAAAGACACCGCTCCCACTGAGCAGGAAGCTGGCCTCTGACATGCAGGAGTTTGTGAACTGGCAGCCCCCTTGAGAGCATCTCACCTCCCCCTTCTCACCCCCATCTCCTCCTCTCAGGAAATTGAGGCTACAGAGTGGCAAGGCAGAGGTACAAAGGTCACACAGCTCTTAAAGATATTTGGATTTCAAGAAAACAATCAAGAAAATCAATAAAGCTCCCCCGGAATTTTGCTGAATGCTTTTAAAAAGCTGTCTACATTACCTTTTTTCTTGGATGGTTTACTGACTGATTAAAAAAACAAAACAAAACAAAAAAACAAAAAACAAAAAAACAGAAAGCAAGCAAGCAAAGCGAACAAGCATGTGTTTAGCTAAGCAGTATTGGTACATGGCTCACCTTTAATCCCAGCACTCGGGAGGCAGAGGCAGGCATATCTCTGTGAGTTCGAGGCCAGCCTGGTCTCCAGAGCGAGTTCATTACAGCCAGGGATACACAGAGAAGCCCTGGGGGGTGGGGGGAGAAAATGTTTATTTTTATGTACAAGGGTATTTTGCCTGCAGGCCTGTCTGTGTACTATGTACTTGTCGAGTGCTTGAGGAGACCAGAAGAGGGTGTCAGATCCCGTGGAACTGGGCTATGGGGTGCTTTATTAGCTGCTATGCACATGCTAGGAGTGGAACCCCAGTCCTTTGCAAGAACTGCAAGTGTTCTTAACTGCTGGACCATCTTCTATGCTTTTTAATTGCGCTAATCAGATTAAGCTGTAGAAAATTGATATATTCATGGCTCAAACATGGTGTGCTGGCTAGACTTAGGTCAACTTGACAGTCTATGGTCATCTGATCTGAGGAACCCTTGATTGAGAAAAATGCCTCTATAAAGCTTTTTTTGTGTGTGTGTTTTGAGACAGGGTTTCTCTGTGTAGCTCTAGCTGTCCTAGACTCGATTTATAGACCAGGTTGGCCTCTAACTCACAGAGATCTGCCTGCTTCTGCACCAAAGTGCTGAGATTAAAGACGTGTGCAAGGATATCTGGCTTAAGGCATTTTATTACTTAGTAAACAATGGGGCGGGGCATAGCCCATTGTGGGTGGTGCCATCCCTGGGCTGGTGGCCCTGGGTGCTATAAGAAAGCAGGCTGAGCCGGGTGTGGTGGTGCACACCTTTAATCCCAGCACTCGGGAGGCAGAGGCAGGCGGATCGCTGTGAGTTGGAGGCCAGCCTGGTCTACAAAGTGAGTCCAGGATGGCCAAGGCTACACAAAGAAACCCTGTCTCGGGGGGAAAAAAAAAAGAAAGAAAGCAGGCTGAGCAAGCCCTAAGGAGCACGCCAGTAAGCAGCACCCTCTATGGCCTCTGCATCAACTCCTGCCTCCAGGTTCCTGCCCTGCACAAGTTTCTGTCCTCTTTTCCTCCAGTGATGTGGAAGTGTAAGCCAAAGAAACCTTTCCCCTACCCAATTTGCTTTTGGTGGCTGTGTTTTGTCAGAGCAATAGAAGCTCAAACCAGGACACATGGTTCAGAGTTAGCAGCTTTGAGTAGCTTGAGTTAAAAAATTATTACATACATCATAGCTACTGTTATTGTCATACAACAGTCACTTAATGACAGGGTTCGTTCTGAACGGTGTCCCCTGGGGTGATTTAGTTGGGTGAATGTCATGGGGCGTGCTTGCTCACACCTGGGCTGTGGCATAGCTTGTTGCCTGTAGGGCAGAGACCTGGGCAAAATGCCCCTGTACTGATCCCAAAGGCAGTTGTAATAGCACTGCAAGTAATTGTGTAGCTCAACATCTCTAAACACAGGAAAGTTCCTATAAAAAGACCAGGTGTGGAGCTGGGCAAATAGCTCAGTCTGCAAAGTGCTTGACATACAAGAATGAGAACCCAAGTTTTGCTCCCTCTGCCACCAACACACAGGAAAAAAAAAAAAAAAGCCAGATGTGGTGGAACAATGGTAGTACATACTTGTAATCCTGAGGAGGCAGAGGCAAAGGGTCTCTGAGGGTCTCTGGCCAGCCAGCCTAGCCTGATCTGCAAGCCTCGGGTCCCAGGAAAGATCCTGCTTTAAAAGACAAAGTTAACTCTAGAGGAATACAGCGTAGCCCTTGAACTTGCCTGCCTCTGCCTCCAGAGCACTGGGATTAAGGCCACGAGCCACCACATTTGGTCCCTATTACTGAACCCTGAACACAATTTATTCCATTCGGTTCTCATGAAGCTCTGACGACATGGGTACACTCTGGGTGTAGCAATGCTGCTCTTGCATGCCTGTTGTCATCAGGGCCTCATTTGCCTAGTGCTTTCAGCCCGTGGCTACCGTTCGTGGGAACCCAGAGCTCACACAGCCCTTGCTACTTCTGGGCTCTGGCTCTGGGCTGGAACGGCAGTTGGAATGCTCCTTTTGCTAGAAACTGAGATGGGGATGTGGTAAGGAAGCAGGGACCTGGGGATTCTATTAAATCATGCACTTGTGGTGGGGTACTTTCTTATGTTTGTTTGTTTGTTTGTTTATTGATGGAAACATTAAGCCTGGGACTTGCTATGCAAATCAGGCTGGCATTGAACTTAAAGCGATCCACCTGTGACTGTCTCTTGAGTACCCAGATTTAAAGTGTGTACCATCACACCCCACCTTAAGATTTGCTTTATCTGAAGTATGTGTAAATGGTGGCTGGTGGGGGGATGTGCTTGAGTGTGGGTGAACTGTGAAACCAGAAGAAGTCACTCAGGCCCCTGCAGTGAAACTGCAGGAAGCTGTGATGCTCCAGATGTGGGTGAAACTAAATCTTCTGCAAGAGCTGTACAGGTTTTTGGGTTTTGTTTGTTTTCTTCTTTTCTTAGTATTTTTATTCTAAAAATTATTTGTTTATATATTTTAGTTTTTCAAGACAGGGTTTCTCTGTGTAACTTATGGCTGTCCTGGACTCACTTCGTAGACCACCAGGCTGGCCTTGAACTCATAGTGATCCACCTGCCTCTGCCTCCCAAGTGCTGGGATTAAAGGTGTGCACTACCACACCCAGCTTAAAAATATTTATTTTTTATATCTGTTTTATGTGTACATGTATTTTATGCCCACATGTATGTGTATACTCTGTGTGTGACAGAGTTGGGATGTTGGATCCCCTTAGACCAGAGTTACAGAGGGTTGTGAGCTGCCGTGTGGGTGCTGAGAACTGAAGGCAGGACCTTCACAAGGCAGTGTATGCTCCTAATTGTTGTTCAGGGCCCAGTAGGCAGCCTGGCTTCCGTGTCCAATTGATCAGTCCAGATGTTGCTTGCTTCCAGATGAGAACAGTCAGATCTCAAGATTATAGGTTCGTTTCTCTCAGGAATAGCTAGAGTGCTTTAGGGCCAGGCCTGTGCACTATGCTGGGATGTGGAAAGAGTTTTCCACTTAAGCTATTTTAGAATGTGATTGCTGGTGTCAGATGACAGTGGCGACTCAGAGCTCCACAAGCCCATGATGACACCAAAAGTGGTACAGCCCTTTGTCAGACTGCTGTGCTACGCATGGTAGAAGAAGCAAGTGGATATTCGAAACTAGCGGGCTGGCAGGTCCGGTGAGATGCAGGCCCAACAGTGGTGCTTCACCCATGCTCGGCACCAAGCTAGCGGCAATGGAGTGGGCTTCAGTGGCTGCCAAGGCAGCTCCACCATTGCTACCTTGGCTGCCTTGATGGGCAGTCAAGCCCCAGGCATTCAGGTGCAATTCGTTCCCAGACTAAATGGAGTCTCAGAAGGTCAAATGTTGTGAGCCTGAGAGAGCAAGCCAACCAACTTTTACTTATAAACCTTGGGCAGTGGGGAGAGGTTTGTGGATGAATGTGTCTGATTCATTAGGGCTAGAGGTGCCAGGATACTTGACTTACAGGTAGTGGTACAGTAGCTCATTTACACGCAGTAGCATGGGATCCTATCACAAGAAGGAGAACACGGTACTTAATTATCTTATGGGAGGGGGGAAGAACTTCCAGGTACAATTATAGGCCATTTGCTGAAAGTTAGGATCTCCTTAGCGTAGGGTGGGATATTTTTAGGAATCTACAGGCAGGTGCTTACTGAAAAGGTTATATCAGAAGAGAGCTAGGCCTTCTTCCCTGAGGGCTATGTGACTCTCCTTACAAGATCTGGGGTTCCCCTAGATCAGGTGGAAAGAGAACCCCACTGAGAAAGGGAGTCCATTGTAATAGACCAAGCTCAGTTGGCTATCTGGATACACCAGACTTTGGCCTTTTCTGAAGAGCCCCACTCCTAACCACTGAGGTTTTTGAAATTCACTTTGTAACCCAGCTAGCCTTCAGGTCATGGCACTCCTCTTGCCTCAGCCTCTCGAGTGCTGGGATGACAGGCATGAGCTACCGTATCAGGAGACGTTTACCATCTCTATTCAGTCCTGTGTCACCTAGTGTCTGAGGACAGCGTGTCTTTCCAATGGATTCTGTATCTCTGTCAACCTCCATATGCATCCTAATCCCCACAAAATTACTACTACTGCTGCTGCTGCTGCTACTACTACTACAATAATAATAATAATAATAATAATAATAATAATAATAATAATAATAATAATAA
>OU015749.1:117894706-117906183 GCA_907169655.1 Acomys percivali | reverse complement strand
AATAATAATAATAATAATAATAATAATAATAATAATAATAATAATAAAAGTTTAAAAAGAAAGAAAGCCTTATTCTCTCTTTTGGCATGTTGGACAGTGTAAAGATAAGGGTTCTTCTTATGAGCTAAGCATGTTAAAGGTTAATCATTGTGCTCTCAGTGAGTGCCATGGCCCACTCGGGAAGCTGAGACAGGAGGGTTGCTATGAGTTCAAGGCCTGCTGGGGCTACATAGCAAGGTCCAGTCTCAAACTAACCAAAAGGAAAAAAAACGACTTTGAAATCAAGTCAAGGATGCCATTACAATTCTATGATATGACCCAAGTGTTTGCATGTTTACAAAACTTTTATGTTGAAATCCTTACCCCAGTAGGATGGGTTGCAAAGTGGAGACCTCCAGGAAATAATTAGGTTGTGAGGATGGAGCCCTCAGGAGTCAGGCTTGTGCCCTTATAAACAGGGTCCTACCAGAGGCTGAAGAGATGGCTTGGTGGTTAAAAGCACTTTCTGCCCTTGCAGAAGATCCAGATTTGGTTCCCAGCACCCACATGGCAGCTCACAACCATATGTAGCTCCAGTTCCAGAGGATCCGATGCCCTTTCCTGGTTTCCTCGGCCACCAGGCACACACACAGTACACTTACATACCTGCAGACAAAAGACTCAAAAGCATAAAATAAAAATAAATAATCCTAGAAAGGAATGGAGTCCCAGCCAGGTGTGGTGGCCCGTACCTGTAACCCTAGCCATCAGAGAAGTGGAGTGATTGCATTAGTGAGTTACAGCCCATGTAAAAATGTGTATAATTGGGGGGGGGGGGGAAGGAGAGGTCCTTTGCTAATCACCTACTCTAATTCCCAAATAATGAGACAGAGACCTATTGATTTATCCAACAAGCGACACGTCCCAAGTTACTTGCCACACTGGTCCTGCCTGGGCTGCTTCTGCCCCATCAGGTCAGTGCTCAATGGCATCATCCTTTCTCTCCCTCTTCTCCTGCCTCGTGGTCCCTACCTGAGACCCCTTGACTGGGAATGGAAGTCCAGCCGACCCATCTCCACTGCCCAGTCATTGGCTCTCAGCTTCTTTATTAAAACAATGAGAGCCAGGCGGTGGTGGCGCACGCCTTTAATCCCAGCACTCGGGAGGCAGAGGCAGGCGGATCGCTGTGAGTTCGAAGCCAGCCTGGCCTACAAAGGGAGTCCAGGACAGCCAAGGCTACACAGAGAGACCCTGTCTCAAAAACCAAAAAAAAAAAAAAAAAAAAAAAAACCAATGAGAAATAAGTGGGGAGCAATATTTACACAGCATTAATACAGGAGATTCTTCATAGAAATGACAATGCCCACGTCGGGACTGCAGTCAGATCTCAGGCACAAAAATCAGCATCTGAGCACACAGTGCAACCGGCCCAACCAGCATCAAGCCTGGGCCACAGAAACCCTTATACCAGAAAATAAAAACAGTGGGGAATGGCACTACCACCAACTCTGATGACCTGGGTTTCATCCCCTGGACCCACATGGTACAAAGAAAGGACTGGTTCCTGCAAGTTGTCCTCTGGCCTCCACAGGCACACAGTGACATGTGCACAGCAACACACACACACACATATAAACACACATGAGAATAAGTAAATAAGCATGTAATTTAAGCAAAACAGAAAAAGGACCCCAGAGAGTACCCTAGCTCTCTTTCTACAATGTAGGATGAACAGAATTAGCAAGCCTGTAACTCCTTCCCGACCCCAACCACTCTGGTATCCAGGTCTCAAACTTTTTTTCTTTTCTTTTCTTTTCAGTTTTTCGAGAAGGTATCTCTGTGTGGCCTTGGCTGTCTTGGACCTGCTTTGTAGACCAGGCTAGCCTCAAACTCACAGTGATTGCCTGCTTCTTCTGCCCTGAGTGCTGGAATTAAAGGTGTTTACCACCACACTCAGCTTAGGTCTCAAACTTTTAACATCCAGATCTACAAGAAAGTTCTGTTGTTGAAAACCCAAAGAAACTGACGGTGTTAGTTCCTTGTCTTTTGGTGTGAATAAAGCAACTTAAGGGAGAACGGGTTTGACTTGGCTCTGAGTTCGAAGTCACAGCAGTGTGGGGTGGCTGGTCACGCTGCATCCACAGTCAAGAAGCAGAGATCAATGGGCGCTTGTGTTCCGCTCACTTTTCCTCTTTATAAGGTCCAGGATCCCAGCCAAGGGAATGGTGCCGCCCATGGTAGGCAGGACCACAGCCAATCTTCCAGGTGACTTTTAATCTCATCAAACAGACAACTGAGATTAGCCATTGCATCGATAGAGACAAAAGCTCATTAGGACAGTTATCTTAAGTATTCATGTTCTATTCTGTTGTTGCTGCTGCTCTCTGCTTGCTTTGCTTCTGTTAGCCCATTTTGTTTTTGAGATGATGTCTCTTCTATCCCTGACCAGCCTAGACCTTGTAATCTTCTTACTGCTTTGACTCCCCCCACCTCCAACCTGAATGGGGACCACATTAAATCACCACTCCTTCAGCTTCAGTGGGTCTATTGTCCGTTTCTTCCATCAAGAGTGCTTTTGAGCCGGGGGTGGTGGCACATGCCTTTAATCCCAGCACTTGGGAGGCAGAGGCAGGTGGATCTCTGAGTTCGAGGTCAGCCTGGTCTACAAAGTTAGTTCCAGGACAGCCAGGGCTACACAGAGAAATCCTGTCTTAAAAAAAACCAAAACCAGCCGGGCGGTAGTGGCACACGCCTTTAATCCCAGCACTCGGGAGGCAGAGGCAGGCGGATCACTGTGAGTTCGAAGCCAGCCTGGTCTACAAAGTGAGTCCAGGACAGCCAAGGCTCCACAGAGAAACTCTGTCTCGAAAAACCAAAAAAAAAAAAAAAAGAAAAAAGAAAAAGAAAAAGAAAAAGAAAAAAACCAAAACCAAACCAAACAAAAAAGAAAGAGTGCTTTTGACTACTGAGGTCTGGGACTCCAGAGAAAAGCAGAAAGAGAGGTCTAAAGACAACTACTCCCAGCCGGGCGTGGTGGCGCACGCCTTTAATCCCAGCACTCGGGAGGCAGAGGCAGGTGGATCGCTGTGAGTTTGAGGCCAGCCTGGTCTACAAAGTGAGTCTAGGACAGCCAAGGCTACACAGAGAGACCCTGTCTCAAAAAACCAAAAAAAAAAAAAAAAAAAAAAAAGAAAAAGAAAAAGAAAAAAACCAAAACCAAACCAAACAAACAAACAAACAAAAAAGAAAGAGTGCTTTTGACTACTGAGGTCTGGGACTCCAGAGAAAAGCAGAAAGAAAGAGAGGTCTAAAGACAACTACTCCCAGCCGGGCGTGGTGGCGCACGCCTTTAATCCCAGCACTCGGGAGGCAGAGGCAGGTGGATCGCTGTGAGTTCGAGGCCAGCCAGGTCTACAAAGTGAGTCTAGGACAGCCAAGGCTACACAGAGAGACCTTGTCCCAAAAAAAAAAAAAAAAAAAAAAGACAACTACTCCCTCCCAATCCATAGTGCTGTACTGAGGGTTCAAACCATGAGCTTTGAAGACTATTTAAATCTGTCCCTTGGAAGCCTCTGTATTCTGTATTAAGGGCTGTTAGGGTATCAGGAGGTGAACAGACCAGGCAGACACCACTCTCATCAATGGACTCACTGATGAATTCATAGCTGAGTGGACACTAAGATGAAGACTGGCTAGGTCACTGTTGGTGTGTCATTGAAGAGTCTACATTGTCCCTAGCTCTGTCCACCTCGCCACCCTCACCTCACCAGCAGGCCAGGAATCAATAGCTGTGTGACTGTGCACTGAGATCTTTGGAACCATGAACCCAAGACTTTCCTGTCATTTCTCTCAGGCGTTTTGTCATAGCAATAAGGTGGCCAACACAAGAGCTCAGAGGTAGGACTGGGGATGTGGCTCAGTAGGTGGAGGGCTTGCCTGGCACACACAAAGCCCTGGGTTCCGTCTCCAGCACTGTATAAACTGGGCATGGTGGCACAGACCTGTTGGGAATTGAAGACAAGAGGATCAGAAGTTCAAGGTCATCCTTGGAGTGTGAAGACTGTGAGATACCTGAGAGCCCCATCTAAAATGACAGCAGGAAGGAGGAAAGGAAGGAAAGAAGGAAGGAATGAAGGAAAGAAGGAAAAACAGAAAGGAAGAAGAGGACCAGGTTGGAAACCTGGCCCTGCTGCTACTCAGCAGAGTCGAGGCCGGATGAGGGATATGGCAGCCGGGGAGTGATTGATTAAATAATCCGAATGAGCTAAGTGGCGACTGAGCTAGAATATGTAAATGCAAGTTTATTGGAAGTGGCTCGCGAGGGGCAGGGGAAGGGGGGAGCCTTGCTGGGGTGGGGGAAGGGAAGGAGAGAGGGCAGGGAGGTGGGAAAGGGAAAGGGACAAGGGGGGCCAAAGGGCAAAAGGGGAGGAAATGTCTGGTTTATATAGTCTCTGGGTTTATATAGTCTCCGTGCCAGCCACGCCCTGCAGCCAGACCTAACATCCAGGAAGTCATTAAAGCATAGTCCCAAACCAGCTGGGTTTCCAGTGCCTTTACAGAGAGGGACAGCCACTGCCCCACCTCCTCCTGCCTTTGACCAAGTATTCTGTGAGAAACTGAAGGCAAGAGGGGCTGCAGATCCGCCTGGCATCCATCCCGGCCCTGGTCAAAGCCGTGCTCAGCTACTCGCTTTCATGACCAACTCATGCCAAGTGTTTGACTCGCTGGCTCTCCAGGGTCTCCCCAACACCCTAGCATGGGAACGCAGCCCAGGCCAGGGCCACCTCCAAACCCTTCCTGTCTCCAGGCTTGAAGTCTCTTAGTGAGCTCCTGATGAGGTCCCTTTGATAACAAGAACGTCACTGCCTGTCTCTAGCCTTCCTGGGATGCCCTGTGAGGCCTGAAGCCGATAAGAGTGTGTGTGTACGTGCAGGCTAGTGGGCCAGACGCCTTCTTGTTGCTAGGCACTGGGTGCTGGGATCTGGAGCCTGGGACAGGCCTGTGGGATGCGTCAGCAAACAGGCCTCTAGGGCACAGAGCTGAGGATCTGATTGCCGCTCCGAGAGGAGCTGGGTCAGCTACTTCGTTTTGTTTGTTTGTTTAACTGCCTTTCCGGTCATATGCTTCTCTGAAGAGAAGATTCACCATGTGCAGAAAAGCTGAACGTCCCCATCCCTCAGAAAGTCAGCCCCTCGGGAGCTGCAGCCACCCCGACATGAAAATGGGAAAGGAAAAAAAAAAACAAACAAACCTTCAAACTTAAATGGAAGTTGGTGTGTTAACTAAATTAATTAATTAGTTTGAGACAAGGTATTACTTTGTGATCCTAGCTGGCCCTGTACTCACAAATGTCCACCTGTCTCTGCCTCTTGAGTGCTGGAATTAAAGGCCTGTGCCACACCACTGCCCAGCTCATCCATTCCTTTCATCATCCATTTGGATATCCAATAAAGCTTTGGGAAGTATCTATCTTGCCTAGGAACGATGCAAAATTTAGGGGAGAAAGATTGTCTGTGACCCTGGCCTTGAGAGCATCACAGCTGCCGGAAGACAGACCTGGAAGCAAGCATTTGTCTGTTCCTACCTGCATGGGGTTTTTCATTTCTTTTCTTTTCTCTTCCCCACCCCCCCTGCCAAGACAGGGTTTCTTTGTGTAGCCTTCACTGTCCTGGACTCGTTTTGGAGACCAGGCTGGCCTCGAACTCACAAAGATCCACCTGCCTCTGCCTCCCGAGCGCTGGGATTAAAGGCATGCGCCACCATTGCCCAGCCTTCATGGGGTTTTTCAGGCTTTGTGGGAGAAAGCACACATTCGTGAAAACCACTCAAGGAAGGGTGAGAGTGTCACTCCAGTAGAGGTGGGGTTTGAAGACAGGCTTTAGCAGCTCTTGTGTGCACATATGGGTGTGTGCACCTACGCACACGTTCTCAAGGGTTGAAATCCCTCCCACCACATTCCCCAGGGCGTCTCCCCAGCCACAGTGACTATAATCACAGCCAGCCCAGGTCTTTAACCAAACACCACATTCCACCACCCTGGACACCGTCTTTGTTTGAGCTTCTCTCTGGAGGAAGGAGGGGGGAGGGGCAGAGTGCCGGAGCACATGGGACACTTCCATCTTCCCTTGATTTAGAAGCCGCAGCCATGATGCTGCTCTCTTGCCCGCCTAACCCCAGTTACAGCGCCTCAGACCTAAAGAACTCCGGCACAAAGTTCCAAGGGACAGGGGGCCACCTTAAAGTCACTAGCCCAACAGATTACTTTACAGAACCCTGGGGCACTGACTTTAGTGTCACACACACAAAGGGACAACAGCTTTGCAGAAGTCCAGGGAAGAGCCTTCTCCACCAGTCAGCTGCTGAGTGAGTGACACCTCAGCCCCTTGCTTAGGGCTCAGCCTAACAAGCCAGTGCAACACGCAGGAAGTGTGGTGGCGGAAGTGGAAGTGTAGATGACACCAGGGTCTTCACAGGGAGATTTAGGTGGGAGGCAGGGGAGCCTGTAAAAGCCAAAGGTGACTGGGTTTAGCTAGTGGGAGGAGGCCACCGAGCCGGGAGGCTGCAAGCACCGAAGAGAAACTTAATAGTAAATATGGTTCATGGGTCCCAATCTCGCTTCTCTTCAGGGAGCTGTGCGGATTGGAAAGTGTCAAATCCTCCTGTGCACCTAATCCTGTTGCTCTCCAGAGAGAATGTGGCTTAGATTTATCTTTAAACCGCCTCGGAGAGGATCAGTGGGTCATTCATTTCGGCCACCTGGGGCTGGTAGACGCTTCCTTTAGCACAGCTTCCTTCCTGCAGCACGGCGGGAGAACAGCGATTCCTCCCTGGCTGAGGGGTTTGTTTTGTTTTGTTTTAATAATTTAAATCCTCTGTTTTATGTATCTAATCTCTTCATATTTTCAAGATAAAATTAGTTCTATGGGGCATGTTAAATTCTCTGAGCACATTGGAATTGTTGTTTATCATTTAAATTTAATTTAACCTTTTTCTTTCTTTAGTGTTTTTAATTACTTAAGAAATACACACCCGTTGTAAAGGATTCATAAGATGGTGAAGGGTATGATGATGTGGAAGCAGATGCCACCTGATCTGTTCTACTGCTAATACTCTTGGCACTTGGGTGTGCCCTTAAAACCTAAAAATAGAAATGTTTATTTTCTTTTTCGGAGACAGGGTTTCTCTGTGTAGCCTTGGTTGTCAATGACTCACTTTGTAGACCAAACTGGCCTCGAACTCACAGCAATCCGCCTGCCTCTGCCTCCCGTGTGCTGGGATTAAAGGCGTGCACCACCACGCCAGGCCTAGAAATGTTTATTTAATTTTTAAGGGTCTCCCATAGCTCAGGTTGGCCTCAAACTTGCCATGTAGCTAAGGGTGACCTTGAACTCCTGAATCTCAGCACTCGGGAGACAGAGGCAGGCAGATCTTTGAGTTCTAGGCTCGCCTGGTCTACAGATCCAGGACAGCCAGGACTACACAGAGAAACCCTGTTTCAAAAAACAAAACAAATCCAAAGATATTTTTGCCGCCCCCTGCCCCCAGATATGATGTTTGTACTTCTGTTGAAAGTGTCACTCACTGTGAGTGCCAGTGGCACCAGCTATCTCACTAAGCATTGTGCCACTTCACTACCCAGTAGCAGAGACTCCAGGTTCCTGAAGAAAGCCCTTTGTTTGCTGGGTGTTGAGGCACAGACATGTAATCCCAGCACTCAAGAGGCTGGGGCAGGAGGATGGTGAGTTTAGGCCCTCCTGGGCAACATGTCAGGAGAAGGAAAAAAGGCAGCCAGTGGTGGCATGCACCTTTAATCCCAGCACTCAGGAGGCAGAGACAGACAGATTTGAGTTCAAGGCCAGCCTGGGCTACAGAGTGACTTCTAGGACAGCCAAAGCTACACAGAGAAACCCTGTCTTGAGAGAGAGAGAGAGACAGAGAGAGAGAGAGAGAGAGAGAGAGAGAGCAATAAGTCCTTAATAAGGTGCCTGTATTTAGGATTCTGGGCCTTGGGCTGGGGATGTAACTCAAAGGTAGAGTTGTCTGACGTGCACAAAGCCCGGGTTTCCATCCCTAACACTGTAACACTACATTGTATTCACTACCAAGAGCGGGCAGCGAAGGCTCCCAACACATCCCCGGACAGGTGATCCTCTGAACCGTCAGCAGGGAAGCCCTGTCTAAGCCAGCTGCAGCCGAACACTGTGTTTTAGTTAAAGTAACACTGACGGATATACTATGCTTGTTTAGATTTCAACTTTTTTTTTTCCCTCAAAAAAGGAATAACACTGGGCTGGGGATGTAGCTGGTTGGTACAGTGTGCTGGCCTAGCATGCATGAGAAAGCCCTGGGTGCCAGCTCCACCCAGCCTTGCATAAACAGGGCCTTGGTGGCAGCAGTCCTAGGCTGGAGGGAAGGCAGAGTGGTAAGTAGTAACTCAGGGTCATCGTCCAGGCCCTGAATATTCAGTTTGAGGCTATCCTGGGCTACATAAGACAACCATGGATACACAGAGAAATCCTGTCTCAGGGGGAAAATGAATAAATAAATAAAACATAAGCTTGGCCCTGCAAGGAAAACTGACAATGTTTATTACTAACGTTGAAATCCAATCTTTCAAGGAAAAAAAAAATTAGAATTTCAAAGCTTCAATTAGCCAGCAGAGTGGAATAGCTTCCAGCTCATAGAAACAATGTGAGAAGTAACGATATTAACAAATGTGATATTGTGTGTGTGTGTATGTGTGTGTGTGTGTGTGTGTGTGTAGGTAGGTTTGGTTTTTCTTTTCTTTTTCTTTTTTTTTCTTTTCTTTCTTTTTTTTTTTTTTTTTTGGTTTTTTGAGACAGGGTTTCTCTGTGTAGCCTTGGCTGTCCTGGACTCCCTTTGTAGACCAGGCTGGTGTGTGTAGGTTTGGGTATGTACATGTGTGTGAAGGCCAGTGGTCAACATTGAGTGTCTTTCTCAGTTGCTGTCCACCTTTTTTTTTTTTTTTTAACAGTCTGTCCCTGAGCCTGGCGCTTATGGACTGGTAGGCCACCAAACTCCAGGGATCTTCCTGTCTCTCCCTCCCCAGTGCTGGGGTTCAAGGATCACAGGAAGTTTTTTTCCCTTTAGATTCACTCATTTTGCGTGTGTGTTTTATCTGCTTGTATGGCTGCCCTTGGTGGTGAGAAGTTCCTGTTGGAACTAGAGTGACAGATGGTCAGACACCACATGTGGGTGTTAGGAACAGAACCGCTGCCCACTGGAGGAGCGGCTAGTGCTGTTAACTGCTGAGCCTTCTCCCAGCACCTCTGCACCCCACCCCACACACACACTGTGTGACTTTTCCTTTTTCTTTCTTTCTTTTCTTTTGTTTGTTTGGGTTTTTTTGTTTGTTTGTTTGTTTGAGACAGGGTTTCTCTGTGTAGCCCTAGCTGTCCTGGACTCCCTCTGTAGGCCAAGCTGGTCTCAAACTCATAGAGATCTGTTTGCCTCTGTCTCGGGGTACGCCGCCACACCCGACTGACTTTTGTTCCTTTTGTTTGTTTGTTTGTTTTTCAAGACAGGGTTTCTCTGTGTAGCTTTGGCTGTCTTCTGCTCACTCTGTAGACCAGGCTGCTGGCCTCGAACTCACAGCGATCCGCCTGCCTCTGCCTCCCAAATGCTGGGATTAAAGGCGTGCACCACCACACCTGGCCTGACTTTTCTTTCTTAATACTCACATATAAAAAACACTTTCATAGCCAGGCAGTGGTGGTGCATGTCCTTAGTCCCAGCACTCAGAAGGCAGGAAGATCTCCAGGAATTTCGAGGCCAGACTGGTCTATAGAGCAAGTTCCAGGACAGCTAAGGCTACATAAAAAAATCTGATTCAAAAATACCAAACCAAAAACAATTTTAAAATTCAAAGACACGCAGGGCATGAGGGCGCTCGCTTTTAATCCCAGCAGAGGCAGAGGCAGGCGGAACTCTGTAAGTTTGAGGCCAGCCTGGTCTACAAAGCAAGTCCAGGACAGCCAAGGCTACACAGAGAAACCCTGTTTTGAAAAATGAAAAATTTGAGCCAGGCATGGTGGCATGCACACCTATAATCCCAGCACTTGAGAGGCAGAGGCAGGTGGATGGATATGAGTTTGAGGCCAGCCTAGTCTGTAGAGTGAGTCTAGGACAGCCAAAGCTACCCAGAGAAACCCTGTCTCGAAAAACCAAAGGAGCCAGGCGGTGGTGGTGCACGCCTTTAATTCCAGCACTCGGGAGGCAGAGGCAGGTAGATAACTGTGAGTTCGAGGCCAGCCTGGTCTACAATGCGAGTCCAGGAGAGCCAAGGCTACCCAGAGAAACCCTATCTCAAAAAACCAAAGAAAGAAAGAAAGAAAGAAAAAATAAGGAAAGAAAGACCAAAGGGGGAAAAAAAGAAAAATAAAAAAATTATAGACCCTTTCACATGAGCGCTGAGGGTGGAGCTGAAATCCTGACACAACAAGCACACTACTGCGTGAAACATCTCCCCAGGGCTGCTTTTTTAATATTATTAAAAACATGTTAATAATATTCATTCTATATAACTCAGTAATCCATGCATAGAATTACAAAATTGTGCATATATGAAAGATTCCTTCAAGGCAGGAGATTAAACCATCAGACTTTCATAAAACTGGATACAGTCTAGAATCCATGTCGTCCCCAACCTGGGAGAGCCTGCTGCTTGTCAAGTTAGGTAAACTGGGAAATGTCCACAACAACCTAAAAAGAATATAAAAATAACTCCCCCTTCCTGGCTGCCTGGCTGCGTGAAGCCAGACTTTCTTCCTTCACTTCAGCAGAAGCAGCCCACTGCGGCAGAGTGGAGCAGATGCGGAGTGGAGAATCCAGTTGACTTCTGTGAAGCCACGGATTAAAACACATTTGCAGGAGTGTGACACAGTGACAGTTTTCTCACTAAGCGATGTTAACTTTTATTTAGAAAGATGTGATTTATGTTGAGATGTAAAGAATTAATTTGTTATTTTAAATCACTGAATAAATACACGTTTTTGAACATATCTTGGCTTTCATTTCTAAAATTGTAAATGTTAGTGGGCAAAACCTTCCCAGACAGATCACACAGAAATCTTTAATAAGTAATAAGAATATGAAAAAAAAAAAAGAAAAAAAAAAGGTCCCACCCCAACTGAGGAACTTCCAGGGAGTCAGTTTTTTTTTTTTTAAGTTCTCTCTCTCTCCCTCTCTCTCTCTCTACCCCCATCCCTTGGTTTTTCGAAACAGGGTTTCTCTGTGTAGCCTTGGCTGTCCTAGACTCTTTGTAGACCAGGCTGGCCTCGAACTCACAGCAATCCACCTGCCTCTGCCTCCCAAGTGCTGAGATTAAAGGCGTGTACTCTTGATAGATGGGCGGGCCCCAGTGGATGGCCTATACCTAGAAGGATACAGACAGCACAAATTGGAATCCATAGGTTATAAATTAATAATGACAATAATAATAATAATAATAATAATAATAATAATAATAATAATAATAA
>OU015749.1:117879163-117894696 GCA_907169655.1 Acomys percivali | reverse complement strand
AATAATAATAATAATAATAATAATAATAATAATAATAATAATAATAATAATAAATAGCTTTAAAAAGAGTGTGAAAGGTCCTTAAGTTCTAAGTGAGATGGATTAGCGGGGAAAGGCACTTTCTGCCTAGCTTGATGACCTGAGTTTGATCCTACAAACTTCCTTGGTAGAAGGAAAACACTGACCTCTGACTTCCACATGCACTCTATGGCGTATGTGCCCACACACATAAACACATACACACACACACAAATCAATAAGAAAATAAGTAAATGATAAAAACATAGACACATACATACAACAAAGAGAAAAGATCCGGAGGGTGGACCAGCTTGAGAGTGGCTTCTCTCTGCCAGTAACTGTAGCTAGCTCACTATGGTGTGAATATGTCCCACAAGCTTTCCTGTGTTGGAAATGTAATCCCTGAATTCGTATGTTAATGACATTTGAAGGAAGTAGTTGGGATCAGATGAGGTCAGAAGGAAGGGTGGGGCCCCATGCTGCCCTTGTAAAGAGAACCCAGCCCAGCACCCTTGCCCTGTGCCACCATGTTATAACATAGCAAGATGGACACCCCAAAGCCAAGAGGATGGTCTTGGATTGCACGGTCCTCAGAACGCTGAGCCAAATACACGTCTGCTCCTCACAGGTTACTGAGTTTGGGGATTTGTCATAGCAACAGGAAGCAGAGGGAGATGTTGTTCTAGCTCACTCTTTTTAGTTAGTGAACGTTTTAGCAGGCTGCACTTCGCCAGGCAGGGCGTGGTCAGGAGGTACAGTGTGCTTGCTTAGCACCCAGGAAGCCCTGGGTTTCACCCCTAGTGCCGCATAGTTGAGGCATGGTGGAGCACACCTACAATCCCAGCACTCAGAGGAAACAGAGACAGGAGAATGAGGGATGTAAGGCCGGCCTGGGACACCTTACCCTGTAGTCCTGCAACAGGATCTGGCCACACCCTACTGATGGACATTCAGTTTCACTGTAATTTTTAGTTGCTGTTTCTAGTGGAGAGCCAGTGTGTCGCACTTCTCAGGTGCTTCTGGAGAACAAACTGCTAGAGGAATATAACCACAGAATCAAAGGCTATCTACAAGTAAAAACGTCACAATAAGCACTTCCAAATATACTATTTTTTAAAGGTTTATTTGGTGAGTGCAGGTGCCAGAGTCCAGATGGATCCTTTGGAGCTGAAGTTACAGGTGGCTGTGAGCCACTCAGTGTGAACGTTGTGAACTACACCTAGGTCCTCTGGAAGGGCAGCAAGCCTTACAACGCATTAGAGTGGGTTTTAGCAATTCTAAGTACGAGCTGAAACTGTGGGAGAGTTTGCTAGAGATCTACATAAACAGAGGGCTCAGAGCTAAGCACTGGCTTAGTTCCCTGCTTCCCAGCAACCAAGTTGAGATGACCCTTGGTGACTTCCATATCTCTGTCTAGCTAATAGCAGGAAGTCAGTGAGCACCCAGGGAAGACAATGCATGCCCCATAGTTGCTCAAGTAGACTTTTAAAAGTTAAAGTCGAGCCGGGCGCGGTAGCGCACGCCTTTAATCCCAGCACTCGGGAGGGAGGCAGAGGCAGGCGGATCGCTGTGAGTTCGAGGCCAGCCTGGACTACAAAGTGAGTCCAGGACAGTCAAGGCTACACAGAGAAACCCTGTCTCGAAAAACCAAAAAAAAAAAGTTAAAGTCTTTGTTTGTTTGCTTTAATTATGTGCACATCCATGTGTAGGTATGTACAGGTGAGTAAAGGTACACTCAGAGGCCAGACAAGAGTGTCAGATCCCCTGCAGCTGGTGTTACAAGTGGCTGTGAGCTGCCTGACATGGGTGGGTAGTAGGAACTAAACTCAGGTCCTCTGTAAGAGCAGCTAGCACTCTCAACAATTGAGCTGTGCCTCCAGCCCTTTCATTAAAATTTAAATTTCGTTCTGTGGTGCTATGTTTTGTGGAGGAGATGATACATATGCATGGCTCAAATCTAAATAATAATATGAAAATATCCCATGCTGGAGGGCAGAGAGAAAGCGGAATGTTTGTGTGCTGTTGGTGTAACATCTTGGTACATCAGCAGAGCAGTTGGCCAAAAGAAAGGCTCGCTCGGCCAGTGCCTGCGGTGTTGCTGCCCCTGTTTGTCAAACCACTTCCTCCAGCTAGGCCCCACCTTCCCAAGGTTTCACAAAACATTTCCACCAACTGGGAACCAATTGTTGTTCTAACTCCTGAGCCTGTAAGGGATATTCCACAACTAAACCATAAATGGCCATGAAAAGCATCCGTCTACAAGAAGTACCTGGCACAGTGCAGGTTCCTGTAGATGCTATTTTCCCCCCATGTCTCCTCATTCACAATACAGACCAGGCACAATGGCCTAGGATGAGGTGTACATGGAATAGGTTTATTCTGCATCCTCTTTCTATACAGTCAGCGTAAGAACACAGCCTGGCCAACAGTGGTGGCACACACCTTTAATCCCAGCACTCAGGAGGCAGAGGCAGGTGGATCGCTGTGAGTTCGAGACCAGCCTGGTCTACAAAGAGAGTCCAGGACAGCCAGGGCTACACAGAGAAACGCTGTCCTGGGAAACAAAAACAACAAAAAAAAAAACCCCAGCAACAACAACAAAAACACAGCCTGTGGCAAGCAGAAAGAAAAACTGCAGGTGCTGTTTTTCTTTCTTTCTTTTTCTTTTTTTTTTTTTTTTTTTGGTTTTTTGAGACAGGGTCTCCCTATGTAGTCTTGGCTGTCCTGGACTTGCTTTGTAGACCAGGCTGGCCTTGAACACACAGCGATCCGCCTGCCTCTGCCTCCTGAGTGCCGGGATTAAAGGCGTGCACCACCACTCCCGGCCAGGTGCTATTTTTCAACAGCAGTTGCAAATATGGATTGAAGTTAGTTGGTTACAAAATATCTGAAGGAAAAGATTTCTTTTAGCTTGTGGTTTCAACTGCTTTGGAGCAGAAGGTGAGGCAAAGCATTCTGGGAGGGGCTCAAGGTAGAGCAAGACTGTGCATGTCATGGTAGCCAGGAAGGAGGAAGGACAGAGGAAGTTCAGGATGAAGACTGCCCCTTGGAGACAACCCGCACAGTGCTCAGACCAGGCTCCACCTTCTAACAGTCTATGCAGTTGTACATCAGCCAGTTGATAGATGAAGTCACCAGGGAAACTGGGCCCCTCACTGTAAGGTCATATAGAGTCATCTTTTAGATAACCCTGTCTCAGCAGCATCCCCAGCTGGGGACCAAGCCTTTGTCACTGGAGCCTCTGGAGGACATGACAGGTTCAAGCCGTGGCATGCCGTCGTCAGTGCGGATGATGGGCACGTAACACAAACACGTGTTCTGACTTCCAGGCTCGCGGCATAGGACAGGAGCACAGCCTGCACTCAGAGTCCCCAAAACGTCTGGACTAGCTGCTGAGCCAGCACGAAAAGGCCGAGGCCTGCAAGGAGATTACACAAGGTGGCCTGTGGAGATGACTTTTGTCAATGGAATGAAGGAAGGTTGTGACAGATCAGTAATAAAAGCCAAACCATTCTTATCTGAGAACTCACCTGAAGGTTGTTAAGCGCTCACTCGCATCCTGAACCCCAGGGCTTGCCCGATACCAAATGGCTCCAAAGGTAGCTTCTTTTTTTGTTTGTTTGTTTTGTTTTTTGTTTTTCAAGACAGGGTCTTTCTGTGTTAGCCTTGGCTGTCCTGGACTCTCTTTGTAGACCAGGCTGGCCGGAACTCAGCGATCCGCCTGCCTCTGCCTCCCCAGTGCTGGGATTAAAGGCGTGGGCCACTACGCCTGGCCTCTTTGGTTTTTTAAATTTTATTTATTTGGTGTGTGTGTGTGTGTGTGTGTGTGTGTGTGTGTGTGTGCGCGCGCGCAACTGTGTTACAGTATGGGCGTGGAGGTCAGAGGACAATTTACAAGAGTTAATTTGACTTCTATTATGTGGGTTCTGGGTGGGGGAGCAATCTTAGGGTGTCAGGCTTGGCAACAGGTGCCTCTCCTTCCTAGGCCACCTTGCTGGACTGCTTCTCAGGTTCTTACAGTCGAAGGTAGTTTTTGTTGTTTAGAAAGGAGCGGATAAGCCTTGGTTGGATGACAACATTTGGATAGTGATTGTCAAGTACTGTGTCATCTTCCATTTTCCCTCTGTGACAGCCCCAGGGTAACTTGGGAGGACAGACGTCAGACCTTGTAGCTGTGCACACAGCCAGGAGTCAGCACTGAAAAGCATGTTATTTCCCTTCTGGGGCCTTACTGGGTGGATGGAGTTCCTTCAGCCGAAAGCTGGCCATCTGACTCTGCCACCACTGAGCGGATGCATGAGACAAACCCAAGAACAGTTGGCTGCAGACTGACAGCTCATGAACCAGCCCCCAAACCACACCAGTGGGTTTGGCTCAGCTGGGAGAATGCATGCCCAGCATTCATGAAGTTCTGCATACAATCCGAAGCACCACAGAAACCAGATGTGCCTGTGCTTGCAGCAGGTGGAGAAAGAAGATCAGAAGTTCAAGGCCATCCTTGACTACAAAGTGTATTTGGGTGCAAGCTGAATTTGTCTCAAAAAACAAAACAAGGGGGCTGGAGAGATGGCTCAGAGGTTAAGGGCACTGGCTGTTCTTCCAGAGGTCCTGAGTTCAATTCCCAGCAACCACATGGTGGCTCACAACCATCTATAATGAGATCCAGTACCCTCTTCTGGCCTGAAGGCACACATGCAGGCAGAATACTGTATAAATAGTAAATAAATAAATCTTTAAAATGAAAGAGAAGGGAGAAGGGGGTGAAATAAGTCTGCTGTGGTGGTGGCACACACTAGTAGCGCACACACTTATCCATCACTAGGAAGCTGATGCAGGAGAATCAAGACCAGCTTGGGTTACATAGTAATACTGTGTCTCAGAAAGCATTACAAACAAACAAACAGACAAAAAACCCAAAGACATGAACTAAGGGAAAATAATTAACTCAAACACCAGCTAGAGTATCCTAACATATATGTTGCATATTTGATCTCTGGCACCTGGAACATATATTAAAATTCACACAGATGAGACATACTTTAGAGCTAACGTCCTATTTTCCAATTTCTTTTCTTTTCATTTCTAGTCTGGCAATAGGATTTCACATTGCCTTTCAGATACAGGAGGGAACAGCTTCTCCTAGGACTTATAAAGAATAGAATGGGATCTGCTAGGGGAAGAATTAAATAGAATTCATTCCCAAGGCATTGATGCTCTAAGACCTGGCTCGCAGGAACTCCAGATGGTCGGTTCAAGGTCGTGGATTACCTCCTTATCTTCGCTTTCTCATCCTTCAGCAACGACAACAACCAGCTCCCAACTGTCTCTGTAGCTTCCCAGATAGTCCCCGCCTCTCTGCTTTCCTTTCTTCCTATTCTTCTGAGACAATGTAATATTTCTCAGCCGCAGATATTAATATACTGTGTTGATAGGTTTAAAATACAAAACAACAAAAAACAAAAACAAACCCAAGGTGCTGGCCTGGGAGGCAGAGCTGGGTCAAGAAGAGCGTCTATTGCCAGCTTTGGTCTCCTGGGGAGTACGCCCAGGAGCTTACCATAGGACCAGGAGAATGAGTAGAGAAAAAATATCCAGAAGCTACAAAGGGGAATTGCATATATGTGACTTCACAAAACATCTAAAGCTCTGGATGGCTAAAGAGCTCATAAACAACGTCAAAGGACAAATGGCAGGCAAGAGGGCTCCGCCAAGGTTGGGGTTTAGCCCCAAAGCATCCTGGGTTCAACGGTCAGTGCTACAAAAAGAAAAAGAAAATGGGCCTGCCCTTGAAGAGTACTCTATAGTTTAAAAAAGAAAATAGAAAGTCCAATGGAGTAGGAGGGTCGACTTTGAAAACGCAGCTCAAGGAAAGCCCAAGATGCAAGCCTCTAGAAGACATGATGTGGCAGGTGGGTGACCTTATTTTGACCAAAGAAATAGAACAGAAGCAAGGGAGTGGAGCTACATAAACCAGGCGAGGTGGCACACATGCCTATAATGACAGCACTTGCGAGTTAGAGATAGAGCACTTGGAGGAGAGATGGCCCCACTGTTAAGAGCACTTGCTGCTCTTTAGAGGACCAGAGTTTGGTTCCTACCACTTAACTTGGGTGTCTCCCAACCACCTATAACTCTAACTCCAAGGGACCTGATGCCCTCTTCTGGCCTCCTTGGGCATCCATAGGCACAGGGCAGGGACACACACATACACACACTTTCTTTTTTGTTGTTGTTGTTGTTGTTTTTGTTTTTTGAGACAGAGTTTCTCTGTGTAGCCTTGGCTGTCCTGGACTCGCTTTGTAGATCAGGCTGGCCTCGAACTCACAGAGATCCGCCTGCCTCTGCCTCCCCAGTGCTGGGATTAAAGGCGTGCGCCACCACGCCCGGCTGGTTGACTGTCTCTCACTAAAGAAGGTCCAAGAGATGGTCTCAGCTATGACATGCTCTTCATCCTGGCTTTTCCTACAGTGGGCATGGCGGTGGCTCGTGAAGCTTTTCTCTCCAGCACTGGCACAATTCAGGACCCTTTTACTTTTTGTTTGAAAGTGTGTGCATGCAGCCGGGCGTGGTGGCGCACGCCTTTAATCCCAGCACTGGGGAGGCAGAGGCAGGCAGATCACTGTGAGTTCGAGGCCAGCCTGGTCTACAAAACGAGTCGAGAACAGCCAAGGCTACACAGGGAAACCCTGTCTCAAAAAACCAAAAAAAAAAAAAAAAAAGATAGTCAACCATTAGGCTAACTGCATGGAGTCAAGTGATGGATGAGACCACTGTCACCCTAGGATAAGTGTCAGGTGAACTACTGAGGGCTTGTATGTGCCAGGCATTGTTCTAAGCACTTTACGGCAACTAACATGTCTCACCCTCGCTGCACCACCATGCCAGATGTGGTAGTACTAATTCCTGATGTAGTTATCGAACTTGAGAAAGTAGCTACTAAGCTTGGGTCCAGCAGGCAAAGCCAGACAGATTGGCTCCAGAGTCCCTGACCCTTAAATGTCATACCTACCTCCTCCCCAACCCCAGGCATCCTTGGAGTTTTCTCACTGAATCAGTTGACCATGGTTTTTCTTTTTGTTGCTTTATTCTGTTTTTTTTTCCCCTTTTATTACATTTTTAATTTATTGCGTGTGGAATGCACACACTAATAATTTGTATGTGTAGGCCAGAAGACAACTTTATAAGTCAGTTCTCTCCTCTCAGCGTATGACCCTGGGGATTGACTCAAAGCTGTCATGCTTGGTGGCAAAGGCCTTTATGCACTGAGCCATTTCCCCGGGCTTTGGCTTAATTTCAAAGAACAGCAGCCAGTGCTGAGCTCAGCAGGCTCTGTGCAAAATTCCATGAAGGCCTTAGACCACAACTCAAGTTCTAGTGTGGCCATGAACCCAGGTGGGCATTCCAATAGGTGGCTAGTCCATCCAAGTCTTCCGGCAATGCCTGACACCTGGAACCTTGGATCCAGAAGGTCTGAGCCAGTCATTTCAGAAACTGTCCAGGAGGCTGGAGAGATGACTCAGCACGCAAGAGCTTGCTCTGAGTTGTTTCTGTTGTTGTTGTTTTTTTGTTTGTTTGTTTTTAGCTCAGGCTGCCCTTGACTTGACGTATAGTCAACGATGGCCTTCAACTTCTGATCCTCCGGCCTCCACCTCCCAAGGCTGGGAGCCAGCATCGCTGTGTCTAGCCCAGGCTGCCGCCTAATGGATCTTGAGAAGGATTTTACTGGGTCAACTCAATCGCCAATCTTTACCTCAAAACGTTCAGTGTAACATGCAGGTGCTAATCCAGCAAGATCTCTGTACAAAGAGAGACGTCTTTCTCGTCTTTCTCCCTTACCAAATCATAAGCCCAACTCCAGCCCTGGCTGCCTGGTGGCAGAAATAACTTAGCAGAAGTCAGGAATGCAGCTTGCACAAGGCCACTGGGTTAATTCCCAGCATCCCACAAAACCAGCCATGGCGGCAACTGCCTGCTATCTCAGTACTCGGGACGCAAGAAGTTGGGAAGTTTCGGATCATTTCCAGCTACTTGATGAGTTTGAGGCCAGCCTGGAATACATGAAGACACTGCCTCAGAAAACCCACGGTTGGCGAGATGGCTCAGTGGTTAGACTGGAGTTCGGTTCTTGAAGAGGACCTGCATTAGGTGTCTTAACCACTGCCTGGAACTCCAAAGCCTCCTCCAGCACCTGCGCTCACACGTACCCACACAGAATTAAAAATAAAATAAAGCTTTAAAACCAAAATTCCACAGGAATTGAACTCCCAGGATCTCTGGCCCTGGCCTCTCCTCACCCTCGTCTGGCAACCCACTGGCCTCCGCCCTGGCTGCTAGCTGAGTCGGGTATGCTCGCTGCCTGTCCTCTGCCTTCCCAAGCACAAGCCTTGTCTTAGATCTCTCAGAGCGCGGAACATGCTGTTCCTTCCAGGTCAGACCCTTTGCCTGTAGCTCCTCTGCCAGGAAGACAGGCAAATTCTTCATGCAAACAGGGATCATTTTAGGGAGTTGGGGCCCCTCCGCTTGGAATCCGGTTTCTGTGTTCACAAAAAGGAGCTGAGAGGATGGAATTCTCTAGAAGCTGAGATTCAGAGGAGCTGTGGGCAGAGTCCTAGGGAAAGAAAGTGGGCCTGGGCGTCGGAGTGGGTGGCGAGGGGCAGGGACAGAGGAACAGGCTCCCAGGCCCCTCCCGGTTGCCTAGGTGACGGGAGGTGGGAGGAGGACCCAGAAGTGCGGGCTGGGTTTATCCGGCATCTCAGATCTTAATTCCACGGAGTGGCACCCACTTCAGCCGCTTTGATCCCAGCAGCTCAGCCTCTAGGGAGAGTGGGGCGGGAGCGCCAACACAGAGGAATCCTTATCTATTCTTTCTGCTGGGGGGGGGGGGGGGGGGGTTCTGCCACCACTCAGAAATAATGTCAACCCTGGGTAGGGACTAGGGAAAGTCTCCTGGCCTATGTGGTTTTCAGATCCTTGTTTCAAAGGAAATCTTACCCAGAACCCTAATATACAAAGCAAATGCCACAGGATGTGAAAAGTGCCTGTGTGAAAAGTGGTCTGGGTGTCCATTTGTCCATCTGGGGGTGGGGGTGGGGACGACCCTGGGTCTCTTATTGCTACCGCCTTGCTCAAAAAAATATCCTGCAAGTGACTTCTTGGCAGTCTTGAAAAGGGCTTTCCAGTGGGCGACCCAGAGGAAGCAGGGCCTGGAGGGGGCAGAGTGAGAACAGGACGATTGATCCAGAAACTTCCATGGCTGAGGCAGCACAGCCACTCCTTTTGCGGAGGAAACTGAGGCCTGGAGCAAGGCAGTGCCTTGCTAGGAGAGGTGTCCTTAAAGGGATAAATATCTTCTATGAAGGAGATGGTTCTGAGTGGCTGAACGCTTGGCTGGCTCAAGCCGTGACTCTTAGATCAAATTCAGGGGTGCCAGATGGCGCAGGGGCGGAGCACAGGCCTGGGGGATCTGATCCCGCTGTTACTGGAGACCCTGTGACCTTGGGGGATTTATTTTAAAGAGGCAGAGGGATCATCCCCGAGTTTGCATGAGGTCCAGAAGAGTAATAGGATTAAATGGTGCTCTAGAGTGGGTTTGGAGTTTTGTTTTTATTTGATTGTTGTTTCTAAATGTCAGGGCCTCATGGGGGCAAGGGGCAAGCACACTGGGTTTTTTAAAGACTGAATTTGACAGTGAGTTTTAAAAGCCTCATTATTTCCCCCTAATTTTACATAACTAATTATAAAGTAAGAGAGAGTCAATTCAGAAAACATGTGAAGAACAGAAAATGAAAGGAAAAAAACAAAATACAGGGACAATAAAGTAACTCCAGAGACTGCCGGTGTGCATTTCCTTTTAGCCTTTTTTCTATTTTTTTCATTCTATAGAATACTTAATATTGTAATTTTAAAAATAATGAGTAATGTGCAACAGATTAATATTAAAGTTGGGGCCTATGAGATGGTTTACTGGCTAGAGGTGCTAGCCACTAAACGTGGCTCGCCTGAGTTTGATCCCTGGAAGTTGTCCTCTGTCTGGCACATGTGTGGCATGGAAACTAACTTTCCCCCAACAATACACAAAATAAAAACTTTTTTTTGGGGGGGGGACAGGGTTTTTCTCTGTGTAATTCTGGTTGTCCTGGAACTTGATCTCTGTAGACCAGGCTGGTCTCGAATTCAGAGACCCACCTGCCTCTGCCTCCCAAGTGCTGGGATCAAAGAAAGGCTTGTGCCACCACCACACCTGGGTTCACGTAATACTTTTTAAAAAGAATATTAAAGTTAAAAATCTGCTTGAGATCTCCCAAACAATACAGGCTATTCTACGTTCAAAACCTGATGTTAAGGCCCTAGTGCACATATTGCCTACAGGGCATGGAGAAGCCAAGTTGTTGCTCAGCAGACAGCTTCCTCCCTGCTGGCTAGCTTTCACAGTGCTAGAAGGTGCTATCAAGGCCACTGTAGGGAAAATGTCATCCGCAGTCTTACCAAGCTGTGAACTACAATAACAATCAGTGTGGCCTGTGAGTACAACAGTGGCGCTGATGTTATAGGGTAATCAACTGCTTTCTGGTTGTGTTTAAGGCCCGCTCTATAGGAGGAAACGCATACCTATACTGTATATCTGGGCGTGGTTGGGGAGCTCGCCAGCGTAGGAGTGAGCTTGTCACTGTCATTCTGCTAAGCAGGCTTTATGTTAAACTGCCCTCCAAGTCTCCATCTTTTTTTTTTTTTAATTTATTCTTTTTTTAAATATGTTTTATTTAATTTTAATTTATGTGCCTTGGTGTGAGGGTGTCAGATCTTGGCATTACAGACAGTTGTGAGCTGCCATGTGGGTGCTGGGAATTGAACCCAGGTCCTTTGGAAGAGCAGGCAGTGCTCTTAACCGCTGAGCCATCTCTCCAGCCTTCCAAATCTCCATCTTTTAAACCAGATAGTAGTGCAGCTCATAGACTTCATCAGAGAAATCTCTTTGTTCAGTGGATAGAAGTTAACATAGAAACTCATAACTGGTCAAAGTGCAGAGACTAAGTGTTAGTGGAGTGTTCAGTCTCTCTCTCTCTCTCTCTCTCTCTCTCTCTCTCTCTCTCTCTCTCTCTCCCTCCCTCCCTCCCTCCCTCCCTCCCACCATGCCTTTGCTCTGTCACCATGGATGCCACTCATCTAAAATTAAAATTGTATAGACAGTGGGTCTTAGACTCAGCAAGCACTTTGTTGAGTGCTTTAGCCCTTTTTATTTATTTAGACCGATCATATTTACTGATACTGGAAGGAAGTACATACAAATAGTATTAAATAAATGCATATTCATTTGTGTATCATGGAATTATGTGTTTTCTCTGCTCTTTCATTCTTTTTTTTTTTTTTTTTTTTTTTTTTTTTTTTTTTTTTTTTTTTTTTTGGTTTTTTCAAGACGGGGTTTCTCTGTATAGCCTTGGCTGTCCTGGACTTGTTTTGTAGACCAGGCTGGCCTCAAACTCACAGAGATCCTCCTGCCTCTACCTTCCAACTGCTGGGATTAAAGGTGTGAGCCACCATGCCTGGATCAGCCATTTTTATTATATGGCAAGTCCCTGTCCACACATGAATCACCTTTCTGGCCCTTTGCTCTCTTTTCTGTTCGCCTCTTTCCCTCTTCTTACATTCTTGCACATTAGTTTTCATCACTATAGTTTTGTGATATACATACAAATGATGCATAAACTACTCTCCTTTTCTCTCCTGTTTCCTTGGCTGGCTTCCTCCTGTGCACGTGCTCTTGCATAGGAAGCCATTTAAGAACATCTGTGGAAAGCCTTTTGGATAGTTTCATTGTAATTACATTCAATTTGAGCTCGTATTTTGAGAAACGTACTGAAAATTGAGTGTTTTTTCTCTCTGAGAATTCAGCATGTGCGTTTTAGTTAAGTTTTCCAGTCACCTCCATAGTGATCCTGCTTAGTCCTAAACAATCTGATAGTTATGGTCACTCTTTTTTCTATTACATTTTCTGGTTGTTTGTACTTACACATAGGAAAGCTGTCAATTTTGCTATGTTGGTCCTATTGGTTTCCCCTACCCCCACCCCCAGACAAGGTTTCTCTGTGTAGCGTGCCTGGCACCATATATTGGTTCTTAAAGCCTTCTAGGTGAAACAATCAATTGTTCTCCATTGGGGGTTGGTCTTGTGTACTGTATATTTGGATGCTGATTTCTGTGCCTCCGAGGTCAGGTTGCATTTGGAACATGGGCATTGTCATGATTATTGAAGAATCTCTTGTATTAGTGTTGTGTAAAGGATGCTCCCCAATTATCTCTGATTGGTTAATAAAAAGCTAAATAGCCAATGACTGGACAGAGGAGGAGATAGGAAAGCTGGACTTCCGATCCCAACAGGTGGGGAGAAAGCGGATGAGAGGAGAGGCAGAGGCGGAACAGAAACAACCAGAGGAGCCAGCAAGTAATGGGCACCTGGCTGGGAAGTAGCCAGACTAGGATAATTGGGTTAGAATAGGTGAGTCTCTGCCTCGTTATAGTGCTTACACCTTGTTAGATAAATCTCATAGGTCTCTGTGTCAATTATTTAAGAGCTAGGGCGGGTATTAGAAAAGGCCCTTACTAATACCATAATTAAACGGATCCCTACATGTAAGCGAAACTCTGTCCATTCTTTCCTAATATCCATGTTCTTAAGATGTTTTGTTACACTCATTTACTTTCTCCTTCTCTCTGTGCATGGCGTGGCACAAGTTGACAGAGGGAGAACTTGAAGGACAATGGTCAGGCTTGGCAGCAAGTGCCCGAACCCACTGAGCCATCTTCCTGGCTGGCTGTGTGTCCTAGTTGCATGACGTTGAGGATGGTGAAGAAGGGGAACAAGAGACCTTCCAGTCTTGGCGTTGACATAATAAAGCAACGCAGCCACTAGTCTGTTGTGTTCGCTGACACAAGCGCAAGGAAGGCACCGAGCTCCAGAATCCCAGTGGCTCCTGTTGCATAAAGTCTAGTGTGAATGCCTCAATCAGCCAACTCCTTCAGCTCTGCTGCTGAAGAGGAAGACGATAGAGGAAGGAGACCAGACTTTGACCTGCCCTGGGTTGGGAATGGCCTCCATGTGTATTCTAGACCTGCATCCATGCTCAGGGTCTGGAAATGAATCTGGCAAAGCTGACTGTTTCCTCCTAGGACCTTAGCACCTTTTCCAGAAGTTCCTCAGGACTTGACAGTTTCTTGGGATCGGTACTTTGCTGCTGGACCAGGTTGTTAGTTTGTGCAGTGTTTGTTTGCCCTCTTATTTGACACTTTAAAAAAAGTTATTTATTATTGTGTATACAGTGTTCTGCATGCATGCACACCTGCAGGTCAGAAGAGGACATAAGATCTCATTATGGATGGTTGTGAGCCACCATGTGTTGCTGGGAATTGAACTCAGGACCTCTGGAAGAGCAGTCAGTGCCCTTAACTGCTGAGCCATCTCTCCAGCCCCTTGCCCTCTTATTTAAAGCAGAAGTTTTCAACCTATGGGTTCAACCCCTTTGGGGGGCCGAACTACATTTTCACAGGGCTCGAATATCAGATATCATTTACATTATGATTTAAAATAACAAAATTACAGTTATGAAGCAGCAGCAAAAATAATTTAAGGTTGGGGATCACTTCAATACGAGGAACTGTGTTAAAGGGTCGCATCATTTGGAAGGCTGAAGCCACTGATTTAACAAAATACGGGAAAAAAAGTTTTATTTGTCTTTTTAAAAAAAAAAAAATCCTTGCTGGGCGTGGTGGTGTATGCCTTTACTTACTCTGTAAGTTCCAGGCTAGCCTGATCTACAAAGAGAGCTCCAGGACAGCCAAGGCTATTACACAGAGAAACCCTGTCTTGAAAAACAAAAGCAAACAAACAAAATCCTTTACTTTTTCTCAGGACCCTCCGAACTGATTTGCGTGGTGGCTGCAGTAACTTACGCTCCCATCGGCAGTGGACAAGCGCCCCCTTTTCTCCATAGCCTCTCAGCATTCGCTGTCAGATTTCCTGGTAATGGCCATTCTGACCCGGGTGAAGAGGCGTCTCAAAGTGGTTTAATTGCAGTTCTCTGATGGGTAGGGATGTTGAGCACCTTAAAAAGCAGACACTGGCTGTTTGTGTTTCTCCTTTTGAAAACTGTCTGTTCACTCATTAGCCCGTTTGCTGATTGGCGGCTTTGTTTCTTGGTATTTAATCTCTGCAGTGTTTTGTACACTTTGGTTACTTTAGCCCCAGGTCTGAAGTATGCTGCAAAGATGGTCTCCTTTGTTCTGATAATTTGCTCATAGGAACTGTAGTGGGTACCGTATTCGGTGTCTATCCTCTGGTGGTTGTTGTTATTGTTGTTGTTTTTTTTTTTTTTTTTTTTTTTTGGAGACAGGGTCTCATGTATAGATATGTGACTGAGGATGACCTTGAACTTTTGATGCTGTCGCCTTGGCCTGAGGATGGAGAGATACTTCATAGACTAAGAACACCAAGGACAGCTGTCCATCATCATATACCAGCAAGAGGGAAGAGCCTCCTCCACAGCCTTCAGACCACGGGGTCCTGCCCACATGTTCACTTCAGTCTTCAGCCTCCAGAGCTAAGAGACAATGCCTCTGTGGGTTGTTTTACTCAGTTTGTGGTGGTGGTGGTAGTGGTGGTGGTGGTGGTGGTGGTGGGGTGTGTGTGTGTGTGTTAGAGAGTGAGAGATGATGAAGACACAGAGACAGACAGACAGACAGACAAACAGACAGACAGAGAAAACATGCCATAAGAGGTCACCAGACATCAGATCCCCTGGAACCTGCTTTAGAGGTGGGTGTGAGCCACCTGCTGTGGGTACTAGGAACCCAGCTCAAGTCCTCTGTAAGAGCAGGAAACCCTCCTGACTCCTGCTCTGACTTAAAAAAAAAAAAAAAAAAAAAAAAAAACTTCATCACCCATGAATGAAATCCTGAAGCTGTTAGCAGGCATGCCCTAGCCACCTTCCCTCCAAATGGTGACAACCATTATTCCACTTGTCCTGCCTATGGATTTGCCTCCTGGGAAAATCACAGATAAACAGGAACATATGTGGGATACTGTGTCTGACTTCTATTTGCCATGTTCTTTTTCATGTTTATGCATGTCCTAGCATGTATTCACACTTCATTCCCTTTATGGCTGAATAAAAGACCATCACAGGATTATTATTTTTTTAATCTGTTTGCCAGTTGATGGACACTTGTGTTGTTTTCCTTTACCAACCGTTAGAGTGATGCTGCTATGAAGTTTTATATATTGATCTTTCTTTTTTTTTTTGTATGAGCATATGTTTTCCATCTTCTTGGATGTGTACCAGCAGTAGAATGGCTGGATCATATAGTAACTTAGTAATTTAATGCTTAACATTTTGAGCAATGGCCAAACTGTTTTCCAAGGTGGCTGCATCATTTCAGAATCCCAGCAGCGATGCATGAGGTTTCCAGTTTCTTTACATCCTTGCCAATGCCTATTATTGTCTGGCTTAAAAAAAAAAAAA
>OU015749.1:117841525-117856336 GCA_907169655.1 Acomys percivali | reverse complement strand
TGTGTGTGTGTGTGTGTGTGTGTGTGTGTGTGTGTGTGTGTGTGTGTACATGTGCATGCATGCGTGTGTGCACAGGTGTATGTAGAGTTTGACATCAGGTGTCTTTTCCTATTACACTCCCCCTTATATTTTTATTTTTATTCTTATAGGAGAGAAGGTAAGCATAGTCCCCACTTGCACAAATTATGCAGTTTCCTGCTTTTGGAGAAACCACAGGGCTAGCACGTCCCAGATACAGTGAATGAGCCTCACCCTGGGAAACCGCCTCTGTGGTCATAGCTTCCCTGCCAGGTAAATATCCAAACTTACTCTTTTGTTTGTTTTATTTTCGGGACAAGGTTGCTCTGTGTAGCCATGGCTGTCCTGGACTCACTCTGTAGACCAGGCTGGCCTCACATTCACAGAGATCCACCTGCCTCTGCCTTACAAATGCTGGGATTAAAGCCATGAGCCACCATGCCTCGCTTTTCCTTTTTTTAAAAAAAGATGTGTTATTTTGTTTTGTGTTTATGATTTTTGTCTGCCTTGTATGTATGTGTACTGTATGTGGTGCCTGCAGTAGACAAAAAAGGATGTCAGATCCCCTGGAACGGTTGTTACAGATAGCTATGAGGTGTCACGTGGGTGCTGGAAACCAGACCTGGGTCCTCTGCAAGAGAAACAAGCCCTCTTAAATGCTGGAACCATCTCTCCAGCCCCTTGGAACAGTGTCTTTTAATTGAACCCTGAGCTCACTGGTTAGGGTAAACTAGTTGACCAATGAGTTCCAGGATTGCCCTGTCTCTGTCACTCCAGTGATGGGGTGGCCTCGGTCTTATGGCTATCTATGTTATAGATACATGCTAGCCATACTCAGTTGAAAACAAACCAAAACAAAAACCCAAACCAGAATCTCACCATGATTCCCCCGATGTTCTTGAACTTGCTAGGTAGACCAGAGATCCCTTGCCTCAGCCTTCTGAGTGCTGGAATTAAAGGCGTATGCCGCCATGAGTTCCATACTAGGCTTTGGCAATTTTTTTTTTTTTTTTTTTGTGGGTGCTGTGTATCCAAGCCCAGCTCTCCATGCTTTCATGACAGGCACCTCGCAGACTGAGCCATCTCCCCAAAGCCCTCCTCCACTGACCACCTTCGCACAACCTTGACCTGGATGAGTCTGTGACTTGCTTCTGCGTTTGGGACTTCATCTTACTGTGCTCATGGCCCCTCACTATTGCATCATGTTTCCAACATTGCATTTCTTCTTTTATTACTTCTGTACATTGTAAGTTATTGTAATAAAGTCAAGGGGGAAAAAAATCAGTTCAAGCTGTCTACAGCTCTGGGAAGCTGGAACACAGAGCTGTTGGACGCCGGCCGGGTGCCACAGGGAGGAGGAAGCGCTCCTCCATGCCGCCAGTCTTATCAGGACTCCACAGCCTCTTGCCAAGATTTTAGGAAAATGATGTTCTACTCCTGGGAGCTATGCTGTATGTGTCTATAGGTGGGAAGTCTTTCAACAAGTATTTTCACCATAAATACTTGGCCTGTGTTTTCACTGAGTTAAGTCTGCAATTTGAGCTCTCCATTGTGAAATTCTGACACTGGGTTATTAATCATTGTGTGTAGTTAAGGAGTCACTGGCAACACTGGCCGGTGAGTGAAGGTTTATAGCATATAGGATTCCATCTGGGAGCTGGGCAGCGGAGGCCCACGCCTTTAATCTTATCACTCAGGAGGCAGAGGCAGGTGGATCCCTGAGTTTGAGGGCATGCTGGTCTACAGAGCAAGTTTCAGCACAGCCAGGGCTACATGTAGAAACCCTGTCTAGGAAAACAAAAAACAACAACCAAAACAAAACAAAAGTCGCGTCTGAGATGTGGGATGAGCTCCACAAAGCACTTGGCCGCCTTCTGATCGCCAAGTGTTTCCTTTTGGAGCAATGACAAGCGGGGACAATGCGAACGGCTTCTGAAAAGCTAATAAGGCAGAGGCAGAGGCAGGAGGATCTCTGTGAGTTCGAGGCTGGCCTGGCTTACATAATGAGTTCCAGGTCAGCCAGGGCTACATAGTGAAACCCTGCATTAAAAGAGAGTGAAGACCCTGTCTCGAAAAAACAAAAACAAAACAAAACAAAACAAAACAAAAAAGAGAGTGGAGGAGCCAGGCATAGTGGCGCACGCCTTTAGTCCCAGCACTCGGGAGGCAGAGGCAGGTGGATCGCTGTGAGTTCGAGGCCAGCCTGGTCTACAAAGTGAGTCTAGGACAGCCAAGGCTACACAGAGAAACCCTGTCTCAAAAAACAACAACAACAACAAAAAAAAAATCCAAAAAAAAGAGAGTAGAGGTAGGGGGTGGGGATAGGGCTGGATAGATGGCTCCCAGTTTAAGAGTACTGACTGCTCTTGCAGAGGACCTGGAGTCAACTCCCAAACCTTGCATGGTGGTTCACATCAGTCCATAATTTCACATCTGGGGATCCAACACCTTTTTCTGACCTCTGCACATATTTGGTTCACATATTCACTCAGACAAAACGGTTACTGTAATACACATAAAATAAATAAATCCACCAAAAATTTCTAAAGCTAATAAGGAATCTTAACTCTAGGCTGGACTCGGTGGGTGGGGCACTGCGCCCAAAGCCCTGGGCTCTGGCTCCAGCCCTACATAAACTCCGCATGGTGGCAGCATTTGTACCCTCAGCATTTGGGAGGTAGAAGAATCAGATGTCTAAGGCCGTCATCAGCTAAGTAGTGAGTATAAGGCCAGCCTGAGCTACATTGAAACCCTATCTCAAAAACAACAAAATAATAACTGTAAAATAAATGTAGTTAAATCAATGTTTAGATTACCTTGAAACCACTCTAATGATTTAATCCATTAATGATTTCTCTCTGCTTCCAACTTGTGGATCAAATATCAGCTCTCAGCTACCCCTCCAGTACCATGCCCACCTGCCTGCCACCATGCTGTCCACCATGCTGGTCATGGGCTCACCCTTTGACACCACTCTAATGATTTTTTTTTAACGATTTATTTATTATTTACACAGTATTTTGTTCACACGTGTGCCTGCCCATCACAAGAAGGCACCAGATCACATTATAGGTGGTTGTAAGCCACCATGTGGTTGCTGGGAATTGAACTTGGGACCTTCAGAAGAGCAGACGGTGCTCTTAACCTCTGAGCCATCTCTCCAGCCCCCACTCTAATGATTTAATCCAGACTATTGAATTTGTTTATAAGAATGTGTGGAGTTGTTGTTGTTTGGTTCGGTTTGGTTTTTCTCATTTAGTTGAGAAATATGTCTATCTGGAACAGAGAAATAAGACAAATCCTAAATTTGAATTTGCTGCCATTCAGTCTAATCAACTGATCCCCAAATATCGGTGTCCACTGCACCTCCAGGCCCATGTCTGGAAGACTATGGAGCAGACTGAGGTGGTATTTCTCCCTCCTATGAATCTAGAATTACACAGATGCCATCTAGTCAGAACTTGGCAACTAGTCAGGTAGACCTAGGTTCAAATCCTGGTTGTAGAAGTTGGTCTCAAAGTGGAACTTTGGCAAATAGTGACTACTTCGGAGCTTAGTCCTCCTCTGTCAAGTGACGCTGCTAATAGCAACCACTTATGAGGTGACCACGGTAATGAGGTAGACCGTGGGCTTATTTTTCAGGCCCCACATACAAACACTTCCCACTTGCCTTAGTCCTTAGTCTGAGGAAGGCCTTTGGAACCCCACCACACATGTGCATCCTATACGTGCACACTAATAAATATTTTAAAAACTAAATTTGATTTTTTTCACATTTATTGATTATTTTGTTTTATGTATCTGTACATGGCGTGTGAAAAATCTCTTGAGCTGGGGAAACAGTTCACTGAGTACATGAGCCTGCCCTGCAAGCTTGATAGCCTGAATTCAGATCCCCCAAATCTACTTAAAAGCTGGGAAAGCTAGACACAATGACGTAAGTGTCTGTGATTCCTGCAGGCCTCCCAAAGGCAGGAGTTCAAGGATGTCTTGCTACACCGAGACTCTGAGGCCAGCCTGTCTCAAATTTTGAAAAGAGAAAAGAAAAAATTCCCAGTAAGCCAATACTGTGTTATTAGTTTTATTAAAATGCTGACCCCTGAATAAAGCATGTTTTTGAAAAATGCTAGCCCGAAATGAAGAGATGGAAAGTCTGAATCAAGCTGAACCCTGAAGAACAATGCCTGTCTCAAGCAGAAGATCTTGTGCAATAGTTTTGAGTTTCCAACCAAATTGCCCACTTTTTTCCTGGAACACTGTTTTCTCCTTGGACAGACCCAACCGAGACTGACGAAAGTCAGTTGTGAGTCAGAGATGAGAGTAAGGCTGGCATCTGCTGAACGCAGAGTGAGCCGGTCACCTAAGGAACACTTCAGTCTTTGAGGCCTCGGATAAAATCCAAGCTTTAAGCTGGGAACTGGACTTTTGGAAACTTCTATTTGTCATTTGGTCACTGGGTGTCATTCCAATACTTAGTGACCTCTGTCAGGAGTCAGTGGGGATAGCAACAAAAGTAATATTTGATGCTTTAGGATGATGAGATATGTTGGAGCTGGTGAGAGGACCCATCAGGTAAGGGCCCTTCCCGCTGAGCCTGATGGCCTCAGATTGATCCTTGAGACCCACATAGTGGAAAGAGAAAACCAACTCCTTTAAATAGTTCCTATGACCTCCACGGGAATACTGTGGCATGCACACTCACACATATACATTATAGACACATGCAATAAGTAAGTAAATAAATGTAGAAATATATAAATAAACATGTATGTTAACATTTGGGAGCGCTAAAAAAAAAATTAAAAAAAAAAAAATCTGGGAGAGCTACATAATTCACCGAGCCTGTATTTTCTGAATGACAAAGACCTAACATTGCAGAACACACAGGAATAAGCTATGCATTTAAAGTGCGACATGGAAGGATATGGTGGCCACTCAGGAGCTTGAAGCAGGAGGATTGCTTGCCTGGATAACTTTGGGCTGGCCTAGAACTCACAGAAATCCACCTGCCTCTGCCTCCCAAGTGCTGGGATTAAAGGCATACACCACCAGGTTCGGCTCCTCAACATTTTGGGTTTTTGCTTTTTTTTGAGACAGGGTTTCTCTGTGTAGCCTTGGCTATTCTGGATTCATTTTGTAGACCAGGCTGGCCCCGAACTCACAGAGATCTGCCTGCTTCTGCCTCCTGAGTGCTGGGATTACAGGTGAGCACCACTGTGCCCAGCTTTGGCTCCTCAACATTTTAAGACTAGGGAGGGACCTCTTTAGCCAGGAGCACTGAGAAGACTTGCCCTGGTTTCTGTCTCCTCTCCCGCTCTGTTCTCTGGGACAATTTACTGAGCACTTCTTAACCCTTTCTACAGGGACTTGCTTGTTTCAGACCTTGGTTTCTGTTCCATCATACCTAGCAGGAAGCATGGTTCTTGTGGCTTTTGAAGAATGGCCTCCATCTTCTGTGTATAAAGTGACAATATGGCTGCTCCGTGGTATAGTTAAGAGGAAGGCTTTTCATTGTAGATATGAGAGAGAGAGAGAGAGAGAGAGAGAGAGAGAGAGAGAGCTAGAGAGAGAGAGAGAGAGCAGCCAAAGGCATCTGGAAGAGTCCAGAGCTGTGAGAGAAAGAAACAGACTGAAAGTGGCCACCAGACTGGACATGGCCAGGGCTATGTGCAAGAGAGGGGAGAGTGGCAGGGGACAGAGAAGAGAGAAAACGCAGTGAGAGAAGCAGATGCAGAGCACAGAGGGAACATAAAACAGCAAGGCCACGGGAAGGGTGACCACCTGCAGGGAGAGAAGCCTGGGAGCTGGACAGGGTTTGGGGTAGGAGAGGAGATCAGAAGGGCAAGGATGCTGGCAGCATGGACTCTGAAATGTGTAACAAGTCCTTGCCATACCAGAATGCACTCTTTGTTTGTTTGTTCTTTGTTTTTCTCTGTGTAGCCCTGACTGTCTGGACTCACTCTGTAGACCAGGCTGGCCTCTAACTCACATAGATCCGCCTGCTTCTGCCTCCTAAATGCTGGGATTAAAGGTGCACCACCATGCTGAGCTCAGAATGCACTTTGGTATGCTGATAGGTACCACGGGATCCATAGGGCCCTCTGCCAGAGGGAAGGGAAATGACTCCTTTTGGTGGAGGGGAGCCAGTTTCACAAGTTCCTGGGGAATGCTAGCTTTTATCTAACCACCAGAAATCCTCCTACAGTCCAGGCTGAGCTCATCCCTGGATATTTGGATTGCCTTTTGGCGGTTGGGGAATTGGAGTTTTCTATGGACCTGACATTCTGCAAATGTCTAAACAGATTTTTTTTTTTCCTAAACAGATTTTTGATATCGATATCATCTCTGTTGTCAAGGAGTTCATGAGCTAGTGGGAAGAGCTAAACAATTTTGCAAACATGTGGTATTTTAGAAGTTCATTTTGTAAATCACAGTTACTTATTTATTTATTTTGCATGTGCATGTGTGTTTGAGTGTGTATGTGTGTGTGCATGTGTGTATGCATGTGCATGTGTATGTGTGTGTACATGTGTGTGCTTGCATGTGTACACATGTGTGCATGTGTGTGCGGGTGTGTGAGAGTGTGTGTGTGTGTGTGTGTGTGTGTGTGTGTGTGTGTGTGTGTGTGCGCACAGCACATGGAAGTCAGAGGACAATTCTCTAGAACTGGTCCTTCTGCTTCCACCATGTGGGTCCCCAGGGATGGAACAGCAGACTTGGAAGTGATTGTCTTTACCTGCTGAGCCAGTTCACAGGTGCCTAAAAACCTATTTCTCTCCATTTCTCTCGTACTAGGATTAGGAGTGTGAGGCGACAAGCCCAGCTCCGGTCTGTGATCTTATATGCAAATGCAAAACTTCAGCTGCAGGTGTGTGCTCTTGTTTTTTGCCATAGCTTCTAGGTAACAGGAGAAAGACAGGCAGCACTCAGGAGGACAGAAAGGCACACCAAAAGAACCTTCAGGTCATCCCTTGTCCCCGCTCGTGTTTGTTTGTTTAAGACAGGGTCTCATTTATCCTAGGACACTCCAACTTGCTTTGTAGTGGAGGGAGGAGGGTCTTGAACTTCTAGTCCTCCTGCCTCCACCTTCTGAGTGCTGGGATTTCAGGCATGCAATATTATGTCAGGTTTCTGAGGTGTCCAGGATCACAGCTAGGTTTCCTGTGCTGGCTACTTGGGATCACAGCTTGGATGCTCATCCTATACATGGGTTCATGATAGCACCTTGGTCACCACCAACCTGTGATGCTAAGGGAGAAGCCATCTGTGATTTTTGTCCCTCTAAATTTTCCTCTGTGCTTTGCTTTCGTTTTCTTTCCCTCTGCCTAACCATGATTCTAAATAGAAGGAAAGGCCACACCTCAGTGAGTAAGATACTGATTGTTAGAACCAGCTTCTTTCCTTAGACTGGAGACCCCAGGGTATCTGGTGACTTTTCAGATTGTCATCAGAGTGTACATCAAAGAAATGAACAGTTGCAGCATTTGATGAGTCTGGTCTTTACCTACTCGTAGTTTGGAAAAGCTTCCTCAAGTTTTCTCTCTAAGCCCTCTGCTTGTAACTGGCCATTTTCCAATCAGCTAATTTGTTATAATGAAGCTTTGTCTCTACCATCACCTTGTCTCTCGGCTAATTAATTGACTTTATTATGTGCATATCGTGACTAAGCCTTTGCTTGATAGTGAGAGGTGATGGAACAGTGCGAGGTGGGGCATAATGAAAGGTAAGTCACTCAGGTTGTACCCTTGAAGCGGATATTGGGACCATGGTCCTTTCCTGCCTCTCTTTGCTCCCTGGCCACCACAGGGCGAGCAGGTTTCCCCCATCACATTCCTCCACCATACTGACCACAGGCTCCATAGGGATGGGAATCAGCAGGCTCTGAATTGAAACCTCTGAAACTGTGAGCTTAAATAAAACTTGCTCCCCTGTAAATAGTTTACCTCAGGCATTTTGTCACAGTGACAGAACTCTGGGCAGCACACTGGGAGGGAAAGATGAAGGAAGAGACCGTGGATTACTGTCTAACAAGACAGACAAACTGCCTATGATAGTCACACGCATGGAGCTGAGTATGGTGGCACACACCTTTCATCCCCGCACTAGGGTGAGTTCAGCCAAGGTTACACAGGGAGACCCTTTCTGAAAACAAAACAAGGGGACCTAAGGGTGCATCTCAGTCTGATGGAAGGCTCCTTAGAGGATGCGACTTTTAAGCTAGACTTTTATTTCGAGGGACAATGGAGTCAATTAGGAGAGCAGGTAGAAGGAAGTGTGAAGAAGACATGCTGAATGACAACATTTCCTGGGGAGATGCTAAACAGGTCTATTTACCCCTAGGGATCCCATGACAAGCAAAAGCATAGACACCACCAAAGCCCAGTTTGGTGCACCCTGGGTTTCATTGGGGTAACTTACAGGAGTATGAGTGAGGGGTACTCAGGGAAGCAGAAATGACTCAAAGACAGCTGAACAGCCAAGGCCCACCCCAGTGTGAGTGACACAGCTCACAAAAGCTGGGAACCTGGAGCTCACTGCATAGCCTGCAGGCAGCTCAGCAGGTTGGAGAGTGTCCTTTCCAGTCGCCTCTGTTGACCTAAACCTCTTCTGGGCAGCTTTGCTGGTTTCAGCTTCTTCCAGGCAGCTTGTCTGGTCTCAGAGCCTTCTTGGCAGCTGCATTACACGCAACCTGGTTTATAGGAGACCTTGCCTCAAAACAAAACCAAGAAAGAAACCTCCAGAATTCCAAGTCCCTATCTTTGATCACCCCCACTGAATGCTAAGTGTATCTTTACTAAGCTTCTAGCAGCATAAAAGATGTTGTCGATAGCGCTGTGCATGTGGCTCAGTGGTAGATCACTTTTTAGCTTGCCTGAGGCTGTGGAATCATCCCCAGCCTACAAGGAGGAAGGACAGAAATGTGAAAGGGAAAGAAGGAAGGAAGGAAGGAAGGAAGAGCTGTCTGGCTTGCAGCATTTGGGAGGTAGAAACAGGAGAATCATGAGTTCGAGGCCAGGCTGGGGCTACATGAGACATGGTCCATACTATGAATAAATAAATATGAATTGGAGAAGATCTAGCTCCAAGGGAGGAGCACTTGCCAGCATGTGCAAGGCTCTGGGTTCAGTCCCTCACATACACAAAACAAAGCAAACTAGGATAGGTCATGCATGAGCAATGACGGCAGAGCAGGGAACATCAGGTTAGCAGAGTCCTTGATATACTTGGTAGTATACTCTCCAAGGCTCTTACAATATGCATTTACTCTAGCACTTGTGACCAGACTCTAAGAATTTCTAGTGGTTTCCCTTATGAGTTAAAAGTGCTTAGGATCTAGCAAGCAAGCAAATGTCTGCCATAAATCAATCTGTATCTTAATCATGATGATGATGATGATGATGATGATGATGATGATGATGATAATTGACAGAGATTATAATCCAGCTGGTCTCAAATCCACAATGAGACTGAAGATGACCTTGAACTTCTGATCCTCCTGCCTCCACTCCCAAACATTGAGATTACAGCTGTGTGTCACCTGGCCCATTTTATAGCTCAGGATGGAACCCAGGTGTCGTGGCTTGAATGAAAATGTCCTCCATAGGTTCATATGGTGGAATGTTTGGTCCTTAGCTGGTGGAACTGTTTGTTTGGGAAGGATTCAGAGATGTGGCCTTGTTGAAGGAGGAGTGTCACTCAGGGTGGCCTTTGAGGTTTCAAAAGCTCACACTATTTCCAGCTAATTCTCTCTCTTTCTCTGTCTCTCTCTCTCTCTCTGCCTCCTTCTCCCCCCCCCCTCCATTTCTGCCTTATGGCTGTTATCTCAACATGAAAGCTCTCCAGCTACTTCTTCAGCACTATGTTTGTTTGCTGCCATGATTCCTAAAGCAAAAAACATGAAGCTCAGCAGTAGATGGTTCTACTATAATACAAGGTCCTGAAACAGATTCCCAGCATCACAAAAAACAGAACAAACACCCAAAGCCAAGTTTGACGCCTTCTACTTGGGACCCTGAGGGACCTCACTGGGCTGAGACTCAGTTGAGTCCTTCCTGGCCTCCATTGAGCTCTCCAGACTTACTCTTAGTCCTGGGACAGCCTGCTGGCAGGAGCCCCTCCTCCCACTCCACCTCCGTTCCTCAGGGAGTTCAACTCTTGCTTTGGATCCAAGGTCCCCTTGGCCCTTCACCCCTGTCTCTGCACACCTACTCTTTGTCCTACTGCTGCCTGCTTGCAGGACAGCCTCTTCCCACTGTACCACCATTCCCTGAGGTCTTCACTTCGTAGTGCAGACCCTAGTTCCCCTGATTTTTTCCATGGCCCCCATCAGCCTGTCCACCTAAGCCATCTCCGTTCTTGTCCCTCACTGACCCACAGAAGCACTCTCTAGTAGGGACCCCATCACACTTGCCGAGGATCCAGAGGGAACATCAGCAACCAAAGAACAGAACACTGACCCAACAAATGGGAGATCAAATATAGAGACCAAGAAAGACCTCAGACATCATAACTCCAGATGCTTAGACCCCAGCACGAAACCACAATATGCATAGCCAAGACTAGAAGCCTTCACTAGAAGCCAGTAACCCTATTGCAGTATGCCTTGAGGAATGCAAAATAGCTAAAGCATAAGACAAGGACTTCAAAATAGCAAAATAGAAAAAAAAAATATGTTCAAGGACCTTGCAGTGGTTTGAATGAGAAAAGCTCCCATAGACTCAAATATTTGAATATTTAGTTCCCTGTTGGTGAGCTGCTTAGGAAGAAGGTGTGCCCCTTCTTGAAGAGGTCTGTCACTAGGGGTGGGCTTTTAAGGTCTCAAAAGCCCATGCCAGGCCCACTCTTAATCTCTCTGCTTCCAACTTGTGGATCAAATATCAGCTCTTAGCTACTCCTCCAGTGCCATGCCCACTGCCTGCCACCATGCTGTCTACCATGCTGGTCATGGGCTCACCTTTTGAAACTGTAAGCAAATCCTCAATTGAACACAGCGATAATATAGGGAGTGGCAACTAACAATAAAGGGTCATTTATAAAACCGTATGGGCAGAGGAAGGACAGCAGGTCACCGAGAAGAGACTTGATACCCTATGAGCACATACAGGGGGAGGTAATCCCTCTCAGGAACAGTCATAGGGGAGGGGAATAAGGGGAAAATGGGAGGGAGGGGAGAATGGGAGGATACAAGGGATGGAGTAACCATAGAGATGTAACAAGAATAAATTAATTAAAAAAAAAAACCGTATGGGAACCTACTACTGTAGAAGCTTCCTAAAACATATGCATAGATGAAAGAAATGGACAAGGAGTTACCAAATAGGAGGAGAAAGAATGCCCCAACCAGACATCTTATACTTCCAAATAAAACCTTCAGTGCCAGGAATGAGTTACATTGGCCAAAGGCAGCCCATGGAAACTCCCAAACATCACAGGCCATTGTCAAAGATATTGGTTACTGTCCATAGCCAGATGGAAGGTCCTATTGAACCACACTTCAATGCAGGCCCCGTGCCCAGCAGTACTTGGCCAACACAAAACAAACATAATGGTATTTTTGTAGACTTTTTGTCTCATGTTGCTTCATGTAGGCATTTTTTTAAGGGGGGGAGTCTTATTTGTGTTTTGCTTGTTTATTTTGATTTCCATTTTTGTGTCTTTGTTTCTTTGTCTTGCTTTTTAAAAGAAAGAAAAAGAACATCAAGTTTGGTGGGGAGGGAGGTGGAGAGGATCTGGGAGGAATTGGGTGAAGGGCAAAAACGATCAAAATATATTGTATGAAATTATTTTCCAAGAGAGAAAGAAAGAGAGCTAAGTTTGATCTTCTAATAGGGAACTACAGATCCTTTCTTGAGGGTCTGCAGCCTGGAGAATCTTCAACAGGTTGGGACTGCTCACCGAGGCAGCTACATGGGAACAACTCAAGCCACTTACTTTCACAAACACCCACACAGTACCATAGAGGAAAAATTTAAAGCAATAAAGAAAAGCCTAGATAATTGCCGTACATGTTTCTACAAACTTGAAACGGCAACAGCTTGCCTGTAAACACCTCCCTTGAATAATCTGTTAACAGAATATACAAGACATGGCAAAAGAAATCATTAGCCCACAGTGCCTTCAAAGAGAGGCCACTGCTCCTTGAGAGCCTGTGACCAGTCCCTGAGGATGGGGATGGAAAAAGTGACCTGTGCTTTTTTTAAAAAACTTATTTCACCATATGTGTTTGCTTCCTTCCTTCGTTTAGAGTGCTGAGGATGCTACCCAGGCCCTTACATGTGCTAGGCAAGTGCTCTGCCACTGAGCTAACCCAGACCGGCAGCTTTCTAAAGGGGTGTAAGGTAAATGTCTGTGAAACAGAAAAGGCGGTGGCCTTGGCTGTCTTATCTGCACAATGGCAACATTGTCTCTGGCCTGTTGCCTCCCCTGCATTAACTAAAACGTCTCTGCCCTTCTTGGTTTATATTGGGGTGTCCATGGGAGGTGTCATCTGAGGGAGAAAAAAAAGTGGCAGAAGAGGTTAAAAAACAAAAACAAAAAATGCTGTCCCTTAAGGCCCCTCGAATTCTAGGAATTCTTTAACACGTACCTGACTTGTTTTTTCTTTTTTTTTTTAAAGGCCTCTGGGGAGGGGAATAGGGTGAAAGTGGGAGGGAGGAATGGGAGGATAGAAGGGACGGGATAACAATTGAGATGCAATATGAATGAATTAATAAATAAATACATTTTTTTAAAAAGGCCTCCTATAGTCTAGGCTCAAATTCACTAGGCAGCCAAAGCTGCTCTTAAACTCCTGATCCTCCTGCCTTTGTCAGCACAGTAGGCATATACCTGGCTTATAAAAGCACTCAAGACTCAAGGATGCAAAACCACAATTCCTGCTTACAATGCGATCGCCAGCATGAGATAAGCATGTTGTGTGTGGGGGGTGGGAGAGAGGTGAGACAACACAGATAAAAGCAATGCTAGCACAACGGTTGATGAGGAGACATTTGGAGGGATGACCTTGGAAGCTGTTTGGAGAAAGTGGTGTTAAAGTAAGTATTGAGTGAAGAACAGACGGTTCCTGAGTGTGGAAGGAGACCGAGGAGGTGCTGGAGGCAGGAAGACCAGTGTGGTGATAGTTATGGAGGCCTGATGGGGAGCAGGGAGAACTGTGGCCCTGCGTATGCATATAAGGGACAAGAGGGACCCCAAACCCCCAGCTCCTCTGAGCACTTTTGCGTTAATGTAAGAATTTGCAAGTACATAACCAACGGGACAATAAACTTGTTCAATCATTGACCACCACACCTCTCTTCTATTATTTTGTAACTGAACAGGGTCAGATGAAGGTGACCGTATTGATAAGACAGTAGGCAGGGGGGCAGGGCCTCCTGGAGTGCTGCTTAGCATTCACTGGCTCTACCCAATTTCGAGAAGACTGGCACAGGGTTCTTAACCTGCTCAAGCCTGGCCAGGGCCAGGACTCTTCTCTAGGCTTAGAGAACTGCTTTAGGCTGCCTGGCCCAGCACCCCTCAGCAGTAGGACTTTGTGATGACCTGTGAGGCTGGTTCCTCTGGGAGAAGGAAGTCATCCCGGCTTGAAAAGGCAGAGTCGGTTTCCCCAGACAGCAAAGGAACTGGGTATCTGGGCACAGTGGGTCCAGAGTGGTGGCTTCCTGGGCGCCCACTGGCTCACACTGTCCCAGGTTGAAGGTAGTCAGGAAATACTGGACCTCCAAATTAGTGTCAGAGAAGTGTAAAAAACCGTTGTGTCCTGAGGGAATTGGAGGGACCAGGTATCTCAGCGATAACCAAGATGAAATTCATGCGTTCAGAACTTTAGTTTCAATGTTTAAAATTACATTTATTTTACTCACCATGTATGTATGCACACACATGCACATGGTAGCTACATACCTGCATGGCACATAGGGGTCAAAGGATAACTGTGTGATTTAGTCTCTCCTTCTGCTATGCAGATCCCAGCAATCACACTTAGGTTGTCAGGCTTAGCAGCAAGAGCCTTTACCCATCTTGTTGGCCATAGAACTTGTTTGCTTTGATTTGCTTGTTTGTTTGTTTGTTTGTTTGTTTGTCTGGACTTACTTTGTAGACCAGGCTGGCCTGGAACTCAAAGAGATCTGCCTGCCTCTGCCTCCCTGAGTGATGGGATTACAGGTGTGCACCTCTGCATCTGGCTGGCCCATAGAACTTTTAACCTCCTAGAATTCCTGCATGATTCCAGAAAGAAAACTTTAGTATCTCTCCTGGAAAATGGATGCTCAAAGTCAATCCAACTTGCCCTGGAGATAATGAGAGGTGGCATATTTTGTGTTTAAATACTGTGGAACAAATGACTGCTGCTGTGATGACTTAGTGGGTGTAAAACATGACCAGACCTGCATTTGGAAAAGACTGCTTTGGTTGTTGAAATCAGATGTGGGAGAGGAGAGACTGCTTTGGGAGAGACCGGCCCAGAAGCCGCTGTGGTACCCTAGGGGAGCAGGTGATGGGAAAAGGACTGTAGATGCACATAAACTTATGCATGTATGTGCACAGATAGATAAAAATTAATCACTCAGGGCACGCCTTTAATCCCAGCACTTGGGAGGCAGAGGCAGGCGGATCACTGTGAGTTCAAGGCCAGCCTGGTCTACAAAGTAAGTTCAGGACAGCCAAGGCTACACAGAGAAACCCTGTCTCGAAAAACCAAAAAAGAAAAAAAAATTAATCACTTTTTTCTTTTTTTTTCTTTTTTCTTTATTTATTATTATTATTATTATTATTATTATTATTATTATTATTATTATT
>OU015749.1:117801204-117828478 GCA_907169655.1 Acomys percivali | reverse complement strand
AGAAGAAGAAGAAGAAGAAGAAGAAGAAGAAGAAGAAGAAGAAGAAGAAGAAGAAGAAGAAGAAGAAGAAGTTGCATCTATAGATACCTTAAACTAGATTTGTTTTTATTTTATCTTATTGTTTGGAGACAAGGTGCTCCTATGTAGCTCTGAATTCTCTGGAACTCACTGTGTAGACCAAACTAGTCTCAAACTCACAAAGAATCCTTCTAACTCTACCTCTTCAGTACTGGGATTAAAGGCATGTGCCACCATGCCTGGTTATTTATTCATTTATGTATTTATTTATTTATTTAGTGTATGCATGTGTGTTTGTGTGTGGGTGTGTGCACATCAGTGCATATGCCCACAGAGTCCAGAAGTGTTGGATGCCCTGAAACTGGAGTTAAAGGCTTGTTGAGCTGCCTGACATGAGAAGTGAAAACCAAATTTAGATGCTCTGCATCAGTGTTCTGCCTGCTTGTACAGCTGCACACCAGAAGAGGGCACCAGATCTCATTATAGATGGTTGTGAGCCATCATGGGGTTGCTGGGAATTGAACTCAGGACCTTTGGGAGGGCAGCCTTAACCCATGAGCCATCTTGCCAGCCCCGCAAAAGCTGTATTTCATCATGCTGAGGATCATCACACAAGATTCACACTCTAACTACAGTCCTAAGCCACTCTCCCCAAGGCTGTTCACCTGTGTGATATATCTTAGCTGAAGGTCAGCTCCAGTTTCTCATGGTATTCTCTGGTTCAAGGATCAGGATCCAGGCAAAGACTCTCCAGCCCCAGAGCAGATCAAGGTGGTGTCTATCCAGTGCCCCCAGAAGTCCTAAAGATAGGCAGGGCACAGCATTGCTCTTGGCCTCTGCTTATGTACTGTCAAGTGGGCGTTGTAAGGTTCTAGTCATGGGTCTGGTTATCTTGATGTCACTGGGTTCTGGTTATCAGGTGCCACCTTGTGTGTAGAGAGGTTGCTAATTAAGCTAACTTTACATGTTTAAAAGGCATTTTTTTGTTATGCTTATCAGAGTGTATATGTGTATATGTATAGTGTGTGTAGGGTGTGCTGTGTAGTATGCTTATATGTATGTATATAGTGAATAGTAGTGTGTGTATTGTATATGTTTGTATATTTGTATAGTGTCTGTATAGTATGTAAATGTGTAGTGTGTATATTTGTATATATATATGGTATGTGTGTATGTATAATGAGTGTGTTTATGCAGTTTGTGTGTCTCCCATTTCTCATGTAGAGGACAAAGTAGGACATTGGATGTCATCACTTTATCACTTTCCATTTTGTTTTGTTTTTTGAGACAGGCAGGGTTTCTCTATGTATCCTTGGCTGTCCTGGACTTGTTTTGTAGTCCAGGCTGGCCTCGAACTCACAGAGATTCACCTCTGTCTCTCCTAGCACTGGAATTACAGGCATGCACCACTATGCCTGGCTTTTCATTTCATTTTTACAATATTTTATTTTATTATATTTATATGTGTATATGGCGTTCAGAGGACAACTTGTGGGAATTGCTTCTCCTCATTCACCATGTGCATCTCAGGGATCAAGCTCAGCTCACCAGGCCTAGTGGCAATTGTCTTTACCCAGTGAGCCATCTCAATAGTTTTCTCCCTTTTTTGTTTTTTTTTTGGTTTTTCTTTTTTTTTTTTTTTTTTTTTGGTTTTTCGAGACAGGGTCTCTCTGTGTAGCCTTGGCTGTCCTGGACTCGCTTTGTAGACCAGGCTGGCCTCGAACTCACAGCGATCCGCCTACCTCTGCCTCCCGTGTGCTGGGATTAAAGGTGTGCGCCACCACACCCTGCTCCTTCTACCTTATTTTTAAAATACAGTCTCCCACTGGTCCTGAGGTTCATTGTTTCATCTAGGCTGGCCTCAAACTTAAAGCGATCCGCCTGCCTCTGTCTCCCAAGTGCTGGGATTAAAGGCTTGGGCCATCACACCCGGCCTGTTAGGGTTCTTTAGAGAAAAACTGGTGAGCTGTTTTGTACAGTGACATGGGCAACTTGCCGTGGCTGCACCCCTGAAGAAAATATCTTTCCTCCCCAGGCAGCCATTAACTACCCATAGACCTTGCCTCCCAAGACCCTGGCCCCTCCCTCAGCCTTAATGGAATGTTACTGGGCTCAGTCTTTGTAGATCTTCCACAGGTAATTGTAGGTGCTAAGAGGTCAAGAACGCATCTACCCCTGTCCTGACTGGAAGATGGTGTTCCATGGCACTCCACCCCTCCCTCGGGCTCTTATTCTTTCTGCCACTGTGGGCAACTTGCTTTTTATTTTGCAGGATATCACAATGAGGCGATTCGTGTGAGTTTCTGGTGAGGATCTATGACCGGATGTGATGGGGTGAGTGTGTGCCTTTTACTCGAGTGCTCGAGTTTCAGGCCAGTCGGGGCTGTGTGGTAAGACCTGGGGTGGGGGGGGGAAGGCAGGAAGGGAGGGAGAGAGAGGGGAGGGGGTGGGGTAGGGAGAGAGATCCAAGATTCATTTCTGTCTGCTTCCTGACTTTGGTACCATGCCCCCTGTGCCTCATGCTCCATCTGTGACACCTGGAACAGCTATTGCCTCTATGAATTTCCCGCGAAGATGGACCAATGGATCATACACTCAAAACTGTGACCCAAAGGAACTCTCCTTTCTGTAAAGCTGCTTTTCTCAGCTACTTTGTCCTAGCATCAGGAACAATAACTAGTGCGGGGAATGTGGGAAAAGACTTGGGATGTGATCTAGAACTTAGTGAGGGACTCAGTCAGCCAGAAACCAGTGTGAGGGCTGCGTGTCAGGAAGCTGTACTTGCCGGGTCCCTGCCCCTGTGACCTGGAGGCTCAGCAGAGAATCCCGAGCCAGTAGGAAGGCTTTGTTCATTGAGCTTGGTCCACACACTTGTCACCTACTATAACCACTTGGAAGTTGTTCTCCCTTGGTTTTGTTTTCTTTTTTCTTTACTTTTTATGTGTATGCTTATTTATTTGTGTGTGTGTGTGTGTGCGTGCGCCACGTGTACATAGGTGCCTACAAGAGTCAAAAGAGGGCTACAGATCCCCAGAGCTGGAGTTATATGTCCTTGTAAGTAGATGGACAGGTGCTGGGAGCCGAACTCCAGCTGGGAGAGCACCAAGCACTCTCGAGCACTGAGCCTTCTTTCCAGTCTCTTCTTTAACACCATCTTCTGCTGTTGCTGTTGTTGCTTTCTCTTCCTCCTCCTCCTGCTCCTCCTCTTCTTCCTCCCTTTCTGCTCCTCCTTCCCTTCTTCCTCCTTCAGACTGGGTCTCATTGTGTCCTCCAATGGTCTGGGCCTCTCTGTGTAAAACAGGCTGCCTCTATTTCCTGAGTGCTGGGATTAAAGGCACCACAGCCTGCTTCCTTCAGCTTCTTGCTTCCGTGTTAGATGCACTTGCCTCCTACAAGAGTGTCCATGATGGCGGTTTCTCTCACTGATGTCTGCTGTAATGGAGGTCAATTAGGAATGGGTCAGAGATGGCCAGCACAAGCTTGTCTATAGGTGAAATAAGCTCTGCCAAGTGCTCTGTCTAAATAGGAAGGCATGTAAGATAGAAAGAAACACTGAAGCTGAGCAAAATCCTCCTTTTCTCCTCCCCAAATTCTTTTTTTTTTTAAGATTTACTTATTCTGTATAGTGTTCTGCCTGCATGTACACCTGCAGAGAGAAGGGGGCACCAGATCACATTACAGATGGTTGTGAGACACCAAGTGGTTGCTGGGAATTGAACTCAGGAACTTTGTTTTTTTGTTTTTGCTTTTTGAGACAAGGTTTCTCTGTGTAGCCTTGCTGCCCTGGGAACTCAGGACCTTTGGAACAGCAACCAGCTCTTACCCTCTGAGCCATCTCTCCAACCCATCCTCCCCAAATTCTTACACTGTGGTTTTTATTTGCATTTTCTTTTAATTTTGAAATTATAATATAATTACATCATTTCTCCCTTTCCTTTCCCCCTTCCAAGCCCTCCTGTATGGACCTCCTCTTTCTTTTTAAAATGCCCCCTTTTTTCACTAATTATTGTTACATGTGTATAAGTATACGCCCACCATATGTATATATTCATAAATATGTACTATGGTTTTAGTTGTGTCTGTAAGAATTAATAAAATTGAACATCTTTTCACACATCAGTCTGGCATTGGGAGTATGCCTTTTAGTGGCATGCCACTTCCAGTCCTATGCATTTCTTCTTCTCCTCCCCCTTCTCCTTTTTTCTTAGACAGGGTTTCTCTGTAGAGCACTGGCTGGCCTGGAACTAGCTTTATTGACCAGACTGGCCTTGAACTCACAAAGATCTGCCTGCCTCTGCCTCTCCAGTGCTGGGATTAAATGTGTACACCACCACTATCCAGCTCATCATTCTTTATTGAGCAGTCTGTCTTTTATTTTATTTTTGCCCTTTATTAAGTTGAAAGACTACTGTAGGTTTTTAGTATTTAGTAGTCCAGGTCAGCCAAAGCTACACAGAGAAACCCTGTCTTAAAAAACAAAACAAAACAAAACAACCAAAACCAAAAACCCCGAAAAGTCTCTTAGGATGACTAGAAGCTCATACATTGGATGTATTTCAGCTCCTTAAGGTTTTCCTTTATGGTTGGGCTTATTACAAAAAAAAAGTCTTAAGAGGCTAGGAGATGGCTCAGTAGATAAGAGCATTTACTAGCCCAGCGCAGTGGCGCACACCTGTAATCCCAGCACTTGGGAAGCAGAGGCAGGTGGATCATTGTGAGTTTGAGGCCAGCCTGGTCTACAAAGCAAGTCCAAGACAGCCAAGGCTGCAAAGAGAAACCCTGTCTCAAAAAAAACAAAAAAGGAAAAAAAAAAAAAAAAAAAAAAGCATTTACTGTTTTTCCAGAGCCACATGATTTGTAAGTGTAGCTCCCGGGGATCTAATCCCCTTTCAGGCATGCATAGGCATTGGGCATGCTTATGGTACACATACTGTATGTGGGCAAAGCAATCATATACATACAATACAAACAAACACGTCTTCACAACCAATATGATGAAGATAATCTAATTCATTTATGAATTTGTTGTTGTTGTTGTTGTTTTATGATAGTGTCTCTTTATGTAATCCATGCTGGCCCTGAATTTAGAATTTCCTGCCCCAGCTGTCTGAGTACTAGGATTTTTTGTTTCCAGACAGGGTTTCTCTGTGTAGCCTTGGCTGTCCTGGACTCACATTGTAGACCAGGCTGGCCTCAAACTCACAGGGATCCACCTGCTTCTGTCTCCTAAATGCTGGGATTAAAGGCGTGCGACACCACCGCCCCGCTGAGTACTAGGATTACAGGTAATACCACTATACCTGACTTCTGACAACTTTTCAATATTGAATATTTGAATCTATGGAAATAACCTATTTGGCCTTTAAATTTTCAGGAAATTTTTAATGATTTTCTGTGTTAGAACCCTTATTGATAAATTTATTACAATTTTTTTAAAAGTTACTTTATTTTAAAAATTGTGTGTCTGTATGTGTCTGCATGTGGGTATGTGAACGTGAGTACACTGTCCAAAGTGGTCTGAGACACAAGGTCCTCTGGAACTAGAGTTACAAGTGTGGGCGCTGGGAATCAAACTGAAGCCTCTGTGGGGACAGTGTTTGTTGTTTGAGACAGGGCCTCATCCTGCAGCTTTGGCTGTCCTGAAACTCACAACCAACGCTGACTTTGAGCTCATGGACACCGGACTGCCTCTGCCTCTGCCTCCCAATTACTGAGATTAAAGGCAAGTACTACCACTCTCAGTGTTGTTATATTGTTGTAGTTGTTTGGAAAATGTAGAGTTTTGTTGTTTGTTTTGTTTTGTTGTTGTGTGTCTCCAGCTCTCAGGAGACAAAGGCATGTAGATCTCTGTTTGTTTGTTCTTGTTTTTCGAGATAGGGTTTCTCTGTAACAGCCCTGGCTGTACTGGACTCACTTGGTAGTCCAGACTGGCCTCGAACTCACAGAGATCTGCCTGCCTCTGCCTCCCGAGTGCTAGGATTAAAGGTGTGCGCCACCATACCTGGCACGATGGGCTTCGATTATGAACTGTAAATATCTGATATGCAGGAGTCTTCATTGGTAAAAATTGAACAACTGAGATTTTGACAAAAAAATCCCAAAAAACCCAAAAAACAAAAAACCACAATACTGTGCCATTGTATGTTGGAAGTATGTGATCTGTTTTTTATTTTTGATCTTATAGGGGATTACAGTTAAGAGATTTCATGAGAGCTGGGTGTGGTGGTGCACATCTTTAATCCTAACCCTCGGGAGGCTGGCAGATCTCTGAGTTCAAGGCCAGCTTGATCTACAAAGTGAGTCCAGGGCAGCCAAGGCTATGCAGAGAAACCCTGTCTCAAAAAACAAAAATAAAAAACAAACAAACAAAAAAGAGATTTCATGAGGGGGCTAGAAGATAGATGACCCAGAGGTTAAGAGCACTGGCTGCTCTTTCAAAGGTCCTGAGTTCAATTCCCAGCAACTACATGCTGGCTCACAACCACGTATAATGAGATCTAATGCCCTCTTTTGGTGTGCAGGTGTATATGCAGGCAAAACATTGTATACATAATAAATCTTAAAAAAAAAAAATTGCACGAATCTCAGCAGAGACTTTGAATTTTGGACTTTTAAACATTGTTGAGACTGTGATAGACTATGAGGACTTTTGAAGTTGGACTAATTGCATTTTGCATTATGTTATAGCTACAAGTCTATGGGGGCCGGGGAGTGGAATGTGGTGGTTCGAATAAAAATGTCCCCCATACGCCCATGTGTTTGAAGCATGACCCTTAGCAAGTGGCACTATTTTTAAAAGACTTAGGGGGGAAAGGAATGCTTGTGGACCTCCTCCAGCTATTAGAGGCTCAGCCTGACTCACCTGATTAACATTCTCAGGTGTAATAGGGGAGGACTCATTAGGAATAACAAAAAGCTATCAGGAAATTCCTGGAAGTTTTAGGAGTTTTGTGCCTGGAAGTAGGAGCAAAGGCCTTTTGTGTTTTGTTTTGTTTTTTTTTTTTGAGAAAGTGTTGTCTTGTCTGTTCTGGACTGGCTTTGTAGATCAGGCTGGCCTCGAACTCACAGAGTCTTCCTGCCTCTGCCTCCCAGAGTGCTGGGATTAAAGGTGTGTGCTACAACGCCAGGCTGCCAGATCTTTTTTTTTTAAATATTTATTTTTGAGGCAAGGTCTTTTGTAGGGCCTTCACCTCCCAAGTGCTGGGATTTCAGTTCTGGGCTACTGCACCTGCCTAGCTACTTATTTATTTTAGAGACAGATTCTTGCTTGTAGTTCAGTTTGGCCTAGGACTCACTACGTAGCCCAGGCTGGCCTTGAACTCTTGGAATCCTCTTGCCTCAGCCTCCCCCCACCAAATGTTGGGATCATTTCTCTTGTATTGCTTTGGTTTTTTGTTTGTTTGGTTGATTTTTTTGTTTTTGGTTTTTTGAGACAGGGTTTCTCTGTGTAGCCTTGGCTGTCCTGGACTATTTGTAGACCAGGCTGGCCTCAAACTCACAGTGACATGCATACCTCTGCCTCCCGAGTGCTGGGATTAAAGGCATGCTCTGCCATGCCCAGCATTTCTCTTGTATTGCATGTTCAGCTGTTAACAGAAAGGTTAGTGTGTGTGGTCCAAGCACTGGGACTCAGGCCTTCACTATCATAGCCAGCTCCAAATACAGGGCCCAAGAAGGCAAAACTACCTGGGGTCAGGAAAGCCAGAGTGAGGCCCTATCAGTCAATTGGAAGAGGACAGTGACTGTGAAGAAGCCTTGACAAAATAGGCTGGCTTGGATGTATTTTAATAGCAGGAATCAGCCCTTACTCATGCAACCTCCAGACATTAAACCTACTGGACATACATGAAAAGGGAGGAGTAAGGATGTCCTCTTTCTCTGTCTCTCAATCCCACCCCCCTCCAGGATTTCTCTGTGTAGCCTTGGCTGTCCTGGACTCGCTTTGTAGATCTGGCTGGCCTTGAACTCACAGAGTTCTACCTGCCTCTGCCTCCCGAGTGCTGGGATTAAAGGCGTGCCCAACACGTCCGGCACAGGATGCTCTCTGGAGTTTCATTTTGAAAGCTGAATGAATATTGGGTAACAATGAGACGATTGAGAAAGCAGCAACACTGGGGGTGGGGGGTGGGGGTCAAGGGTCTCCTTGATAGGATGAATATGAGGTGAAGAGATGTGGAATGGATACTAGGTAGCTAGCAACAGTCATGAATAAACCTATTTTTAATTATTTAAATAACTAGTTACTTAATTAATTAGTTTTGAGACAGAGTGTCACTTGTATCCTTGGCTGACCTGGAACTTCCTATGTAGATCTGCCTGGCCTCAGTCTCACAGAAAATCTGTCCCCCTTTGCCTGGAATGCTGGGATTACAGGCATGCACAAACCATCCCATTCAGTTTCTCTAAAACAAACACAAATGAATAAAATTATTTCTTTTGAGTGGGGCATGGTGGCACACGCCTGTAATCCCAGCACTTGGGGAGGTAAAGGTAGGGCTATCTCTGTGAGTTTGAGGACAGCCTGGTCTAAAAGGTGAGTCCAGGACATCAAAAGATACCCAGAGAAACTCTGTCTCGAAAAACAAAACAAAACAAAATGGTTTCTTTTGAGATAGGATCTCATGTAGCTCCGGCTTGCCTGGAACTCCTGCTCTTTTACCTACCAACCACTAGGATTTCAGGCACACACCACCAGCAGGGCTTCTTGTTATGTTAGGCAGTTAGGTAAGTAATCTACGAAAGGTCCTAGGCCTGCTTGGATTAGGATTTGGTGATAAAGTCTAAACTTCACATATTATAGCCCAAAAGCCAGCTCTTGGTGGTTGAACAAAGATCAGAGACTGAGTGTTTCCAATCTCCTCCCTCTCTCTCTCTCTCTCTCTCTCTCTCTCTCTCTCTCTCTCTCTCTCTTTCTCTCTCTCTCTCTCTCTCTCTGTCTCTCTCTGCCCCTAGAGTCTCTTTCTGTAGCCTTGGCTGTCCTAGAACTGGGGATCAAGCGGGCCTGAAACTCCTAGGGATCCATCTGCCTCTACTTCCTTAGTTCTGGGATTGAAGATGTGCCCCACCCTTGTCTGGCCTGCTTCTCTAATATGTAAACAAACATTAAGCCAAATTTGGGCAAGGTGGTCCGTGCTTTTAAGCCCTCTGAGAGGCAGAGGCAGGTGGAGCTCTGTGAATTTAAGGCTAGCCTGGTCTCTATAGCAAATTCGAGGGCTGCATAGTGAGACCCACAAGAGAAACGGTGAAGGGAAGGGAGGAGGGAGAGAGGGAGGAAGAGAGAAGAGGGACCCACCCAGGGAAGAAACAGGACTGGAATGTCAGGACAAGTGACAGTGATGTGGAGGAAAGTTCATGGAGCCGCATGTTTCAAGAGAAAGCAAGCACACCAACTGTTAGGCAGTTCCCTCTAGCCAATTTAGATAAGACCTGGGGGCTGAGAGCGAGCTTTGCAAAGGTGGAGATGAACAGTCCCCCGGCTTGGTAAGTGATCAAGATGGTGGCAGGCTTGCTGCATCAGGGTAGGCTGAGAGATCAAAGCCACTGAGGAACCCGGAACAAGTACCACAGAAAAATCGAGTCTTGTTTGCGAATTTATTCAGTGAAAAAAGCAGAGAGTAAGAGTAGCCGCTGAAGGCAATTTTGGACTCACAGGAAGTTTAAAATTCTATTTATATGATGATGAAAGCGATTCAATGGAAGAGGGAGTGTGAGAAACTATAGAGACACTCAAGGAAAAACTGTAGGAATGTGGAAGTGAAAATAACTCAAACGTTAAGAGGATTTTGATAGTTAAAAAGTTAATCAGTAAAAAAAAAAAAAAAAAAAGCCTGGGGTTTTGAAGAAAGCAGAGGAGGCTTTTAGTAGCGAGGAGTGGGTATGAAAAAAAAACTTTCTTCAAGTGTAAATATTAACGTAGTTCGAGAAAACCCTTCTGGGAGGAAGCGCACCTCCATCTAATTCATTTTTTCCTACTGAGCCCGTTGATACCATGTTACTCATCACCATTAGTAATTGTATCTTTATTAGCTCACAGATCTGTTACACAGAGAGCGACAGGACGACAGGGATCTTGCCCAATTTCTGACCGCACAGGGCGAGTTGATGAATGGATGTCAGCACAATTTGTCTCGCCACCCCTGTTAAATGCTATTTGGGCGAGTCCCTTTTCTCCTCGTAGCTTTTATTTAGGAAACGATACCGTAGGAAGATAATATTTTCTTTGACGACCTTACTACTTATCGCGAGGATCTGCGTCAGTAAAACCCAGAAACGCTTCATCAAACGCTCCTTAAACGAAACTGGAATTGTGGCCCACCCGCAGCCGCGTAGGGTGCAGGTGCAGAAGGCATCCTACGGATGGGGGGCGCTGTGGCTTCTGTCAACAGGGGCTCAGAGGACAGCCGAAGGGCTAAACTCAGGCCAACACCCACCCCAGGGGCGGCCTCTTCACGGGGCGCTCCTGGCCTGGCCGGTGTGGGGGCGGGGAGGCCGAGGGGGTAGTAACTGTCAAACTCCCGCTTGGCGCCTTTATTTAAATAGTACGTACGGGTCTCGCAGATGTGCGTGCCCAGGGCGGGGCAGCGAGCTCCGGGAGTGGGGAGGAGGCCAGGGGCGGGGCTGAAGGTCTGGGGGGCGTGGAGGGGCGGAGTCAAGTCGGCTAGAGGGGAGGGTCCAGCGCGGCCCCCGGCGAGCTTCACTGCGCTTGCGCTGACAGACGCAAGATGGCGGACAGTGCGGAACTAAAGGTAAAGCGCAGCTCGAATTCACTTCTAATATTCGGCCGCGGAGACGGCGCCGCTGGTGCCGGGGGGGATGGGTCGGACCCTGGGGGGGCCGTCCGGGCCGGGCTCTACCGGGGTCTGGAGTTATAGGCGGGAGAAGCGCTCCGGGCCTCAGTGGAGGGGGCCTGGCTGCGGCGGGCCGTGGGCCCCGGGTGCCTCAGGGGCGCTGACGGGTCGTCCCCGGCGTGTTATTGTTGTGGGCGCCTCCGGCGGGGGTGGCGGGGCGAAGAGAGTGAGTCGGGACGTGGCGGCAGCGGCGGTCCCCGGAGCCCCGGTGCCTCACCTTGCAGCCCTCCTCCCCGCCCTCCCTCCCCCCCCACGGGCAGCTGGGGCTGGGAGGGGGGTAGGGTGCTCTTGGAAGGGGGGGGGATTGGGAAAACTGCCCCGCTGCCGCTTCCTCTTCCTCTTTCGCAGTCCGGGGCTCCTGTCAGGCGCTGCGCTCGGACCCCCGGGAACTTGGCTCCGGCCGCCCCGCCCCTTCGCGGCGGCCAGGCGCCCCCGCCCCGCTTGCCGCCGCTGCCCGCCTGTCAGTGGGTGCCCAGCCAGTGGGAATGCGCGATCGTGGGGCGGTCGCCTTGGGGACACCGGGGAGAATCTCCTGGAAAGTTTAGCGAGCCTGGAGCCGGCGTTGGGGGTTCGGCTAAGGGCTTGCAGGAGGAATCGGTTCGGGCGGGACGTTAGTGTTTCTTGATTCCGGGCCACCGGGGTGGGTGGGTGGGTGGGGGAGCAAACCACTGGAGAAGAGTGTGCATTTAGGAGCTGTGGTGGGGATGCAGCCACCTCTCTCCACTCTCTTACTGTCGCTCTTGTGGCGGGTGAGAGCAGCCTTGGGGGTCTCTCTCTGCACACACCATGATGGCGATGCTATAGCTGATGGAGGTGAATGGTTCGTGTTTATATCACCCCCCCCATTGCCTTTTGTTTGTTAGGGACATCTTGCTGGCCATGTTGATTTAAACGAAATTCTCCTTCTACCCCCACCCCCCCATCCTACTCCAACCTCCAATAAATAGAACGTTCCATCGTTCCTCTCAACTGTACCAATTACTCATGCCTCGTGAAATTAGATGAAAGGGTGCCCCCTTTCCCCCGATTTTCCTCCCACCCCAATCTTCACCTGATGATGGCTTCTTTACCGAAGCAGATATACCACTACACAAGCGGTTGGGGGAGGGCTGGTGGAGCCCTTATGATTGGATTGTGACAAATGGGGCTCTGCTTGAATAATTTTGGTTTAGTAGCAGGCCGTTCTTAACTAACGCATGTTATTTAGAGGCTCTGAACACGGTATTCCCTTCTCTGGCTTCCTGTGTGCGAACCAAACAGCTGGTTATAGCCCAATAGAGAACATCTCTGTCAGTGGAGATTGAGCTGTGCAATTGTACATCTTCAGGGAGATTTAGAATTCTTTTTATAATCAATAAATTATTAATTTTTTCTTCATTATGATGAAATAACTTCTAGAACAAGCAGACCACTACACACTTTCTCTCCTTTTCTTTTTCTTTCTTTCTTTCTTTTTTTTTTTTTTGGAAAAGCCTCATTGGAAGATCCATTTTCCCTAGTAACTCTGTAGTGCTAACATTCCAAGATTTTTGTACAAGATTTGGGTATTTGTTCTTTTAAGTTTGCTTGCAATTACTAACTTGTTTAAGACAGAAAATCTTGAATGGATTTTTTTTTTTCTTTTAGACAGGGGTTCGCTATGTAGCTCAGGTTGGCCTGGAACTCACTATGTAGACATGGCATACAGGCTTTGAACTCGGGGATCCTCCAGCCTTTGCCTCCCTAGTTCTGGGATTACAGGCATCCACTACCATACCCGATATGGATAATTTCTTTTATCCCAATTTCAGACTATTGACTTCATTGAGAAAGCTTGAGAAAATTGAAAATTTGGAGATAAATCAACTTGCAATTAACAAATGAACAAAAAGCCAGAGCTCAAGTATGTGTGTTTTCTTTTCTTTTATTTTTATTTTTATTTTTTTTTTAATTTTTTTGAGACAGAGTTTCTCTGTGTAGCCTGGGGCTGTCTTGGACTCGCTTTGTAGACCAGGCTGGCCTCGAACTCACAGCGATCCGCCTGCCTCTGCCTCCCGAGTGCTGGGATTAAAGGCCTGCGCCACCACGCCCTGCTGTATGTGTGTTTTAGATAATTGTTTTTATAACAGGCATTATGTTGCTGTCATCTTTTTTGGTTTTTGGCTTTTTTGTTTGTTTGTTTTGTTTTTCGAGACAGGTTTTCTCTGGTTGTCCTGGAACTCACTCTGTAGACCAGGCTGGCCTCGAACTCACAGAGATCCGCCTGCCTCTGCCTCCCAGTGCTGGCATTAGGTGTGCGCCGCCCTCGCCTCTTTGGGCTTGTTGCTGTTGTCTCTGCCTCCTAATATTGAATTTTTTAAAGAGTCCATTTGAAGACTAGCTAGCCAGGTCTTTTACGCACGGGGCTTGGGAGTAAGGCTGAAAAGCGTCTGGGAAAAGTGCATGCATTCTGAGAGATGACCTTTGTTCTTTATGTTTTAAGAAAGTGCTTTTGGGGCCAGGTATAGCCTTTAATTCCAGCATTTGGGAGGCAGAGGCAGGTGGATCTCTGTGAGGCCGGCTAATTTACTGAGTGAGTTCCAGGACAGGCAGAACTAAACAGTAAGATCCTGTTTTGATAAAACAAACAGAAGAAGGAAAGGAGGAAAGAAAGAAAAAGTGCCTCTGGCTGTAGATGAGGTCCCCCGTGTGAGTCTTGTTAGGTAAATTTGCTCATGAAGAGCCAGTAACATACAGACTGGAAATGGTATTTTTCTAAAACTGGTCTCCCTCTCTAAAACCTACTTGAGATTTTCCAGAGAGCTTGTTTTCCATTCTTATGTTTCTGTTGTATAATTTTTCAAGTTATAATAAGTGTTTTGACACATTGGTGTGTCATTGTGTGTGCCTGAGACTTGGAGGAGCTGCGATAGCTTACTTAGCTGGTGATAGCTGTGTTAAGGTTGTTAATGCTCTTCGTGGTTAGACTTGCTGTTCTTTTTTGGAGACTAGGAGAGATATAACAGGAACACCTGCCAGAGTTACTTAAGAATGCATGGATTTTTTTTTTGTGTGCAGTGAAATTTGGAAGTTATTCCCTTCAGAAATATTTTTCAGTGTGAGCGTGTGAGAAATTGATTTTGGGAGGCGAATATCATATATCATAATAAAATAAGGAAAAACCCAAATAATACTTGGGGAGGAACCCTAATTTTTTTTATTTTTAAGTTTCAAATAAAAATACAGAGTTCTAATGGGAGCCACTGAGCAAATATTAATTTTTTTCCTTATCCCAATTCGAAGCCCACATTTGACTGTGCCTCAGATTGTATTCATCATTATTTTCCTAATGGCCCTTTTAGTGAATCCTTTTAAATCTGTAGTGATTCTGCAAAGATCAGATGGGAAAAACAGATCCATATCCCCTGTAGGGATAGTGCCAGTACAAACTAGATAGTGAGTCATACATATCAAAATGAGTTCTCTGTGCACTTGCTTATGAAAAGTTTAATTTTTCATTAGGGGAATACCCACAAGTGACTTCTGGGAGGCTGTGAAAGGTGATGACACTTCACAGTGGAAGAATGGGCAGTCCACTGATCTTGGTAGCGATGACCTGACAATTTCATTGTAGCTCCTCTGATTTATTATTGTTTGTTTTTATATTTATTTATTTATTTATTTATTTATTTATTTATTTTGGTTTTTTGAGACAGGGTTTCTCTGTGTAGCCTTGGCTGTCCTTTGTAGATCAGGCTGGCCTCAAACTCACAGTGGTCGGCCTGCCTCTGCTTCCTGAGTGCTGGGATTAAAGGTGTGGACCCCCACGCCCTCGCCCCCATGCCCGTGCCTCTGCTTTTTTTTTTTTAAAAAAAGACAGCTCCCTTGCCTTTAATCCTGATAACTTAGAAGGTTGAGATATGAAGAATGTAAGTTCTAGGCCAGCCTGGGCTACATAGTAAGACTATCTAGAAAATAAACCAGACTAAAACAAAAAGGAAAAAAACCCTTAAACAACAACAAACACAATAAAACAGTGGTTCTCAGCCTTCTTAGTGCTTTAATACAGTTGTTTATGTTGTGGTGACCCCAACCATAAAATCATTTCGATGCTACTTCATAACAGTAATTTTGCCACTATTATGAATTGTTGCTATTTTTTTCTTTAATTTTATTTTATAAGTGGGTTGTCAGATCCCCTGGAACAGGAGTTAAAGACAGTTGTGAGCTGCTATGTGGGTGCTGGGAATTGAACCCTAGCCCTCTGAAAGAGCAGTGCTCTTAACAGCAGAGCCATTTCTTAGCTTTTTTGGGGGGCTGGGGGTGGGGCGCGGTTCAAGACTGAGTTTATCTGTGTAACCATGGCTGTCCTGAACTTACTTTGTAGGCTATCCTGGCCTGGAACTCAGAGATCTGACAGCCTCTGTGTCTCCCTGAGTGCTGGGATTACAGCTGTGCACCACTGTGATGAGCTGCTTTTTGTTGTTGTTTGTTTTTTGAGATAAGGTTTCTCTGTGTAGCCTTTGCTGTCCTGGACTCACTTTGTAGACCAGGCTGGCCTTGAACTCACAGCAATCCACCTGCCTCTGCCTCCCGAGTGCTGGGATTAAAGGCGTGCGCCACCATACCTGGCACGATGGGCTTCGATTATGAACTGTAAATATCTGATATGCAGGATATCTGAAAAGCTTCTGTGAAAAAATCTTCTACCACAAAAGGGGTTGTGACCCACAGGTTGAGAGCCTCTGCCCTAAACCAAGAAAAAACAAACAATAACAAACAAAAATAAACATTTTCCTTTTAGAGCCAGGGGCTCACTTTGTAGTTCTTATGGCCTGAAGTTGACGACCTTCTTGCCTCAGGTTTCAGAATGCTGGGGTCTCAGTAAGAGCCCCCACACTCAACCTGCCAGAGTCATTGTTTTTTCTTAACAAATATTTTTTGTATTAAAACTCAAAGTAAGTTATATTGCTATTTTAACTCATAGCAGGAACAGTGGGTGGGAAGGATTCATCACTTTCAAGGAGCAGATAATGAAATCCAATGAGAAGGAAAGCCATACTTTTAAAAGTATCTGCTGTGTAAGCATATCAGTAAATTTTGTTGTCATAGCTGTCTTTTTATTTTCAACAAATAACCACTTAGTTTTGATCTCTGTAGTGTAATTTGTCTGCTTTTATTTCACACGGAGGCAAGTAAATCTGACATTTTATTCATGAATTTGATTTTAATCTCTCTGACTTGCTTTTGTGAAGGGCTGCGTTTAGATGGCTTTTGTTTTATGTTACTTCTTGGGAACAGTATTTTAAAACAATTTGAAAAACACTTTAGTTTTTAAGTATTTCATGTAATTGTTTTGAAATATTGCTGCTTTTTCCTTAGTGGTTTTCTCCGGGTGACTGCGTTGTCTTTCTCTTCAAGGATTGTCTTGAAATCCCCTTTGATTGCAGTAGCTCTTAGTAGTGAGTCCGAAGCTGATTAACCTTCGGTTTCTCCCGGTGAACTCCATCAGCATGCTGCTCCAGGGTTCACGCTGAGGCTTTGGATTTCAGTGTAATTTGTACCCTTTCATGCTGGTAACTAGGGATAAGAAAAGAAAGAAAGTGGGTTGTGTTTGTAGTGGGATCTAGGAAGAAGCATCTGTCTCAGAAAGTGGGATTTTATAAGATGTAGCCTACTAAAAACTAAACAAAACAAGAGCTTGGTTCATGACTTCATAGAACTAATGGTACTGTTTTCTTAAGTGTTGAACACTTATTTTTTTTGAGATTGTGGTCTCGTGTAGTCCCGACGGGCCTTAAATCTCACTGTGTAGCTGAAGATGACCTTGAAGTCCTGATGCTGCTTTTGTCTCCCAAGTGTTGGGATGACAGACTTACGGCACTGTGCTCTACTATCTTCTTTTACTGTTGGAAGAATACTGTTATCTTAGTCTTGTAGTGCTGTTCAGTTTGTAATGTATCACATTGTATCTTTTTTTTTTTGCAATGGCTCTTTAAAATAGGAGAGGACTGAAAGAGGTAAAGAAGCTTAGAAAAGGCAAGTTTTACTGACTATTGTGGCAAGATCCTGCGTGCATCTGCCTTTGGTTTCAAAGCTCTCATCTGTAGACCTCCCTAAAGATGTCAGGGCAGCTCTGGAGGTGTTGAGGTATCTGGCTCATGAATGTTGCGAAGACATTCCTTTCGCTCTGTGCCAGGGTGTTTTGAGGGGACAGTATGCTTTTTGTAAGCTGTCTTCTTGTGAAGACAAGGTTTCACTATATAGCCTTGGCTGGTCTGTATCTTACAATGTAGACCAAACTGGCCTTGAACTCACAAAAAAGCTGCCTGTCTTTGACTCCAGAATGCTGGGATTAAAGGCCAGTGTCACCATGTCCAGTTTAGCAAATCTCTCTTTAAAAACATTTGGAGTTTGTTAGTTGGAGCCATACAAATCAGCTTTCTTTCTTTCTTTCTTTCTTTCTTCCTTCCTTCCTTCCTTTCTTTCTTTCTGTTTTTTGTTTTTTTTGTTTTTTTTCCTTTCCTTGTGTAGCCTTGGCTATTTTGGAACTTGCTCTGTAGATCAGGTTCAAACTCACAGAGATTCACCTGCCTCTGCCTCCTGAGTGCTGGGATTAAAAGTGTGCACCACCACTGCCCAGCTAATTTTCTTTACTTTTTTTTCTTTCTTTAAATTTTTTTGAGGTTTTAGTTTTATTTTATGCCTTTGAGTGTTTGCCTAAATGTATGCATTATGTTCATGCATTGTCCACAGAGGCCAGAAGAGGGCATTGAATCCCCTGGATTGGAGTCACAGGTGTGGATGCTGGGGATCAAACCGTGGCTTCTGAAGAGCGGCCAGCTCTTAGCCAGGAAGCAGTCTCTCCAAGCCCTACTTTTTTTGTTTTTTGAGACAGTCCCACTTGTACTTAAGACAACCTCCAACTAACTAAGCATGGCAATTTTTGCAATTACTATTTTGTTTGGAAACATTTTTAATAAAATACTAAAAAGAAGACAGAAAAATGCCACTTGTAATTCCAGCTCTCAGAAATAGTATGGCTAACATCTGGGCATCTATCCATTTAAACTTTCAGTGACTGTAGGTATATGTATATTATCACAATATTTAAAAATTGCATTTGTTTGCTTATTTATTTATTTATGAACGAGACAGAGTCTCTATTATGTAGGCATGGCTTTCCTGGAACTTGCTATGTAGATCAGGCTGTCCTTGAACTCCCAGAGATCCACTTGCCTTTTCCTCTCGGAGAGCTGGAATTAAAGTTGTATAATACCATACCCAGCATGCATATGTGCAAACACACACACACACACACACACACACACACACACACACACCATCACAGTATAGCTCAGGTTGTCATTTAAATTAATTTCCTGTGTACTGTAGGATGACCTTGAGTTCCCAAGTCTCTTCTCCACCTCTCCGTGTTGGGGTTTTAGGCATGCCTAGTGTATGGCATTCTGGAAATTTGAACGTTAAGCAAGCAGTTTATCACTTGAACTATATCCACCGCTGGGACTTTTTATATGTAATCTGCTATTTTTGTGACAAGTCTTTCAAGTTTGTAGTTATAGATCCAGGTCACTTTGTATTTTATTCTTCTGGTAACTTAACTTATAAAATTGGGGTTTGGTTTTCTTGACTATAGATGGGGCTGGGATTGAACCCTTCTTGTGATTTCCTTTCCTTGACAGCTTTGAGTAAAACTTTGCCGATGTTAATTTTAACACCTCAGACTTTTGAGCTGTGGAGAGCAGTGCAGATGGTTTTCTGATTCAGGTGCTCCAAGTGGAGGGAATAAGCAGCTTTAGCTTGTTTCTGGTTTTACCTTTATTGTTCCTATTTCTTTATGAGTCAGGTGAAATTACATTTGATAAAGAATGAACTCTATGATGATATAGCATAGTTAATTGATTTCAAGTATGTTTGATTTTGGAAATTAAAGTAATCAAATATTGTGAGTTTTGTGCATTAGGTGCTTGTCAGTTTTAAATGGCATGTTGAAACTGTATTGAACGTTAATATAGAGAAAGTGAAAATGAGAACAACTTCTCATTTTTTAATGTGAAATCAGTGTTGCCATGGTTTTAAATTGGTAGGTAATGCTGTTTGGAGGAGCTGGTTATGGAAAGGTTACATAGGCTGTGAAAATATTTTTCTATTTTAAGAAGAAACCTTTTTGGGTTATGGTAATAAGTGCACATGTAAATTTTTTTTTTTTTTTTCCTTTTTTGAGCTCTATCACTTTGTAGTCTAGGCTAGTCTCAAACTCAGGGTTCTCTTTCCTAAGCTTCCCCCATGCTGAGTCTGCAGGTGTCTGCTACCACCCCTGGCAGGGGCACTGCAGTATCTGAAACGGCTGAGCCATGGAAGGAACATGTGATAAAGTTAAGCTGTAGAATGGATTGTGTTTTAAATTTGTTGGAATTTGCTTGTTAGCCTTCTTTCTGAGTAGGCAGCAGAAGTTTTGAAGTACTTGACTGTTTTGTCCTAGAAATGTGGATTTATGCTTTGACATTAGATGTTTAGAAGACCCCTGGGGTGGGCAGAGGTAGAGTACCACACTGCTGACTGTGAGGGCAGCCACTGCAGTGCATGGTGTGACCAGCTTGAGGCTTCATCGGGATACAGCTCTGGCCTGTGCCCAGCACTAGCACAGCTGCCCTTTGCTTTGCTAATCCTACCTAGTATGCTAGCCCTGCTGTGTTAAGTGCTTCTGAGCCTCCACTTTTGGTTTCAGTGGTCTCATGTGAAAAGGCAGTCACACAGAGCCTTTCCCTCAGACTCTGATGAGAAAACCATCTTTTCTCTTTTTTCTTAAATCATCATCAACAACAACAACAAGTACAGAGGTTTTGAAGAGGAACCAGTTCCAGATACTGACAGCACTGGTGCACATGCTCCTGTATTTCAAAACGTCCCTTCCTTACCTTTCCTGCTGGTTTTGCTTTCAGTTTCTCCTTTGGTTGCTATGTTAATTTCACACAAACAGTTCTTTAACCTGTGACTCCTATCTATACAAACTTTCAGTGGAGCTGGATGTGGTGGTACACGCCTTTAGTCCTAGCACTTGGGAGGCAGAGGCAGGCAGATCTGTGAGTTTGAGGCCAGCCAGATCTACAGAGTGAGTTCCTCCTAAACAGGCAGAGTTCACATACAGAAACACTGTCTCACCCCCCCCCCCAAACCTACAGCAATTTCTAATGAACAAAACAAAATGAAATAAAAACCTTTAGTAGCTTTGCATAGAACAGTCAGTCTTAGCTGGTCTGATACTCTGGACCCCACAGTTTACCTTCAGCTCGCTTTATGTGTGTTGCGCTTCCTCTGCTGTAGCAGAAGTCTGTGACTAAAGAGAAGAGCTGCTCATTTGCTCTGTTACTGACAGTATTCTGTCCCTATCCAGTAGATGCTTACTGTCTTTAAGCTTCACAAATGACGTTACTGTTTGTTCTTGTCAGGAGCCAGGCTGATGCTCAAGTCTGCTGTGGCAGCCTATATTGGAAGTGTTTCTAGACAGTGTAATGTCTTTATTCTTTCCAGGCAGTTTTTTTAGGTTAACTGGAGTGATGTGTCCAGGGTAATTTTTTTTAGAGATTTACTTATTTATGTGTATGAATGTTTTGCCTGCATGCATGTATGTGCACCATGTGTGTACCTGTTAGATACCTTGGAACTGGGGTGGTGGGTGGTTGTTAGGTACTGTATAGGTGCAAAGAATTGAACCCAGATCCTTTGCCAGAGCAACAAGTGCTCTTAATAGCCGAAACATCCTCTCCAATCCCCACAATTTATGAGGACTCTTTCTGAGATGAGTTTACACTATGTAGTACAGGCTGGCCTGGAATCTACTGCCTCAGTTTACCGAGTGCTAGGATTGTTGGTTTAACACTCCTAGTTGTGTTTATTCATGTTTAGGTGATTGGGGAAAACAATAATAGAATCATATGCAATTTAATATCCTGTAGGACACACATTTAAAGTGTTAATTCATTGCATTTTGTGTGTAATCTCCAAGTTACACAGTTATTACTGTAGCCAGCTGTAGGATTTCTCTCACCCTAGAAAGACACTAACTACATCCTTCAGTTGTCACTGTATCTCTCCATCTAACTTAGGCCTCAGTTCCAGGCAACTGCTAATCTAAATTTTGACTGTAGGTTCACCTATTTTGGTATTTCATATGAGTGGAGTTGTGTGATTTGTGGCCACTTGTGCCTGGGGCTTCTATTCATTTTTTTCTTCTTGCATTAAGTATGTATCTGCAAATTTGTAATTATATGTGTATATTTCTACATTAGAACAAAATTCAGCTTCTAGAAAGATCTCTTATTTATCAACTGCATGTGTATGTATGTAAATGTACACATTTGAACTCACAGTGATCCTCCTGCCTCTGCCACTGAGTGCTGGGATTATAGGTGTGCACTATTACACCTGGCTTAAAAAAAAAAATTAAGTACTTGTTCTTGAGACTGGGTTTTGCTGTGTATCCCAAGCTAGCCAATGAACTGATAGTAATCTTGCCTCAGTTTCCCATATGTTGGGACTATAAGGCTGGAGTGTTTTGATACTTTTGTATGATGTTCTTAAAAATAATTCCCATGGGGTTGAAGACATGGTTAAGAGATTAAGCACTGACTGCTCTTCCAGAGGTCCTGAGTTCAATTCCCAGCCACTACATGGTGGCTCACAACCATCAAAATGTGATCTGGTGCCCTCTTCTGGTGAGCAGGTGTACATGCAGGCAGAATACTATATATATAACAAATACATAAATCTTTTTTTGTTTTTGTTTTTGTTGTTGTTTTTGTTTTTTGGTTTTTTTTGAGACAGAATCTCTCAGTGTAGCCTTGGCTGTCCTGGACTCACTTTGTAGACCAGGCTGGCCTCGAACTCACAGCGATCCACCTGCCCCTGCCTCCCGAGTGCTGGGATTATAGGAGTGCACTACCACGCCCGGCTCTTTTTTTTGTTCTAAAAAAAAAAAAAAAAAAAACCAACCAAAAAACCCAAAACCAAACAACAACAACTCCAAGGCCTCCTTCATGCTTATGCACATGTTCTACCATTGGGCTGTTTTTCTAGCTGGGCCACATTTAATGTAACTAGTCCAGTATTAATGTCAGAGTTGCATTAAAAAAAAAAAAGATGTATCTATTTATTACATATACAGTGTTCTGTCTGCATGTGTGCCTTCACACCAGAAGAGGGCACCATATCTCATTATAGATTGTTATAAGCCACCATGTTGTTGCTGGGAATTGAACTCTGGACCTCTGGAGGAACAGCCAATGCTCTTAATCACTGGGCCATTTCTCTAGCCCTGGCGTTGCATTTAAAAATAGATGTGAGAAACCGGGCGTGGTAGCACACGCCTGCAAATCCCAGCATTCTGGAGGCAGAGGCAGACGGATCTCTGAGTTCAAGGCTAGCCTGCTCTACAGAGAGTTTCAGGAAGGCCAAGGCTACACAAAAAAACCCTATCGTGAAAAAACAAAAAACCAAAGAAAACATAACCACAACAAAAATACATGGGACAAATATAATAGGTGAAGGCTGTTGGCCTAAGGAGAAATGGAGCGTGGGCCCTTTATGTGGTTCTGGCAGTGCACAGCAAAACACTTCTGCATTTGAGTTTCTGAATGTGGGCAAGCTTGTTCCTGGTTTCATGGCACAGTGCTTAAAATAGAACTTAACATGCTATCTTGGACTTATATGGTGAATTTAAAGTTTCTCTTTTCTCTAAGAAACTAAGTCACACGGGTCTATCCTAAAGATCAGAAAAGTTTCAGAGTAAAAATGTTAGGTTTTCTTTTTTAAATCTCAAAGTATCTCTTAAAGGTTATTTGTTTTTCCTATTTTAAAAAAAGATTTATTTATTTGTGTATGTGAATACTCTATCTGCATATACACTTGCACACCAGAAGAGGGCACCAGATCCCAGTATAGATGGTTATGAGCCACCATGTGGTTGCTGGGAATTGAACCCAGGGCCTCTGGAAGAGCAACCAATGTTCTTAACCATTTCTCCATCTCTGAGCCATCTCTCTAGCCCTATTTTTTTTTTCTGTTCTTTCTTTCTTTCTTTCTTTCTTTCTTTCTTTTTTTCTGAGACAGGGTTTCTCTGTGTATTCTTGGCTGTCCTGGACTCGTAGACCAGGCTGGCCTCGAACTCACATCAATCCACCTGCCTCTGCCTCCCAAGTGCTAGGATTAAAGGTGTGTGCCACCACACCCGGCCCTGTTTTTCCTATTTTTAAGGTATTTCATTTGTGGTACAGTATCTTTTTAGGTGACATGTATTTACACAATATGTATATGTGTAAATGCTTTTTCAGTATTTTAAAATCATTGTGGCTGGGATGGTGGCACCTTTGATCACTAGCACTCAGGTGGCTGGGGCAGCTGGATCTGAGGCCATTTGAGTACATAGTGAGACCCTATTTCACAAACAAATAAGAGAGAAAATGTCATTGTATGGGTTCCACCCTTTTGCAAGTTACCCAAGGAAGGGAATGAGGAAGAATTGTCAGGCTTCTTGACACCTGACAAAGGACTAGCGTGAGCAGCCTGAGGGAAATGTTTACTTCAGCTTTGGTTTCAGAGGTGGCAGCCCATGTTTACTCCGTTGCTGTAGGCCTGTGGTGGAGCAGAACATCATGGTAGCAGGTGCTGGTGGGAGAACAGTGCTGTTTGCTTTCTGGCCACCAGGAAGCAGAGGGAAAGGAGGGGACCCGGGACAAGGCATCCTTCAAAAGCACTCCCTGGTGACTGCCGTCCTCCATCGAGGCCCCACTCTTAAATTAAGGTTTCCACCGGTTTCTAAAATAGTACTGCCTTCTGAGGAATCATAAGAGCCTATGGGGCACACTCACATTCAAATCATAACATGTTTCTGGTTTAGAACTTGGCTTGTAGTGTGGTAGCTATTATTTGTTATTTACATAGTGTCTCACAATCTTCCACTCATTATGGGTTTGAATGCATGAGGCACTAGACTATTGGCTTGAACATATATGTGTGTATATGTATACACACACACACACACACACACACACAGTTGGTTACTTAAGCAGAAAATGCATCTGTTTAATGATTATAAATGTAGGACATCAACCAATTACCTACCGTCTCAGAGTTTGTTTCTCAGACTCCTGAGTATCTCTAGGTCAAAACCACTTTCCAGTACTAGTAGGGCATTGTTTGGTATGCTGACAGTTATAACATCAACGGTGAATAAAGCATGATCAGTGCTGTGGTGTGACTGAGTTATATTAGTGTATTCACCATCAGTAGACTTTTGGAAGTGAAAACAATAAATCCTTTAAAAATAAAAATAACTGGACAGGTTATGTGGCTGGGTAGCAGAGTGCTTGCCTAGTTTGCCTGAGGTCCTGAATTGGATTCTACACGCACGCACGCACGCACGCACGCACGCACACGCACACGCACACGCACGCCCACGCCCTCCCTCCCTCTACCCCCCCTCCAGGGAGCACACAGTGCACATACATGGCGGGAGAAGGTAGGAAAACTGGCTGGCTACATTTAATGCCCTTGATAAAGGAATAAAAGTTAGTGATTTGCCATTGGTTCCATCTTTGCTTCCTCCTAGAGCATGCTGTTTGAAGTGCTTTTCTTGCTAGCAGGCCTATGATTAGCTCAGAGCAGAGCCTGTGCAGTTGTGGAGCAGCAAAACTAAACTAGCTGCCTTTCTAAGTGGAACACTATTTCTACTTGAAATAATTGCTTGGTAAAGTATGACCTATACAGAATGGGTATTTGGCATACATTTTCTTGAAAATAAAGTGAGATTGTCACTACCTGGAAAACAAATGACAGTAGTCATTGCTAATGATAAAATTTAAGCTTCCAAAGAGAAACTGAAATTTGGAAAACCATTGCACTAGCCACTGTGAGTTTGACAGATTCCGTACTCCAGTGAGTCCTGTGATGCTGTTGGTATGAGTAAGTGAAGTAAGTAGTGAGCTGCGTCAATGTTTGAACAAGTGTGGAACTTGGCCAACTTTCATTTATTTTGAAACAGGATTTCATATCGCCTCGGCTGATTTTGGACTGTGTATGTAGCTAGTGTGACCCTCCTACCTCTTTCAAGTGCTAGGATTTCAGGTACCACCATGCTTAGCTGAACTTAACATTTGAAAAATAGCCAGTGTGTGCTTTTATAAAGTCATATTTGAGTAAAAAGATCAATTGGATTTTGTTTGCTTTTTGAGATAGGATTTCATGTAGCCCAAGCTAGTCTTAAGCTCACTATGTAGCTGTTCTCAAACTTGCTTTTGTTGTTTTGAGAAAGGGTCTCAGGGATTCCAGGCTGGCCTCATATTCTCTGTGCACCTCGGATGACCTTGAACTTCTGATCTTTACTGCTTTCACCTATAAAGTGCTAGGATTATAGACATATACCACAGGGCTTGGCTTATGTAGTGCTGGCAATCGAACCCAGGACTTCCCAGGGTTTTATAAGGGAGCTGTAGTCCTAGCACTGGCCTTAGACTTCTTCTTCACCTGTTTGCACCTCCCAACTGCTGGTATTACAAACGTGTACCACTATGCTTTGAAATAACTGGTTTTCTGAGATAGGGTTTCTCTGTATAGCCTTGGCTGTCCTGGACTTGCTTTGTAGACCAGGCTGGCCTTAAACTTGCAAATATCCATCTGCCTCTGCATTACGGAGTGCTAGGAAAACAGGCCTGCAGCACTGCACCTGGCGAAAACTGACTTTTGTTTTGTTTTTTGCGGGGGAGGGTGTTTGTTTTTTTTCCCCAAGACGGAGAGTTTCTCTGTGTAGCCTTGGCTGTCCTGGACTTGATTTGTAGACCATGCTGGCCTTGAAATTGCAGTGATCCACCTGCCTCTGGCACCGGGGTTACAGGTGTACAGCACCACTCCTGGCTCAAAATGACTTTTAATAAATAAGAAAATTTCATTGTTATGGTTTCAGATTTTATATTGGAACAGCCTTTAAGAAATTGCCATTTGATGCTGGTCGTGGTGGTGCGCACCTTTAATCCCGGCACTTGGGAGGCAAAGGCAGGATCGAGGCCAGCCAGGGCTACACAGAGAAACCCTGCCTTGGAAAACAAAATAAAAATAAATAAATTACCATTTGGGGGCTGGAGAGATGGCTCAGTGTTTAAGAGCACTGGCTGCTCTTCCAGAAAACCTGGGTTTGATTCCTAGCACTCACATGGCTTTTACACACCTCTGTAACTTTAATTCCTGCCATCCAACACCCTCTTTTGGCCTCCAAGGGCACCAGGCACATATGTGATACACAGCCATACTTGTAGGCAAAAATCCCATACCTATACAGTAAAGTTAAGACAATTTTAAATTGCCATTTGTTAATCCCAGATAACAAGGACAGCAGGGTTGCTGAGAGTTCCAGGTCAGCTTGAGCTACAAAGTTGAGACTCTTTAGCAAACAAACAAACAAGAAATTTCCATTTTTTGAGTGTTGGTCAAGGACCAAGGAGTACCCAAAGCTGCCTCAGTCATTCAGGAAGTAATGCCAACAATGACAGATAGGACTTGATGAAATTAAAAGGCTTCTGCCTAGCAAAGGGACACAATCAATGAAGAGAATGCCTAAAGAATAGGAGAAAGAGCCAGGCATAGCAGTGCTCCCCTTTAATCCCAGCACTCAGGAGACAGAGGCAGGAGGATCTCTCAGTTTGAGGCCAGCCTGGTGTACTAAGAGAGTTCCCGGACAGCCAAGGCTACACAGAAAAACTTTCCCTGTCTTGGGGTGGGGGTGGGGATAGGAGAAAGTCTTGACTAGCTGTATATCTGACAGTTAATTATATCTAGAATATGCAAAGAACTCAAAAAACTAGATGACAAGAAATCAAATCCAATTCAATAGATAATGGATGGAATGGATAGACAGTTTTCAAAAGATGACATATAAAGAAACGGCCAATTAACATGAAAAATATTCACCACTATTAGCCATTAGAGAAATGCAAATTAAACCTACGTTATGGGGCTGGGAAGATGGCATTAAAGTGCGTATGGATCTGAGTTCAGGCACCAGAACCACAGAACAATAACAAAACCCTACAGTGAGATCCCATTTCACCCCAGCCAGGATAGCAGTTATTGAGGGAACAAATACCAACAAGTGCATGGGACTGCTGGTAGGAATGTATCCTCATCAGGCCATTATGGAAAATAAGCATGAAGGTTCTTCACAAGACTGGAAGTAGTCTGTTATGACCCAGCTATACCTGTAGGAGAGATAAACATGTTTTTGTGTTGATCCCAAGTGTGGGATTGGGAACACAGACTAGTGAGAGAGCAGGATGTTTATTGGGGGAGCTTGGATGTTGCCAGCTGAAAACATCCTAGTAGAGACTCTGAGAGGAGACACACACACACACACACACACACACACACACACACACACACACACA
>OU015749.1:117754053-117801194 GCA_907169655.1 Acomys percivali | reverse complement strand
CACACACACACACACACACACACACACACACACACACACACACACACCAAAACAAGAGGCTGAAACAGAGGACTTGGGATTGTTTTGGTTGTTGTTTGCAACAATTCAAGAGAAGCTCCTAGAGAGAACTGCTCCAGCTGAGGCTTCAGGTTCCAGCAGCAACTTTGCTGATTGTTGGTTTGCTGAGGTCCTGCTGACTACACCAGGAGAATGGTTCCTCAGAACTAATCCCCTTAAGGTTTCATTATTTGTTCTTTAATCTCCTTTTCCTGTTGTTTGGGGTAGTCGGGTTGTAAGGGAGGTAGGCTCATTAATAAGTTCATAATAAAATATAGTTAAGGACATTGAGCCTATATATACCACTCCTGGACATGTCCTTGACTCTAAGCCACCACATAGTGATTACTGCAACATTCTTCATAATCACTAACTTTAAAACTAACACTTAAGTTGTTTGTCAAGAGAAAGGGCCAAGAGAGTGTGATGTATCATGCATGCATATACCAAATGGAATGTTTTCATCCATCAGGATGCAGGAAAATGGATACAAGTGGAGATCATCATATTTAGTGAACTACATCTCATAAAGACAGATAATACTTGTTTTATTGTGGGTTGTAGGTTTGTATAAACACATCAATAAAACCATATATGTACATACGACATGAAAGTAGAAGCAAAACTGAAAAGCACATATTATATACTTACTGAAGGTGCTTTTTTGTGGCACAGTGCCATTAATGATTAAACATTTAAAAATATATCCAGAGCTGAAGATTCCAATTGTACCTTTTTTGTTTTGTTTTTATGAGGATTTCTGTGTGTAGCCTTGGCTGTCCCGGACTTGCTTTGTAGACCAGGCTGGCCTCCAACTCACATTGATCTGTCTGCCTCTGCCTCCTTGAGTGTTGAGATTAAAGGCGTGTGCCATCATGCCTGCCTTTGTACAGTTTTAAATGACATATTTAATTTCTTTTCTATTTTACTAGACCTGGTGGTGTATACCTGTCATCTAGGCACTGAGGAGTCCTATCCAAGATAAATACAAGTTCAAGACTAACCTGAGCTACATAGTAAGACCCTGTCTGAAACTTAAGAAATGTGCATGTGAATGCAAGCCTGTGCTGACTAGTTTTATGTCAGCTTAATCCAAGCCTCAAGTAATTTTGGAAGATGAAACCTCAATTGAGAAAATGCTACCACTAGATTGGCTCATGGACAAGCTTGTAGTGCATTTTCTTGATTGATGACTGATGTGAGAGGGCCCTGCGTACTATGGATGCTGCCACCCCTGAATCTTTGATATTTGGTACTATAAGAAAGCAAGCAGCCGGGCAGTGGTGGCACATGCCTTTTGTCCCAGAACTTGGGAGGCAGAGGCAGGTGGATCTCTCTAGACAAGGACAGCTTGTCTACAGAGTAGGTTCCAGGATAGCCAGGGCTACACAGAGAAACCCTGTCTTGGGGTGGAGGGGGGAAGTCAGCTGAACAAGCCACAAGGAACAAGCCAGCAAGCAGCATTCCTCCGTGGTCTATGTATCAGTTCCTGCCTCCATGTTCTGCCTTGCTTGGGTCCTGTGCTAACTTCCTCAAGGATGGACTGTTACTTCAGAATGTAAGAAGAAATAAATCCTTTCTTCCTGGAGTTGCTTTTTTTGATCATGGTGTTTATAATACTAATAGAAACCCTAACTAAAACAAAGTCCAGTATTTTCTGTTTTGTAATACAGTAGATTTTTCTTTATAGTCCTTGGGTTCAAACCCAGGGCCTCTTCTTTGATGGGCAAAGAGCTCTACCATTGAGCTTCAGTGCCAACCCTAGTAATAACAGTTGGTATTGATAGATTTAACACAAGGGGAGGGGTAGCTTCCATTTCAAGAATATAAAAATGATGGAAACGTAAATCTTTTTTGAAGAAAAAATGGAGAGCCATACCACAGGAGTTTCTGGCTTAAGATTAGAGTGTCGCCGGTGGTGGTGGTGGTGCACTCCTTTAATCTCAGCACTCGGAGGCAGAAGCAGGCAGATCGCTGTGAGTTCGAGGCCAGCCTGGTCTACAAAGTGAGTCCAGGACAGCCAAAGCTCCACACAGAAACTCTTGTCACGAAAAACAAAACAAAACAAATAAAGAGACTGTCCTTTTACTTCATTCCTGACTTTTTATGGTTAAAAAGACAAAAACAATAAGCGTATAGGCGATGCAGCTATTAATAAGTTAGCCAGCCCACAGCTGCTGAGTGGTGTCCTGCATCTCTGCCGCCAGGATCTTTCATGCTATGAGGAATATTTAATTATTTTTTGTTTTTTTTGTTTTTTGTTTTTGAGAATATGTCTCAACCTTGCATTGCTTCCTCTCCCCTGCCCCCCAGTGGGCATGGAAGAGAATCATATGGGTAAATAAACAAGCCTGAGATGTGCTCTAACCTAATTTTACCTAATAATTTCCTCTCGAGCAAAGCTTAGCTCTTGCACATATATCTGTGATTGATTTACAATTTACATATTTGTTTTCTCTCCTTTTTGGGATGAAAGCCAAACATAGGCTGTACAATTGGATGTCTATACTTTTGACAACTTTATACATGCATATAATATATTTGGATCACCCTCTCCCTTTTCTACACTTCTTAGGGTTCTGCTTACCACACCCTCTGCCTGCACTTAGGGTCTGGACACCCCACCCCACCCTGACCTCTCAAGATGGTGTCTGAGGACCCTGACTTCTCCTTTCCTCCAGGATTTTTGTAGGACTTCTCCTTTCCTCCAGGATTTTTGTAGGACTTCTCCTTTCCTCCAGGATTTTTGTAGGGTTTTAAGACGGGAAGAAAACCAGCCTGGGCTATAATGAGGCTCTGCCTTAAGTAGACTGGAAAAGAAACATTGGTCTAGAAGTCCTCTTAATGAAATCTAAAAACACAGATAGGTGCTGTGGCCCACGCCTTTAATCGCAACACTCAGAGAGGCAGAGGCAGGTGGATCTGTGTGAGTTCCAGGCCAGCCCAGTCTACAGAGCAAGTCCAAGACAGCCAAGAATACAGAGAAACCCTGTCTTGAAAAGGTAAACGGCCTTTTTTAAAAAAAAGATTTATTTATTTATTATTATATATACAGTGCTCTGCCTGTATGTACACCTGCAGGTTAGACGAGGGCATCAGATCACATTATAGATGGTCATGAGCCACCATGTGGTTGCTGGGAATTGAACTCAGGTCCTCTGGAAGAGCAGTCAGTGCTCTTAACCACTGAACCATCTCTCCAGCCCCAGTAAAAAGCCTTTTAAAGCCGTGTGTAATGGCTGGAGAGAGATGGTTCAGCTGTTAGGAGCCTGGCTGCTCTTGCAGAGGATCTAGGTTTGATTCCCAGCACACATACATGGAGGTTCATAACTGTAACTCCTGTTCCAGGGAAATCTGATAAACTTTTCTAGCTTCCATAGGCACATAAGTGGCACACAAACATATGTGCAGCCAAAATAGCTACATATAAAAATGAAATGAAGAGGGCTAGAGGCATTTGGGGAGATGGCTTGGTGGTAAAAGTGTTTGCTGTGCAAGCATTCGGGCCTGTGTTCAAGTCCCCAAACCCAGGTTAAAAGCTGAATGTGGCCATGAGCCCCTGACTCCTGCACTGTGGAGGAGGGTGGTGGTGTGTAACAGCTTCCTTGGCGGTTGAAAGAGTTCATCTTGCAGGGAAGCTCTTTAAGCAGGAAGGAAAACAACTCAGACTGAGTTCAGGAAGTCCCTGAAACTGACCGTATTCACTAGGTCCTGCCCTGTCAGAGTAAACAGTACAAGCTGAGCTTCCTTTAGACTAACTGACCAGAGCTGCAAAGAAGACTCTGAAGACCAGCTGCCTGGGAGAAGCAAAATCCAGTTGAGATGCCTGAAAGTGGTTTAGACCAGAGACACTTGGAAAAGACACACCACCAACCTGTTAAGGCTGCACAGTGTGCTACAGGTTTCCCAATTTTTGTTTTGCTTTGTTTTTTGTTTTTGTTTTGAGACAGGGTTTCTCTGTGTTAGCTTTGGCTGTCCTGGACTCTTTGTAAACCAGGCTGGCCTTGAACTCAAAGCGATCCACCTGCCTTGGCCTCCCGAGTGCTGGGATTAAAGGTGTGGGTTTCCAATTTTTGTGAGCTGTCACTCATGGTGGGTTGGGTCTTGGTAGTGCAGCTGTCTTTGAGTCATTTCTGTTCCTGCAGGTAACCACTCACCCACACTTCTGTAAGTAACCCCAATAAATCTCACAGTTCACCAAGTTGGACTATCTGTACTTTGCTCTGTCTTGGTCTCTGTCTGGAGTGAGTAGATATGTGTTGTATCTCCCCAAAGAAAGGTTTGTCACACAACAGTTGGAGACAGCATGATTGCTGGGCTTTCATGCCTGGCATCCTAGCTCCAGATTCAGTGAGAAACCCTCTCTCAAGGGACTAAGACAGCACAGTAGAGCAGGATACCCAGCATTGTCCTTTGGCCTCTGTGTGTACTGGTATGTGTATGGTACATATATACACATGCACATATTACCTACACACACACTAAATACATAGTGTTTTGCATTTAGCTGAACCATAATTAGAAAAAAGAACATGGAAGTTTAGAATTACTGGTAATGTCTACTACTGAAATTTAAGATTTTTGTTTTTGGTTGTATACATTATGCAAATTGCTGGTTTGATTATGACATTTTCACATTTGTTTAGCGTGTGCTTTGCTTATACACCCCCTCTCTATCCTGTATTATAGTTCCATTCCTACCCCTCCCTTTCCTCTTCTCAGATACTTCCACTTGGATTTGCCTGTGCATATGCACATCAAAGATTTCACATACTAAAGAAAAGGTTTTAGTTTTTCTGAGTTTGACTTCACTTACCATGATGCTGTCCAGTTCCATCCATTTCCCTGCTCATGGAATCACTCATTCTTTACAAGAGAATAACCTCCATTGTGTGAATGCATGGCATTTTCTCTGCCCCTTTATCTCTTGGTGGACATCTAGGCAATCTAGTCACTGTTGTGACTCATGCCATAAACATGCATGTGCACACATCTTTATGTTTAGTTTCCTCTTGGAATATGTACACAGGAGTGGCAAAGTTGGATGGCATGGTAATCCTGTTTGTAGTTTTTTTTTGCTACTCCTGAATTTAGATAGTTTCAGGAATAATACAGACTAAGGGATATTAATTAATAACCCTTAATTCCAGACTATTTTTAAGAAAATTCTTGCTGTATGTAGTACCTATTATAGAAGCCTGTCTTGACTCTTTCTGTACCCATTGTAAAGAAAAATAAGATGTTTTTAGCTAGCAGCATCACCTGCATGATGTCAGTAGTGAAGGATTGGACAGTTTTGTTGGTGTTTTTAAACCCAGCATGTTCAGTGCTCAACACCTGTTCAGTGCTCAACACTTGTTCAGTACATTTTTTTTTCCTAGGTAAACATCTCATCCTGAGTTGGTTAGTGTTTTTCAGAATCTGCTAAAAGTAACAGGCACAGAGGACTGAGCATTTGTTTTAGAAACAGAGTTTGCTTTTGATTCTAAGTTTGAAGTAGTTTACTTTTTATTCAAACATTTGTTTGCATATCTGAAGGAATGAGGTGTGTCTGTATGTGCCAGTGGTGAGGACTCAGTGCTGGGAGGCTTGTGGCAAGTGCTTTACTTATGGGAGTCCTCTTTTCTCCTAGCCTCTTTTTTACCTCCCTCCTCCCTCACTGTTTTTTTTTTTAATGTCATTTATTTTTAAGTTAGTGTTTTGCTAAGTCAAATTAACTACAATCTGTTAGTAGCAAAAGACATTAGAATAGCATTAACGTTGACTTTTTGTTTCTTTTAATTGTGTGTTGTAAGGCAGTGTCATTGTTCGTCCAGGCTATCCTCTAATTCTTGATCCTCCCTGCTCTGCTGAGATTCTGGGCATGTGTTACTGTTACACCTGGCTGACTATTGAACTAACATGTGCGCATGCACACAGGAAAGAGAGAAAAAAAGTGTGTGTTTTAGTATCAAATGAATGTGGGTGGGTGGTGTGCTTGCCTGTGTGGAAGCCAGAGGTTGCTGTTGGGCATCTTCCTCTGTTGTTGTTACTGTTTGGACAGTCTCTGAAGCTGGAGCTTGCTATTTGAGCAGTAGCAGTATGTTGTCTGGGTGGATCTTGAGCTCCTGATTTCAAGTGCTCCTTCTACCTTGGCACCTCTACTACGTTGTAGCAGGTTAAATGTTGGACTTTGAATCTGACTTTGGAGTCTTGAGTTCACACCCGTCTAGTTCTGTAACCTCAGTAGGTTCTGCCTCGTACTCTGAAGTAGTTCTTTTTGTTTGCTTGGTTGGTTGGTTTTTGGTTTCTCTGTGTAGATTTGGCTGTCCTGTACTCACTTTGTAGACCAGGCTGGCTTTGAACTCACAGCAATCTGCCTGCCTCTGCCTCTGCCTCTGCCTCCCTGGTGCTGGGATTAAAGGCATGTGCCACCACGCCCGGCTGACAGTACTGATTTTTAACAGACCCACCTATAGCTAGAGTACAGAACTTAGCTTATGGTTTCTCTTAGAATTCTTGTTTCGTTTGTCACAGCCCCTTCTTACCTTTCATGGAGATAAACAGCTTCTGCTGGTAGCTGTAACTTTTTAGCTAGAATCCTTGTTTCTAAGACTTCCCTACTGGAGGTTACTTCATTAACTTCCCAAGCACTGTTTTTATAACATCTCACTGCCACCATGTACTTACCCCACTGCCTCCTCACTTTGTTGAGCTAATTTCTGTAGCTCTCCTTCAGTATTCCCTCCTGTCCATTTCTGTGTCTGTCCTAGTAACACTGTCCTCTGTCCTGGCTGAGCTTTGTGCTAAGACCCTGGTGTGTATTAGTAATAAGGAGTCTGGAGTCAGGCATCATCATCTTACTGTCAGACCTCAAATTTAGTGTCAAATTTCTTACACATAGGGTGGGAATTACTAGCAGTCTTGTGTTGTGGGTTCAAATTTGTGCTAAGGAAACTAATCATGTTTATTAGAACATGTGTAGCAGGCACATTCAAGCATTTAACATGAAAGTTTTATTTTTATCCACCCAAGTCACTAACAAGACTATAATTGAAAACATTTCTAAGATTAATAGACTGTACTGACTATATGAACTACTTCTCAAGAGCAAGAGATTCATTTAATAGTTAGCAATATAAAGTTTTAAACGTTTAAGGAATCTTTTCTTTCTTTGAAAAAGATTCTTGAAGCAGCATTGCTGTGTAGTCTAGGCTGGTCTTGAATTAGTAACCCTGTCCTAGTATCCCAAGTGCTGGAATTGTAGGTATGTGTCACTATTCCTGGCAATCCTTTATTTTAGTGTGTGTGTGTGTGTGTGTGTGTGTGTGTGTGTGTGTGTGTGTGTGTACTTGCACTGTGGCCAGTGTGTGGAGGTTAGGGGATAGGTGTTGGTTTTCCAGAGATTAAACAGGTATTTAAGCTGGGCAGCAAGGGCTTTTTCCTGCTGAGTCATCTCAGCAGCCCATAGTACCCTCCTTTTAAAAGTGAAAGTGTACCCCCCAAATTATAATTTGATAAGCTAGTGTCCCATCTGTATGGAAATCTGAATCCTTTACATAGTATTACCATCCTGTCACACAGTAGGTGTTGAATTCGTGTGATACTTCCGCTGTGCTCATCCTTTCCTCTGTGTACAGAGTAGGTGCCTGACCACCATGGAAGAAGCATTCATTTATAGCACATTCACATGCAGAGCAGAGCAGCCTTTTCCTTAAATAAGAGCCACATTTTCCTCTCTCCACACATGAAGTTGGTCAGTGTGTTAGTATTTTAAATTCTAGGATTTTAAATTAAATTAAACTAAACTTAATACTGTGTCCAAATTTTAAAACAGTCTGGGTTAGATTTGTTATTTTTAGTATTCATGTTAACAAGAAGGAGCTTTTGAAGCCTATATCCATATGTTTCATGAAACGTGGTAGGACATGGATGGGGATGACGTGTAAATCATCTATCAGAAACTGAAACCATGGTAACCCTTTCAAAATGTTAAGTTTGTACTTTGCTTGAAGGGAAATAGAATCTCTGTTTACATATAGTCACAATATTTTGTCATCTTTTGAGAGCGTAGTGTAATCAGTGTGATGGGATGGAGGCTGAGAGATGAAGGTGATAGCTAGAGGGCTGGTGCTGCAGATTACTTTCCAGTTGTCTTATGTTGAGAAATAAATAACAGATGAGAAATCGGGGGTGGGGGGGCAGGAGTAGAGAATTACGGAGAAGGATGCAGCCAACCTGATTTACTACTTTGAGTGAAAACTGTCTAACTAGGTTTTTTGGTTAAACTAGGCCTTGCTGGCAAATTGCTAACTCCCATTTGGTTATTAACTATTTGTTTTATATTTTCATTTCTATCTTTATTCTTTTTTTTTCTTGTTTATTTGCTTGTTTGTTTTTTAAAAGCTATGTCTCTTTGTAGCTAAGGCTGCTCTGGGACTGACTGTGTAGTAGCCTAGTCTGGCCTCACATGGAAGCAATCCTACCTCAGTCTTTCAGGAGCTAGGCTTACAGATGGGAACCACTGTGCCAGCTGTGAACCAGTACTAGTGGGAAGATTAAAAATGGCTCAGAATTTAGAATTCAGTCTCATTGAATAATCTGACTTTAAAAATAATGGAGAGAGTATTTTTATTTTACGATGCTTTCCTCAACGTATCTAAATTGTTGTTTTTTGTGGGGGAACACTCTGACTTTGCATCCTAGCAGGCCTGGACCTCATTGTGTAGACCAGGCTGGGCTGTAACTCATTTTGTGGATTGTAGACTTCCATCAGTCCTCCCACCTCTTCCCAGTGCTGGTTTAAGGGCATGAGTCACCATGCCTGGCTTTAGTGTATATAATTATAGAACTTCAGATTTATAGAAAATAATGTTACATATGAAATATGACATAATTAACTACTTGGTTATATAGTGATATTAGATAAAGACTCTCAATGCAGAGTCTGCTTTGTGACTGACCTGAAACCACCACAGCAGGGTGTGAATATGAGTGATTTTAACAGCTGGAGGGGGCCTTAGTCTTCCTCACAATGTAGACACAGCTGTTAATAAGGAAGGTCAGAGCTACTGCTAATATGGAGTCTTTCCCCTTGTGGAGTAGGGAATAGATACGCGTGTGCGTGCCTGCATGCATGCGTGTCTGCAACACAGACTGGCATCAAACACACTGTTTAGCCGAGGGTGACTTTGAAGTTCTGATCCTTCTGCCTCCACCTCCCAAGTGCTGGGATTATAGGCATGTGCCAGAAAGCCTTGCATCTAAGATTAAAGAATGTTTTAAAAACATTTATTATATGGGCTGCAGAGATGGCTCAACAGAGCATTGGCTGCTCTTCCATTGGTCCTGAGTTCAGTTTCCAAGACCCACATGGTGGCTCACAGCCATCTGTAATGGGATCTGAGTTCCTCTTCTGTTGTGCATGAAAACAAAGCACTCAAATGCATAAAATAAATTAATATTTAAAATTTTTATTATATATCATGTATATGAGTGTTCAGCTTGCATGCACGTATAGGCAGCATGTGTGGCTCCTGCCCTCGGAGATCAGAAGAAGGGAGTCAAATCCCCTAGAAATGGAGTTTAAGTTAGTGAGTAAGACACCATGTGGATGCTGGGGATCGAACTTGCAAGTCCCAGCACCAGGGCCCTCTACAAGAGCAGCAAGTACTTTTAACTGCTTGAGCCTTCCCTTCAGCCCCTAGACCATCTTTTTTAATACCAACACTGGAAACATAAAACTAGGCTTCAAAATTCTGCACAAGATTTTCTCTCTAAAACTTTATATTGAGCCAAACTTAAGGACCGAGTGTAAGGAAGTATTGATTGTATAATGCAGGGAATAAAAAGACGCCTCCCATGCCCCTCTTTCTCAGAAATCTACTAGAGAAAATACTTAAGAGAAGCCAAGAAAGGAGGAACAGAGACAAGGAAACGGGGTTCAGTGTGGGATATACACAGGAGGTCCTGGAGCACATCAAAGGGAAATGCTGTGACCCAGGTGTGCACCAGATTCTGATCAAACTGTCCACATTGGAACCTTGTGGCAGGCCTAGGACGAAAAAGTTCTATAATTCAGGCATGTATGGGGTCTGAGGTGCAGGAAGATAATGAGTTTGAAGCTAGCATGAGCTATATAACAAGTTCCAGGCTAGCTTGCGCTATATAGGGAGAACCCTGTCTCAAAAAATAACAAGACAACTCAGAACAAAACAAAATCAGAAAAAGGAAATAGAAGATCTAAAACAAAACCAGCCAAAGTTAAAATGGCTTTACTTCACATAATTGAATATATTGAGAGGGGAAAGTTTGAATAATGCTGATGAATTGATAGTAGGCGTACAGAATGTTAATCAGGCACAAAATGGTATATATTGATTATAAAGAGCAAAACTATATATAAGACAAGAGTAATTGTGATGTACTTTGGGTTCAGCAGTGAATTTTATTTAGACATTGTAATAATGTAAGAAGAGTCAATTGATTCAATCACAGATCATCATGGGAAGATAGATGGTAGATGAGATTTGGCAGCTAAGAACACTATCTCATAGACGGTGAAAAATTCCAGAAGAAATAGCTAAAATTGAGTGCAGCAAGGAACTATTTCTTGTAAAACTAATAAGCTTTTTGTTTGTTTGTTTTGTTTTTCAAGACAGACAGGGTTTCTCTGTATAGCCTTGGCTGTCCTGGACTTGCTTTGTAGGCCAGGCTGGCCTCAGATTCAACAGAGGGCCGCCTGCCTCTGCCTCCCGAGCGCTGAGATTACAGGTCTGCACCACTGCACCCAGCCCCAGCTATTAGGCTTTTAAAATTGTGTACATGTGCTAGAAGATGTCCCAATAGTTAAGAGAACTTGTTCTTTCCAAAGACGAGGGTTTAATTTCTGTACCTATGTTAGCTTACAATCATCTATACGTCTAGTTCCAGGAGATCCAGTGCGCTCTTCTGACCTCCATGGGCACCAGGCATGCACATGGTGCACATACATATAAGGAGACAAAACACTCATACACATAAAATAAATAACTAAATTAAAAAATTAAAAATGTACATAGGGGGCTGAAAAGAGCACAGTTGTTTAAAAAAAGAAAAAAGTTCGCTGTTCTTCTAAGAGGACCTATGTTTGGTTCCCAGCATCCACATCAGATGGCTCACAGCTATCTATCACTCCAGTTCCAGAAAGTTGAAAAATCTGCTGACCCCCTCTGGTCTCCTTGGGTATCCACATACAGGTGAAAATCACATAAATAAAAATAAAAAATGTTAAAAGAAGTTTAAAATCACGTATATATCTGTCTGATTAAAAAAATAAAACTCTGTAGGAAGATTTCCTTCACAGAATACTCTTCTGTGCAGAATATAGACGCGTCAGCCATTTTTAATTCCCTAGGATTTTGAGAACTCTGTCATCTTAGGATGCAGTCAGCAGAATGCTGGAATTCCCTGGGAGCTGATGATTTCTGATAGCTATCATGGTTAATGTTATCCTTAGTTGTAGTATTCATTTTATTGTAGTTTTAACACATGAAGAATTTTAAGCATATTGCAGATTAAAATATATTTCATTTCAACTTCTCAGAAGTATTTAAATCTTTAGTTTTCCTGTGTGATGTCAACACCTCAGAATTGTGATTTAATTGTTCCATGCTTCTCTGCAGCCGTTCATTTGAGTGATGCTTCAGATGGCTAGACCTTTTCTGCTCCTTCTTCAGTTCCTCTTAAAAGCATGTGAAAGCGCTTCCAGTAATAGCAAGGATCACCACCTGGCCTTTTATTGTGCAGGGTTATTAGGTGCAGTGATAATCATGTGATAACCAATGAGAACTCACACACATCTTAGCCATAACTTTTTCTTTTTTAGTTTAAATGCTGAAACTTGGATTGGAAATTGAAATAAACTGATTTAATTGATTCCCACCCCCCAATTAGTAGGCATGTTGTTTGTTTCTTCAAAATGTCTCTATAAAATAGTGAATATATATTCTTTGTTTCCTGTGTAAAAAAATGATGTTTGTCTCAAAAACATGGCTATGATAAATCCTCTTTTAAAAAATCAGTCTGGAAATCCTGAGTTGCTAATAGGTATCTTCTGAGTGCATACTATGTAACTATTATTGTAATGGTTGCTATTGTTTGCTTTGCTCTTTTTGAGGCAGTCAAAATGTAACTGACAGCTGTCAAGTTTATTTTGTCATTTACCTTTTTCTTTGATCCTTCAAGCAAGAGATTTTATTTTATGTAAATTGTCAGTGTGTTTTTCATAGAAATACAACAGTACATCTGCACTACATTTAATCTTACACTCACAGTTAAGGACAAAAGTTACCATTAATGAAATATTTGGTAATTATTGGATTGCTGTTTTTGTTTGTGGCTTAGAGAATGGGATTGAATTAAAAGGAAAGATAGCTATCTCTGAAATTTTACTCTGTTTCCCCACTACCACCACCCTGATTTAGAACAAACACACTTGTCTATTGACCTCTAGTGTAATTGGCAGGTTCTAGAGTCACCTGGGAGATGGGCCTTGGGTGAGCCTGTTGGGAGTGTCTTGATTTTGTTTATTGATGTGGGAAGACCTGCCCACTATGGGCAAATACCATCCCCCAACCGTAATAGCAGCTGTGTGTCCTGGCTTTTACAATTGGAGAGCAGGAGGGGTGCTGAGTAGCATGATGCTCCCTGCTCTCAGTTGTGAATGTGATGTGGTCAGCTTCCTTAAGCACCTGTCTTCTTACTTCCCCACCGTAATGGATGTTACTCCTGACTTTTGAGCCAATATAGACCCTTTTCCATTAAGTTGCTTTGTCAGCATTTTATCACAAGGAAAGGAAAAAAAACCTAAGACAGTGTGATGTTTGAATGAGACTGTCTCCCATAGGCTCAATTGGTGTTGTTGTTGAGGTAGGTTTTGGAAGTGTGGCCTTGCTGGAAGAAGCATGTCACTGGAGGTGGGAGTTGAGAGGCTTTTGTTTTTGTTTTTTTGAGACAGAGTTTCTCTGTATAGTCTTGGGTGTCCTGTACTTACTTTGTAGACCAGGCTGGCCTCGAACTCACAGTGATCTGCCTGCCTCTGCTTCCCAAGTGTTGGGATTAAAGGCGTGCACCACCACATTAGCTTGATTTGAATGATTTTTTTCACTGCACATTTCAGCTCCATTCCTTGTCATGCTTTTCTTGTTTATTCCTTTACTGTCCACATAGTTGGTAACAAACTCTGGTTCTAGATGCTGGAGATAAGATAGTCATGGTTCCAGTTCTAGAAAGCATCAGTCTGGGCCAGGAATCACTGCATGGATGGATAGAAATGACAGTGCAGCCAGATAACTGAAAATAAATGCCAGAGCAGTGACTGGCAGATGTAGACATAAAGCAGTTTCAATCTACTGCTGGGAGAAATTGGACCTGAGGGTCCTGGTGGGAAACAGTGGAAGGGATGGACAGATCTTTGACTGGCCAGCCACATTGCACCAGAGTGCTTCATTCATGGTCACTTTGGGGGCTGTTCTGTTACCTGAGAGGGCCAGCTAATGCAGTGTTTCTCAACCTGTGAGCTGTGACCCTTTCACCTGGGTTGCCTGCGACCCGCTGGAAAGCACAGATATTTACATCACAATTCTTAACAGTAGCACAATTACAGTCATGAAATAGCAATGAAAGTAATTTTATGGTTGGAGGTCACCTCATTAGGATTTGTATCAAAGGGTTACAGCGTTAGGAAGGTAGAGAACCACTGGTCTAATGTGTTGGCTGAGAAAGGGTATTTAAGTGAGTGGTACTGGAAGGAAGGGAGGCAGTGCAGCCACCGTGTGTTGGTAATTGATACAAGGCCAGAGAACCCAGCAGTTAAGGGATGGAGGACTTAAAGAATGGGAAGCTTGCAGGTGTGTGCCCGTCCTGACATTTCCTGTCAGGGACAGGGAGGGCTTCCATAAGTAGCAGTGTGGTCAGAGTCAGTCCTTCCTCTTTGGTTCTCTTTTCTGTTGCTTTAAAATGGGAGGTTCTAATTAACTTTCCATTTCCTGTTCTTAGAAGGTGGGGGGGAAGTAGAAACATGATGAAATAAATTGTGAACACTGTTAATGAAGGTAAGTAGATTTCTGTCCTGTAGCTTCATGCATTATGGTGTACGTATGGAATTCCTGATGGCTAAGTGGGAAGTGCAGGCTTTATAGCATCTGATGGGACTGCCAGCTAGCTGTATAGCAGCAAAGACTAAGGAGGTCAGCCACAGGAAAATAGCAACTGTTCCTTGAATTCCAGAGTTAGTATAGAATAGTACTTGATAATGTGTCTAGTTCTGAGGTAGGCTGCTTGGCTTTAATAAACTTAACAGGTTTTTCCCTCAAGAAGGCAAGGCTCCTCTTGAGGGCACATTGCTGCTCTTTGCTGTCCATAATCTGGGCTTCTGGAGAATTAGTGCTTGTTAATGTCACTGAACAGTAGCATAAAGTGAGCTGTTGTCCTGCGTAGTGTAAACTCGACCCTTTGTCTTTTATAATCCCACATGGAAACCAGTAAAGTATGCTATCACTCTTTTAAAGCTTCTTTGCTATTAATTGGCTAAGCTTTGTTTAAAATAGTATGGTAAATGGGCTGGCATTTAAGCAAACCATATGAAGAGGCTAAATAAAAACTGTGTTGAATATTGTAAATTGTGGTTTCAGATACTAATATTTTACATTTCACTTTTTTGTCTAAGCAAATGGTTATGAGCCTTAGAGTTTCTGAACTTCAAGTACTGTTGGGCTACGCTGGGAGGAACAAGCACGGACGCAAACACGAACTTCTTACAAAAGCCCTGCATTTGTTAAAGGCTGGCTGTAGTCCTGCTGTACAAATGAAAATTAAAGAACTCTACAGGCGGCGGTTCCCTCAGAAAATTATGACGCCTGCGGACTTATCTATCCCCAATGTACATTCAAGTCCTATGCCAGCGACTCTGTCTCCATCTACCATTCCACAGCTCACGTATGATGGTCACCCTGCATCGTCCCCACTACTCCCTGTTTCTCTTCTGGGACCTAAACATGAACTGGAACTCCCACATCTCACGTCAGCGCTGCACCCAGTCCATCCGGATATAAAGCTGCAAAAGCTACCGTTCTATGACCTGCTGGATGAACTGATCAAGCCCACCAGTCTAGGTAAGAGAGACGGGAGGCCATTGGGCAACTGTTGTGTCTCTCATCTTCCTTTCAGACTTTGAGTTTGACCCAGTTTTATTAGTAAAGTTTGTGTTTGGTGTTAGTGTCAGGATACTAATGAGAATCTTTTGAGTTTAGATTAAATCAAATTTCTAAGAACTGTTCTTTAGACAAAAATAAAAAGGTGGTGTGGTGACCGATGGCTTCAGACACAATTAATACTAAATTTGAGCAAAGTTTCATCGTATAAACTCTGGCTGTTCAGTATCTTGCTGTGTAGACCTCCTTGAACTCACAAGATTCTCCTGCCTCTGCCTCTTGAGCCATTGGATTTAAAGGTATGTTCCAGTGTGCCTGGCTTCTCATTAATGTATTTCTTATGAATTAAAATTGAAAACAAATCACCATGAGCCTCTAAATTCTGCTTTTAATTTTCAGCAGTTGATGATATCTAAAACAGACTGACTGGTTTGGATTACTTGAATGTGTAAATGGTTTTAATTATCATGAAAGGAAATTGGAGCTTTGATGTTGTGGTCAACTTTCAGCTGCTGTTTTTCAAGCTGAGGCATGTGCTTTAGGCATACACATGTGACATATACAAATTCCTATTCATGTAAAATGAATGTTAGAAGTTTCTGTTACTAGGTTTCCCATCCTGAGATTTCCTTTTCAAGGTATTGAGTTCAACATTAATCAGTTTTAATTGCTATGATGTCCCCTTACTTTATTAATGTGAAACACAACTAACTTTGTTGTGAGTTTTGATGCCTTTGGTGTAATAGACTTTTACAGTAGTCTTTCCTGCATGCTGGCTTGTTAGAAATCAGTACTTGACAAATTGTGGCTGGCAAGCTAATTCTAGTGGTTTGTTTTTGTGTGATATTTTATGTGAGAACTTTGTTGCTGTTTGAGGCAGGGTCTCACTCTATAACCCTGGTGGGCATGGTATTCACAGCAGTTTTACCTGTTCTGCTTCCTCCGTGCTCAGCTTACATATGGGAGTCACTGCCCCCAGCTCAGGTTTTTGTTTTTAATATTCCTAAAATGAAAACAAAGCTGGTAAATATATAAATAACAGATCATGTGTGCTCTCGGAGCCTAAAGTATTTGTGTGTCTCTTATAGAAATGTTTGTTGATTCCTGTCATTAATATTAAACATTTCAGTTTGAGGAATTTCTGAGGATTAAGAAACTAGTTTTGAGTGGGGTGTTTTTTTGGAGGGGCGGGGTTGGAGTCTAATGTACTTGTATGGCTTGGCATTCCACACAAAGTGGAGTATGAACTTGAATTCTCCTGTCTCTCTACCTCTTTTTTTTTTTTTTCAAGACAGGGTTTCTCTGTGTAGCCTTCGCTGTCCTGGACTAACTTTGTAGACCAGGCTCCCCTCGAACTTAGAGCGATCTGCCTGCCTCTGCCTCCCGAGTGCTGGGATTAAAGGCGTGCGCCACCACGCCCGGCTCTCTCTACATTTTAAGAGCTAGAATTACAGGCATATGCCACCAGTCTTTTGGAGATGATTTTTTTTTTAATTAGATTTTTAACTCTTTGAGAATTTCATCTCCCACAATATGGTCCCTTCCTATCTTCCGGTCCTTTTTGTTTGTTGGTTGGTTGGTTTACAATCCCCTGAATCTAATAATCAGTGTTTGTGTATGGGGGTGGGGCTGTGTGCTGGGCTTCAAGCCTGGGACAAGCAGCCGAGGTGCCTTTTTTGAACCAAGGCAAACCTGACTTCCAGGCTCTCCCAGCATCCCTCTGTCCTTACCCACTACAGGGCGTGGTTAGCATACTCTGAGCTCTCTCTCCAGAAGAGCAAGGGGCCGCCTTCCCCCTCTCCCAGAGGGTCTTTACTATATGATTGAGACATTTTGGTTCCCCTCTCTCCTTTCTGCGGTTCCTCTCTTCTCTCTCTGCGCATGCACTTTTCTGTCTCCCGCTGCATTGCGACTCCTCTGTCCCCGTTCTTTGGCACCAATAAACCTGCATTTATATACTTTAACTTGTCTTGAATTAGCTCATTGCACTGGCAGAAAGACTGGACTGATAACATATTACTGTGATTTTGAGAGCATTACTGCAGTTCTATCATTGAATGAGGAAGTACAGAAAGTATTTCCAAGCAACGTGAGTTTTAATATATATATATATATATATATATATATATATATTTGTGTGTGTGTACTCTGTGTACACGTGTGACAGCACATGCAGGAGGTCAAAGAGTTGGTTCTCTCTACCATGCACATCTTCAGGATCAAGTTCAGGTAATCAGGCTGAAGGCAAATGTCCTTACCTGCAGAGCCATCTTGCTGGCCTGGCAAACAACATGCAGTTTGTTTGTTTGCTTGACAACATGCAGTTTATAACACACCATTTCATTCTTTTTTTTTTTAATTGTTTTTTTAGAGCCAGTTGGTGGTGTTGCATGGGAAACAAAGGCAGATATATCTCTTGAGTTTGAGGCTAGCCTGTTCTATAGAGCGAGTTCCAGGACAGCCAGGACTACCTACAGAGAAACCCTGTCTCAAAAAAACAATATATAATTTATTAATTTTTTGTATGTGTTTGAATGTTTTGCCTTCATGTGAGTGCCTAATATCTGGGGGTCAGAAGAGGCCTTTAGATTTCCTGGAACTGAAGTTACTGGTTGTGAGGCACCATGTGGATGCTGGGAATCGAGCCCAGGTTCTCTGTAAGATCAGTAAGTGATTTTCACTGATGAGCCATTGCTCCAGCCACATTTTATTATTGTTTAAAATTCTATTTAATTTTATTTTATATGCATTAAGTGTGAGGGTGTCAGATCACCTAGAACTGGAGTTACAGACAGTTGTGAGCTGCCATGTAGGTGCTGGGAATTAAACCTGGGACCTCAGTGCTTTTAACTTCTGAGCCATCTCTCCAGTGCTCGCCCCCCATTCTTAAAAAGACCAAAACAAGGAAAAACAAAACAAAAAACCAAATAAGTGCTCGCTTCGGCAGCACATATACTAAAATTGGAACGATACAGAGAAGATTAGCATGGCCCCTGCCCAAGGATGACACACAAATTCGTGAAGTGTTCCATATTTTTAGTCACTATGAATGTAACATATAGAACTCATTCTCATGATTGTGACATGGTTCTCCCTGCTGTATGTAGTTTGTTTTATACATGTGTAATAAAATAAAAGTAAGGGATGGGATAACCATTGAGACGTAACAAGAATAAACTAATAAAAAATAAAATAAAATAAAATAAAATAAAAGTATTAAAAAAAAACAAATAAACAAAACACTTGTTGACAATCTACCTAATGCGTATAAAGCTTATGTGTATGTTCATTGTTTTAAAAAAAAGTTTGTATGTTTACCCAGTTAATGCACGGTACTTGTGTTTTTTCATAGATGAATCTTGTACATAGGTGTTGTGGCTAATTTAGCAGTATGGCCTAATAATGTTTCTTATTAGTCCTATAATTATTATTACAGCAGTATTTTCTAACCCGCTAGCAATCAATGAAGACACAGGCATCTGCTATGTTTTAAAATAGCATTAGTTAACCTGGGGTAGGGCAGATATTAATCCCCTAAACTACTTCCCATGGTGGGGCAGGTATCCCACACTCTGCCCCAAGCCCATACCATCTGCTTCTAATAATTTCTATCAAGTTACTTCCCATCCACAATCCTAAATACTTGCCAATTATCATCATCTGGGTCAAATCCTCCATCCACGCTGGTCATGCGCGTCTCCTCTACCTAACTCATGACACCGGCCATCCTCCTTTCTGCTCCTCTTCCTGTCTCTCTCTCCAAAGCCCTTGAACCATAGCCATATCCCATTTGCCCTGCGCAGGTGTGTTGGCTTTTATTGGTCAGAGAGGAACAAGTTTTTAGGCAAGGTTACAAACATTTTGGGATATGTGAGTCTGCCTGTTTGGGCAGACCAGACCAACCTCCAACACATAGAATTGTGTTATTTGTCTTTTATTTCTTCCTTAAGAAGATAAGCATCTGTTCTTGCCTGACTCATGTAGATCTCTACCATTTTAAATTAAAGACCTTATCTGTGCTTGTATAAAGTCTATATGTATTCATATAGATACATTATCACCTGAAGGACAGACCTGAGATTTGAAAGAACAATGTTGATAGCTTGGATTTAATTGAGTCCAGCTTTTAAACTTAATTCTTTTTTTTTTTTCTGAGACAGGGTTTCTCTATGTGGCTACCCTGGAATCTTGTAGAGCAGGCCGGCCTCGAACTCACAGAGATCTGCCTGCCTCTACCTCCCAGAGTGCTAGGATCACAGGTGTGTACCACAGCGTCTGGCTTTAAACATTTTTCTAATCTTTTTTTTTTTTTTTAAAGATTTAATTTATTTATTTTATGTGTATGAGTGCTCTATATGCATGTACACCAGCACACCAGAAGAGGGCATCAGATCACACTATAGATGGTTGTGAGCCACCATGTGGTTGCTGGGAATTGAACTCAGGACCTCTGGAAGAGCAGTCAGTGCTCTTAGCCACTGAGCCATCGCTCCAGCCCCAACATTTTTCTTAATCATTGACCTCTCATGCTGTCACTCACATAGTCACGTGTTGGTGAGATTAAGATGATATTTAATATCTTCATCAATTTTGTTTTGGAGAGTAGAAATGCAAACTGGATAAGTACGTTAGATGATGTTTAGAAAGTTAAACTCACTGTCCTGAGGTGCTTTCCTCACATATATGTATTAGATTTTCATTCTGATGTCTGCATTCATTGTTTCCAGTTTCATACCCATATGGATATTGTAGCTTGACCTAATTCACCATAGTTTACCCTATGTCTTAGTGTTTTAATCCCAGCACTAGGGAGGCAGGGACATATAGATCTGAGTTTGAAGTCAGCCTGGTCTATAGACTGAATTCCAGAACAGCCAGGGCTACACAGAGAGACCATGTCTCAAAATTTTTTAAAAAATTATTTTTATTATTTTGTATTAAGTGTCTGTGTATGTGTGTGTGAGTGCAGGTGCCTAAAGAGGCCAGAAGTGTTGGATTTCCTGGAGCTCCACTTACAGGTGATTGTGAGCCACTGCTATGGTGGCTGGGACTGAACTCTCTTCCTCTGGAAGAGCAAACAGTGCATGCTCTTAATCGCTGGGCTATCTCTCCAGCCATCTCTACCCACCCTTCCCTTTTTTTTTTTTTAAAGACTAGCATCTTACTCTGTAACTGTGCCAGCACACATGTAACCTGAGGCCTGTCTTTGTGTTCTTAGCTGAGAGTGTTGTTGTTTAAGGCTGGACCTCACTCTGGCTCAGGCTGGCTTGGAACTCACTGTGAAGCTAGGCTTGATTTGAGCTTGCAGCAGCCCTTCTGTTTCCACTCTGGCTCCTGATTATTGAGGCACCACACCCACCTCAGCATTTGTTTTTATACTCCAGAAAAGTTAAAGTTAAACCAGTGACTGTACCAGGAGTTGGCTAGTTTAGTAGGTAAGGGAGTTGGTTGTCACCAAGCCTGATCACCTCATTTTGATACCGGGAGCCACATGGACAAGGAGAAAATTGACTCCCAAAAGTTCTTCTTTGACCTCCACATGTGTGCCCCCATCCCATCCGTAAATAAATGTTTAAAAAAAAAAAAAAAAAAAACACCAGTGAATATGTAACAGAGACCATGTGTGCCTGCGTAGTCCAAAGTATTTACTGTCTGGCTCTTTCAGGAAAAGTTAGTTGATTCTTGTAATAAATCACTGGGTGTTTCAGTTTTGTTGGTTGGTGAAACTTGAGAACACATTTTGAGAATTTTTGGAGTTGCTGCCTTTTTTTTTTTTTTTTTTTTTTTAAAGACAAGGTCTCATGCAGTAGCCTGGGACTTGGAACTCCCTTTATATAGTTCAGACTGCTTCAAACTTGCAGCTGTCCCCATGCCTCGGTCTCTCAAGCTCTGTAACTACCCGAGTGCACCACCTAAAGGTTACTTAGGGACTCTGTGGGGTTTTTGAACTTCTTTTTTTCTTTTGTAGGCAAAGTCTGTGTACTCTGACCAGTCTGGAACTCAGTGCGTAGATCAGGCTAGCTTCCACCTGATTCTTCCTTCTAAGTGCGGGGATTAAAGATGTGTGTGAACCACCACACCCACTTTTTGAACATTTTAAATTTCTTCTTTGACAGTTTCATACATGCAAACAATATTTCTCCTCCCATCATCACTACCTTAATGACATTGTCATGTGTACTAGTGATGGATAAGCATATTTGATTTTCCCCTAAAGAGCTAGTAAGTAGATAGCTACAAATTCAACTCAGTATGTAGCTGCTGATGACCTTGAGCTCTGGATTTTCCTGGCTCCACCTCCCAAGTGTCACTAAGTTTTTGGTTTTTTTGTTTGTGTCCACTGTTTTAAAGGCCCCTGAAATATTGTCTAATGGTGTGAGTGTAAGAACTGTTGATGTAAGGCACTATGTAGCTGGGCATTGTGGCCCATCCCTTGGGAGGCAGAGACAAGTACCGGGACAGCCAGGGCTGCACAGAGAGAGCCTGTCTCCAGAAACAACATCAGAGGTGTAAGATACAAGTGTTACATAAGCTCTGCTGAGGAGAGAGTTAGCAGTATTGTCAGCCTTGAGTTAGGGTTGATGAATCAGCGACAAGTTACTACTAAACAGGTAGGTTTCAGAGGCAAATACATAGTACACAGAGCATTAGCGCAGAAAAGGAGGCTATGTGCTGATTAGTTGATGTAAGTTTTGTGAGCAGAGAGGCTTGCAGGAGCCAAATGCTGCGTCTGCTAATACTAGACTAGTTCATTGCTTGAGTGACTGCATAGAGCAAAACTGCTGCAAAGAACCATAATTGACTACATGTATAATGTGATTCAAATGCCAGTTTTTGTGACTGACTCCATTGTGGTGTGTTTTCACATAAAAATACAAGAGTAGTGTGTCACTATGTTTCCAGTTTTTCATTCCTATCATAGAATTAAAATAGAGGCAAATATTTTGATTCTGAGTCAAAATTAATCTCTGGATGTTTGATTCAGTAAACATTTGTTGCATGGGACTGCTTTAATGAATATGAAAATGATTAGTTGAAAAAGAGTAGGAGTAACCTGCAAATTTTAGGATGCACACAGTTGTGGGGCTGTGCTTTTCTGGGTTCTTCAGTGTTAGAAAGAGTTTCACTATGTAGCCCTAGTAGACCGTGAGCTTGCTATGTACTCCACAGTGGCTCCGAACCCACCTGGGATTACAGGCACGTGCTGTTATAACCCAGCAAAGACTGTTGTAAGTGGCCCTATTCATACAGAACTTGCTTTCCTAAACGAATTCTTTCCGGAAAAGCTCATTTGTGTAGATCTTAGAAAATCTTGCATTTTGAGAAATTAAATAGTTTTGAGGTTTTTTTTTTTAAAGATTTATTTATTTAATTTATATAGCATTCTGCCTGCATGTGTGCCTGCATGCCAGAAGAGAGCGCCAGATCTCATTATAGATGGTTATGAGCCACTATGTAGTTGCTGGGAATTGAACTCAGGACCTTTGGAAGAACAGCCAGTGCTCTTAACTTTGAGCCATCTCTCCAGCCCCTGGGTTGTTTTGTTTTGTTTTTTTAAAAGCATACATTAAAATAAAGCCCTTAAAGAGCTTAGTTTTGGCATATAGTTGAACTGATCACAGCGTCACTTGAGTTTTAAATGTGAGAGGTAAATTCAGTTATTCTTTCCTCCTTCCATTTGGCCATAAGCATTGATCTGGGCACTATTTAGAAACGCTCAGTCTGGATGTTGTGAGCAGACCTTCACAAACACACTACATAAAAACATTTGGTTTGCATCTGGAATTAATCAGTTAATCAATTGATAGGGTCTCAGCCCGTGCTTCTGCCTTGTAAGTCCTAAAATGACAGGGATGTCAACAGGTCTGTGTTTCCTGCTACAGGAGTTCTGAAGATCCTAGCAATGGGATGGTTGATGAGACAGTTCTTAGTTGTGTTTATATTGACACCGGGTCTTGTGGAGCAGTCTTCTGTCCAATTCCCTGTGTGGTGAAGGTTAGCCTTGAACTCCTGATCCTCCTGCTTCCTTGGATTATAGGCATGCTGTCTGTGCTCTGTTTTATAAAACTCAAGGCTTCATGTATGCTAGGCAAGACTCTGTCAGGTGAGCTCCTTCTGCCCCATTATGGGCTTATAGTCTTATTTAGAAGCTAGATTAGTGTCTTCTTTAAAAGTTTATTATTATTTTTTAATGTGTGTGGGTCTTTTGCCTGTATCTGAGTCTGTGTTATCACATCTGTGCCTAGTGCCTGAGGAGAGCTTTGGGGTCCATGGGATTGGAGCTACATGTAGTTGTGAGCCACCATGTAGATGCTGGGACTCAAACCTGGGGCCTCTGCAAAAGCAGCCAGTGCTCTTGACTGCTGAGCTGTTTCTCCAGTGCAAGTGGGAAGATTTCTTTCTTTTTTTTTTTTTTTCTTTTTCCTCTTAAGTAGAATTAAGTTCAGGGCCCTTATGCATGTTAGGAAAGTGGTTACTGTGGAATTACATTTGCAGCAGCCTTTTTCTTTTCTTTCTTTCTTTCTTTTTTCTTTTTTCTTTTTTTGGTTTGGTTTGGTTTGGTTTGGTTTGGTTTGGTTTGGTTTTTTGAGACAGGGTTTCTCAGTGATAGCCTTGGCTGTCCTGGACTTGCTCTGGTAGACCAGGCTGGCCTCTAACTCACCTACCTCTGCCTCCTGAGTGCTGGGATTAAAAGTGTGCACTACCATGCCCTGCTATGCCTTTTTCTTTTTAAAGGAAGTATTCTCATACAGTTACTTGCAATAGTTTCAGACTTTTGAAGGTATATAAATCATTCATATAAAATCTTCTGAATAAAAACAATTGAGCCAGGCCTTCTTAGTGGTGCAATTTTAATCCCAGCACTTGGGAGGTAGAGGCAGGCGGGATCTCTGTAAATTCGAGGCTAGCCTGGTCTACAGAGTGAGTTCCAGGCAGGGCTACATAGAGAAACCCTGTCACAAACAAACAAAAATCTCTTTGTGAAGGTTGTATAAAAGTATGCATTCATATATACAACGTGGTGTTTGCTTTAGGGAAATGAAGGCACCAAATGCTTCCCATCTCCTTGGGAGCGAAGGTAAGCCATCCTGTTGGGGTTTGTGCCAAGCAGAGGAGGCTCCTGCTGTATCTTTTAACATCAGCTACTGGTGTTTTCTGCCAAGGGGTGCTGACATTGGATTATACTTGACAATTTCCTTCTCATTTTGAATAATTGAGTTTTCCTTTTCCATATGCCTAATAGCCAGTGTCTGGAGATCAGGCAGTGTATTTATGGACATAGGCCTTGTGCAGCAGGTGGAAAGGCCTTTCCAGGGACTTGTAAACACTCTAAAGCAGCATGCGCCCCTGTGTGCCTGAGGCTGGGGGAGTGGAAGGCACTGGATCTCTCTAGGTGGGTGTCCTCACTAGCACATTTGCTTCCTAGTTTGGCAGCACTGATCTTCAGAACAAAACTCCAAGGTTTACCTATGCTTTGTCAGTAATCTTTTTATCTGCGGATTCTGACTTCGTGTTTAGTGATATTTACACAGTTGTCCTGAAGCCTGAGGCTTTCAAGTGTGCTTTAGTGAGTGGATATCTGTGTATTTGAGTGTAATCTTGGGAACTCTATTAGACTTTATTGATTAGAAAGGAATTTTGACAGCTAGTAAAGAGCTCAATTATATAGTTGCAAATAAGAAATAAAGCCTGTTAAATTGAGAGATCAGAGTTGGGAGATAGCTCAGTAGTTAGAGCATTGACTACTCTTTGGATTCCCAGGACCCACACGGCAGCTCACAATTTCTTTAATTCCAGTCCCTGAAGAGCCAGCAGTCTCCTCTGGCCTTCATGAGCACCAGGTATTCACAGACATAGATGCAAACAAAGTGTGTGTGTGTGTGTGTGTGTGTGTGTGTGTGTGTATGTATGTATGTATATATGTATGTATATGTATATGTATATACATACATATATACATATACACACAAATATTTAAAAAGTTAAAAATACATACACAAATTTAAAAACACAGCTTCATGCTGCACATGATGGTGCAGACTTGTAATTCTTTTTTTTTTTATTTTTTTTTTAAAGATTTATTTATTTATATTTATTATGTATACAGATTTCATTATAGATGGTTGTGAGCCACCATGTGGTTGCTGGGAATTGAACTTATGACCTTTGGAAGAGCAGTCAGGGCTCTTAACCTCTGAGCCATCTCTCCAGCCCCAGACTTGTAATTCTAATATTCAGGAGGCACAGGGGAATCAAGAATTCAAGACAGTCCTCAGATATATAGTGAATCCAAATCAGCCTGGGCCACATGAGACCCTGGCTTATTAAACAAACAAACAAACAAAAATAAAAGGAATCAATCAATGAATAAACATGCTGTAAAGTGGCTCTACTCAGGTGGCACATTTAGCATCTAATTTCCTTTGCACCTTCCTGCTGCCCTCTTTGGCACAACTAAATCTTGATTACATTCTATTTCTAACAAGTATAGCCAGTAGTAATGCCCCCAAAATGAAAATAACTAAACAATAACTGAAAAAAGAGTTTGAATAACTAATCTCCATCCAAAACTATTGGGTTCTTTTGTGAGCACTGTCAGAAGAAAAGCAAGGAAGTCACCCACATATTCTTCAGTGCGGTGTCGTTCACAGGATGAGGGCTTGAAGGAAAAAACATACTGCATAAATCAGGTTCTTCCTGGACTATAGACAGTTGTCCTGAAGCCTGAGGCTGACTGCCTCCTTCTCACAACCATAGCTTTAAATAAGAATTTTATATATTAAATTTTTATTTAATTTTAAAATTAGTATGCTGGTGATGCTTGTTGTCATCCTGACAGCTTGAGTTCAATTTCCATTGCGGTAGAGAGAATAGACTCCCACAATTTGTCTTCTGACTTACTATATCTATATGCACACTCACATGTATTTGCATACATGTGTGCTCACAAAACACAAACACAGACAATTTTAATTGATATGATATTATGATTGCATAAAGAAGAAACCACTTTTGTATAATATTAACACTCCTTTGTACTGTTGAACTACTCTATACAGTGATCAGTGTACAATTTGTAGCCTATGTTCACAATTTAAGAAAAAATCAAAGGAAATGGTTGGTAAACCTGATTATATAATTGTTTATTCATAAGATTTAAAGATATGGGCTGGAGAGATGGCTCAGAGGTTAAGAGCACCGTCTGCTCTTCTAGAGGTCCTGAATTCAATTCCCAGCAACCACATAGTGGCTTACAACTGCCTGTAATGAGAGCTGGTGCCTTCTTGTGGTGAACAGGCACATGTGTGGGCAAATATTGTATAAATAATAAATAAATCTTTTAAAAAAAGATTTAAAGATATTTTCCCTTGAGGATGTAATACATGTATATAATGTATTGCAATCATATTCATTCATATGCCTCACCTAACTCTTCCAGACCCTCCTCCACAACTCCCTATGTAAGATTTTTAAAGTTCAAGTATAAAGATGAATATCAAGTAGGAAAAACTTTTTTAAAGATTAATTTATTTTTATGTATATGGGTGCTTTGCCTACACTTATGCATATGCACTATATTTGTGCCTACAGAAGCCAGAGGTTTCTGATCTCCTGGATTTAGGGTTACAAATAGTTTTGAGCTGCTGCATGGATGCTGGGAATTGAACGTGGGTCCTCAAATCATAGTAGCAAATGCTGTAAACCAGAAAAACAAGTTTTAAAAGATTATTTTTATGTGTATAGTGTTTTGCCTGCATGCATGTGCCTAGTGTCCATGGAGGTTAGAAGAGGGCACTAGGTCCCCTGCAACTGGAATGACAAACTGTTGTAAGCTACCATGTAGGTGCTGGGAATCAAACCCAGGTCCTTTGGAAGAACAGCACTACTTTTAACTGCTGGGCCATGGCTCCTGTCCTTAGGGTGGGAAAAAGAATCAAAGTTACACATGAATCAAAGATGATACATCACTGTGAGAGAGGGTACAAAAAAGAATCAGTTAAACAAATTTTTAAAGTGAACAAATATGAGTTGTGGAGCTGGGCGTGGTGGCGCATGCCTTCAATCCCAGCACTTGGGAGGCAGAGCAGGCGGATTGCTGTGAGTTACAGGCCAGCCTGGTCTACAAAGGGAGTCCAGGACAGCCAAGACTACACAGAGAAACCCTGTCCTGAACAAAACCAAAAAATAAAAAATAAATAAAAAATTCTCTTCATCCTAGCACTCCAGGCACTTCAGAAGCTGTGAAGGGTGTTGGGGGAGGAGGGGCGGCGTGTGGGGTTGAAAATTCAAGGTCAGCTTGGGCTACATTGTGAGGCTTTTGTTCTTAAACAAAACTAAAGAATAGGTAAGTTACTGAAGAGAGAAATACAGCTAGGAAATAGTATTATTTGTTGTCAAAATAAGTTTTAGGAGCTGAGGAAATGGCTCAGTGGCTAAGACACTTGCAGAAGACCCAGGCTCTGTTCCCAGCTCTGACGTAGTAGTTCACAGCCATCTGTAACTTCAGTTCCAGGAGATCTAGTGCCCTGTTCTGGCCTCTACGGGCAGCAGACATACACATGATGTACAGACATACATGTGGGCAAAACATTTAGGCATATAAAATGTAAAAAAAAAAAAGGACCTGGAGAGATGGCTCAGGGGTTAAGAGCACTGGCTGCTCTTCCAGAGGTCTGAGTTCAATTCCCAGCAACCACATGGTGGCTCAAAACCATCTATAGTGTGATCTGATGCCCTCGTCTAACCTGCAGGTGTACATACAGGCAGAGCACTATATACATAATAATAAATAAATAAATATTTAAAAATAATAATAATAATTGTAAATAAGTCAGTAATGAGATGTATGATCTCATCTACCTGTCTCTGTTTTGGTCTCGCTCTCCTCACTACTTGCAGTGTTCTTTGGTAATCTTTACATGCCCTGCCACTTCTGACTCTCTGGGGTTTCCATTTGTCTTGGGCCTCACAGGCCTCATGCACAGCTGTTGCAGGGACTGCCCTCCAGCTATCCTAACCCTACAGCCTAACGTCAGGCCTTGCAGACCTTCCTTTGAAATCTCGGTAGTAGTTCTCATGACCCTATAATTTTTGTATTTTGTACTCATGAAAAAACTAGCATCAATTGGAGAGTGCCAGGTTCTGCCACCAGTTCCAGCAGAAGGCAGGCCTCCGCGGATCATATTTTGGTTTCTGTCTAGATTGATGGAAACACTTCTATCAATTTCCCTTGTGTACAGTGTACCTAGAACTCTTCTTAAAATCTTTCACCTTTAATCCTAGCACTTGGGAAGCAGAGGCAGGCTGATCTCATGAGTTCTGAGGCCATCTTGGTCTATAGAGTGAGTTCCAGGACAGCCAGAGATAAACCCTGTCTCGGAAAACAAACAAAAAAGCCAGTCCAAAACAAAATCTTTCAAATGTGTTAATATGACCATTAAACCTTTGAGCCTGCTTGGATAGGATTGATGGGTGTGTCTGAGCAATCTGGAGGTGTCTTAAAAGTATCTTTCCTAGTAATTGGCTGCCATTTCATCAGCAGCCATACTTTTCTTGGCCCCAACTTTACACACCTTCCTTATCTGGACAAACTGTTTCTCAACAAAAGTTTCCCAGGCTTTTTTTTTTTTTTTTTAAGCAAACAACAAAACTGTTTTCTGCTAGCACTCTAACTACAAGAATGACTAAATGCAGCTAGCAATAACCTGTTACAGTGGCATTTTCTGTGGCTCAGTCACCTAAACCTAGCCTTCCACAAAGTCTTAGCGCACATACACTTGGAAGTGACTTCCTTGCCACAGTGAAACAGAATGACTCCTGTGGGAAACTTGACGAGCCTGGCCTTCCTGGTACTGTTAGAGGTCACCAGAACCACCTAGAAAGCATCTCCAGACCATTACCTCCAGACTTCCAAACTGCTCTAGAAACCAGTTCCAACTCCTTAAGGACCAACACAATCAAGTTTTGCTGAGACCAATGACCTCACTTTCCTGGTACCATTTTTCTGTAAATTTTCTGTTGCTGTGACAAATGCTGGAGAAATAGAAAGGAAGGAAGACTTACTTACTTGAGTTTCCGAGCACCCATGGCGAGGTCAACATGATGGTGGCAGGAAAAGGTGGCATAGGCCATCACCTGGCTTAGAACAAAAGGATGAGCTCTCACTACCATCTCAATTCCAGAATTTTTCATTGTTCCCAAATGAATCCCTGAAGCATCAGCCATTTGAAGTACCCCTCCTAGCTCCTAGCTCCTTGCACCCGCTAACCGGCATTTTGACTCAGGACTTGCCTAAATCTGGACTTCATAGACTCTGTGCTCAATTTAAACTAGCTACAGGGCTCGAGAGATGGCTCAGAGGTTAAGAGCACTGTCTGCTCTTCCAGAGGTTCTGAGTTCAATTCCCAGCAACCACATGGTGGCTCACAACCATCTATAATGAAATCTGATGCCTACTGGTGTGCGGGCATACATACAGGTAAACATTGTGTGTGTAATAAATAAATAAATCTTTTTTTAAAAAGCTAAAAAAAAAAACCTAGCTACATAATTTTAGCCTGTTTTCAAACTTCATCCATGAAATATCACAAAAAACAGTATTTTATTTCATTTCTTTTAATTTTATTGGGTATTTGGTGTTTGAGATGAGGTCTTGCTCTGTGCCAGCAGTAATTTTTGCATGTTGATGTTGTGTCCTGCCACATTGGAGGTTTTCTATATTAGTCATAATATTGAACTATTCTTGCTTCTCTGGAGGGAGTCTCAATTATGGTATAAAATTCTTTTCATGGTTACTAATTTGAAACGTGCACATTCTAATTTCTTATGGAAGGCATCTTGGTTGATTGGTGAGTTGATTTTGGCTTTTCAGCCCAGGTTATCCTGGTACTCACTTCTCATAGCCTAAGATGACCTCAAACTCCTGGCAATCCTTCTGCTATAGTCTTCTGAATACTGAGGTGTTAGGCATGAGTCACCAAAAATAGCTCAGTTGAGTTTGGGTAGCCTTGAATTTTTGCACCTCCTGCCTTATACTTCTGAGTGTTAGCATTACAGGAGTATTCCCTCACACCTGGCTTAGAGTTTATTCTTTCCACTGATCTATTTGAGTTGTTGTGTTGTGCTATGTAGCTTTGTTTGGCTTTCTTTAGGCAGTATCTCTTATAGCCTGATCAGGCTTCGAACTTGTTAGTATCTGAGGCTGCCCTTGATGCTTCTAGGTGCTGGGATCATAGGAGTGCTCTAACAGCTGACCTTCACTAACATGAGTTCGTTACACATAACTTTTGTAATTAAAAAAATTGATAATATACTCACTTGGCACAAAAGCTGACTTTTTTAAAATGTCAGGTTTATGTTAAGGCATTTTTATATATACATGTCATTCTTCTGTTCTAATTTGGCCCTCCAAAATCTGGACAGGGTTACAAGAAAAGATTCTTTAGACACTGGTCTCCACCACTTGTGATGCTTTTGCTTCCTTATGCATCTTCCCAGAGACAATTCCTGCAAATGAAAGTGTTTGTCTCATTCTTTTTTAGTGGCTATGGATTTCTTCAATATATTTTGTTGTCTGGCTTTTCATTAGGTCTCCCCCACCCTGTTTAAAATAGTGTTACAGACGCTGTTCTGTGTTACCTCTCTGTGTACAGATCTAAGTATAGCCAATATTTTTATAAGACAATCCCTAGTAGTATAATATATATCAAGAATATTGGTAGAAGAGTCTAAATTTCCTCCCCAGACAGAGTTTCTCTGTGTAGCCCTTGCTGTCCAGGACTTTGTAGATCAGGCTGGCCTCGAACTCATAGTGATATACCTGTCTCTTCCTCCCCTAGTGCTAGGACTAAAGGCATGTGTCACCACACCCAGCTGTATTCTTGCTTTTAAAGTTTTTCTAAATAGTTGAGTTTTGGGGGCTGAAGAGATGGCTCAGAGGTTAAGAGCACTGTCTGCTCTTCTAGAGGTCCTAAGTTCAATTCCCAGCAACCACATGGTGGCTAATAACTTTCTATAATGATATCTGGTGCTATATTCTCAAGGTCAGGCACACATGCAGGCAAATGTTGTATACATAATAAATAATCTTTTGTTAAAAAGTTGAGTTTTAAGTGTATTAGCATTTGCTTCCTTGTATAAATGTCTACTGTGTGTGCACATGCTTCTTGCAGAGGCTAAAAGAGAGAGTTCTCTGATTCCCCTGGAACTGGAGTTACAGGCAGTTGTGAGCTGTGTGGGTGCTGGGAATAAAAGCCCAGGTTATTTGTAAGAACAGCAGATGTTCTTAACACGAGTCATCTCTTTACCACCCCCCACTACATTCCTTTTTTTTTTTTTTTTTTTTAAGATTTATTTATTATTTATACAGAATTCTGTTCTCATGTGTGCCGCCTGCACACCAGAAGGGGGCACCAGATCTCATTATAGATGGTTGTGAGCCACCATGTGGTTGCTAGGAATTGAACTCAGGACCTCTGGAAGAACAGACAGTGCTTAACCTCTGAGCCATCTCTACAGCCCCTGTATTCTTATGTAAGACTTCTTATAGAAGAAAATCGGTAGATACTAGGCATGGTGGCTCTCACATTTCTCAAACTTGAGAAGTAATGGGAGGAGGATCAGCAGTTCAAAGGCATCTTCTACTATGTCGGGAGTTTGAGAGCAATTTAGCTCAAAAGGAAAAAACAAAAACAACTACTAGAAAATAATAGTTCAAAACTATTGCAGCTGGTTTACCTGCTACTTGGGTGGCAATAAAAGTTAATTCTGTAATTTATATAACCAAAAACAAAGGATTTGGTTCAGAGAGAAGGCACAGGATCGGAAGCCCTTTCCTTGCCCTTTCAGGTCTCCTGCCTCGCTGCTGCCCCAACTGTGGGGGCACTCCACAGTCTCACGGGCTAGCCTCTGCAAAGCCATTCAGTCGGGTGTTTGTCCCCTCCGCTCCACGGCAGCGACCCCAGGTGACCAGGTCTGTTCTCTTGCTGCATGGCCTCCCTTTCCCTTCATGTGGACACGTCTCTGAGGGCTCCTCATAGCTTTTGTTGGACTCTAGGACACACGCTCTTCACTTTCCTCACTTCTCCTTAGTCATTTCTTCCCAGACTCCTTTGTTCCCTCTTTCTCTGTTTTGTTTATATTTGGTGATGTCATGTAGTCTCAAGGCTGTAAATACTATTTAAACAAGGGTTCTCGGGTTTCTTTCAAGTGCTTAATTTATATCATGATTCAGTTGTGTGTCTCAAATTTAACTTATCTGAACTGAAAAAACAGAAGAAAGCCTCTCCTCTTCCCCTCTTACTCTCTCCTTCCCGTCTTACCCTCCCAATGAATTCCAGCCCATCTTCTTCCCTCTTGTTTGAAGACATCTTCATTGTTGTCTGTAGCTTTGAGAAGCCCACCCAGGTTTTGGTGTGCTAGGCAAACATACGATCTCTAAGGTCTGTGCGTGGTATGCCTTCATCTTCTCACTGGGTCAGAAACCCTGTGCCACATCTGACTCTGGTTAGGCTCCCGCTGTTATCAGTTAGGCAAGCCTCTGGGCCATACTTTCAGGTATATCTAGAATCTGAGCACTTCTCATGACTTTCGCTGCTACTGCGCTGATCTGAGCCTCTGCTCTCCTTCCTGGATCATCCATCTCCGTTTACCTCCTTTGCAACATTCTCAAATTTGCCGTGAGAGTAATTCTTTTTTTTTTTTTTTAAAAAAGCTAATTGTATTATTCTTCTGCCTGTGTACTTGTGGTTAGCCTTACAACTATCTGATCAGCGCACTCATGTGTTTATAAGCTTGTTCTTTCATTACTTCTCTGATTTGTTCAGGAGCATGGGTCTCCCTGTGTAGCCCAAATTGGCCTTGAACTCTGTCTTCCTGCTTCAACCCTTCCAAGTAGCCAGGATTGCAGAGCTTATTTGTGTTACATTTAGCTGCAGTTATCCCTTCCTGAACTTGGCTTGACTCACACTGGTGGCCTTGCTATTTTTCAGATATGCTGCTGTTGTCTGAGAGCTAGCCACAGGTTGTCTCCCCTCTGCTGCCCCAGATATGGAGTAGTCCTACACAACTGCCTACTTCATCATCTTCTACTTGAGATGTTAATACTTGTGTGAAACATCTAAATACCCATATATATGATTATGTTTTAACATCTCTTGCAGTGTAGGTGCAGTGAGGGATGTGGAACAGTGGTTTTGGGTTTTGTCTACTTGTTATTGATGTGTCCCATTACCTAGCATAATTTTTTCTTTTTGTTTTTTGAAACAGGGTTTCTCTGTGTAACTTTCGCTGACCTCAAACTCACTCTGTAAACCAAGCTAGCCTCAAACTCAGCGATCCCCCTGCCTGTGCCTCCTACGTGCTGGGATTAAAGGTGTGTGCCACCACCACCTGACTACAATATCTTATATATATATAGTAGATGCTCAGTGTTTGTTAAGTGAATATTGGTGCAACAAATCTTTCATGATCTTTATTTTCTGCCTTTGCTTCTTGAGTGTTGATACCACTTTTAGGCTCTGTGGTTCCCAGGATATTTGGACTGCTTACAGACTCAAATCTGGCAGAAGGAAGGAAGGAAGGAAGGAAGGAAGAAGGAAGGAAAGCAGGCAGGCTCTTATGTCCTGACATCTGCAGCAAAAATCCTGAGGTTACTATTGAATTGTGTCAACTACCAAGTCCAGCCCTTGACCAGTCAGCCATGGCCAGCACACTTTCTGGCCCAGCCTTTGGTTGTGTATTTTAATTCTGAATCTGCAGATAAAGCCATAAACAAAATGATTGAATGACAGAGGTTGATGACAAGTTCCAAGAAATGTCTACTAGCATGTTTACCAATGTTGTATAAAATCCTGACTTCAGGGGATGCCAGCACCAGCTCTTGAGTCTACCCGTTCTATTCATAGAACAATAAAAATGAAAAAAAAATGTTTTCAGATGTATACCTATCTCAAGAAAATACATTTAAACCCGAAGAATTCATTTCGTGATGGACTAAAGGTTTTATGGAGACGGTTTTTTAAAATGCTGTTAATATAAATAAACTAAGGAGAGGTTTTTGCAACAAATGACTCACTCCACTTCTCATTGTCAGCTGGTCACATGAAAGTCGACTGGATGGAGCTCTTTGTTGCAGTTAATGTTTTTAAAGATTACATAGTGGGGCTGGAGAGATGGCGCAGAGATTAAGAGCATTTGCTGCCCTTCCAAAGGTCCTGAGTTCAATTCCCAGCAACCACATGGTAGCTTATCACTACCTATAATGAGATCTGGTGCCCACTTCTGGTCTGCTGGCTCACATGCAGACAGAATACTGTATAAATAATAAATGAATCTTTACAAAAAAAAAAAAAAAGATCACATAGTTACTAAATTTGGGGTTGAGTAAACCAGAGCTTATTAAAGACCAAGAGGTTGATCTTTAGAGATAGGTGCTTTAATTTCACTTCCCCCAAGACAGCAAAAAGTATTCTATAACTGAAGGATGACTATTTTTAGTTTTTTGTTCTGCAGTAAGGTAGGATAATGAAAGTACAGCATGAACTGAGCTCTGTGTTCTGTGTCAGGCCTCATAGCCACGCTTTTGTGTGCCTAGGATTTGGCTTCCCGTGTTCTGAGTTTGTATATACAATGTGTTCTCCCCACCCCACCCCCTTCTTCTTCTACTTAGTTCATCACTTTGTGGAATAATTTGCAAAAACGTTAAAGGGTGAACTTTCTAGGTCTTGTTTGTCTTTCCTAGAGATGAGACTTTGGCAGCTTATACTTACAAAGGAAGCGTGTTGAAAAGTAAGTGTCATAAGTGTGCCCTGTAAACATCGGCAGCCTTTACTGATGCACACCACGAGAATGCTTTTACCAACATGCCACAGAAGGTGCTTTGGGAATTTGCGTGACTTCTGTTTACACTTGAGGACTGAGAGACGGTTGCACTAACTGAAGGACACTTTTCCTATACCCCAAATAGCCAGTACTTAAATTCCCGTCTTAGCAAAGTGTCAAACTATTGCGCTTTTAGAACTTAGGAACCTTCAGAATTGATGACAGTTACTCAAAACACTATGGTGATTTCGCTTCAAACCTGAGACTTTAATGTAATTTCCTATTGCATTTAGGAAAACAAAGATCTCCTATTTGTGTATTGAAATCATTGACTTTAATAAATCATTCTTTATCTAAACCTGTTATCTATATATCATTATAGTCTATGACATGTTTATGCAAAATTTGTTAAACATAGAAATAAATAAAAAGTTAAATAATGGGTTTTGTTGTAATATGTCCATCTATGCATGTCACAGGCTATTGGCTTTCCTCCCTGAACCATTTTGGTCCCAGCCAATACTATCTTTTTATTTTTGTTTTATTTTAGTTTTGGGTTTTTCAAGACAGGGTTTCTCTGTGTAGCCCTGGCTGTCCTGGATTCACTTTGTAGACCAGGCTGGCCTCGAACTCACAGAGATCCACCTGCTTCTGCCTTTCTGAGTTCTGGATTACAGGTGTGTACGATTTTGGTTTGGATTTTCTCAGCTAAGACCATTTAACATTTATTTATTATGTATACAGTATACAGTATCTGATACAGGGCATCAGATCTCATTACAGATGGTTGTGAGCCACCATGTGGTTGCTGGGAATTAAACTCAAGACCTTTGGAAGAACAGTCGGCGCTCTTAACCTCTGAGCCATCTCTCCAACTGAAAAGTTAATTTTTTTTGGTTTTTCGAGACAGAGTCTCTCAGTGTTAGCTTTGGCTGTCCTGGACTCACTTTGTAGACCAGGCTGGCTTCGAACTCACAGCAATCCGCCTGCCTCTGCCTCCCGAGTGCTGGGATTAAAGGCGTGTGCCACCACGCCCAGCCAAAAAAGTTAGTTTTTTAAAACAGAATTTCACCTTATTTTTCTTTTGCCTGAGTTTTTGTGTCATATTTTTAAAGAAGCTATTGTCAAGTTTAGAGACATGAGGATTTAGTTCCCTATATTATTCTAAGGTTTTTATTTTAACTCAAATTTAGTTAGTTTTCCACTTAATTTGAACTAATTTTTAGCTGGGTGAGGTGGTACACACCTTTAATCCCTGCACTCTGGAGGCAGAAGCAGGTAGATCTTTATGTGTTCGAGGCCAGCCTGATCTACAAAGCAAGTCCAGGATAGCCGGTGCTGTTGCACAGAGAAACCCTGCCTTGGAAACAGAATTATAACTATATAAGATGAAGATCCATCTCCATTCTATTGTCAGTAACTGTCCAGTTGACCCCATTCTTGGAGAGACCCTTTCCCTTATGGAGAAGGATTGGCCTAGATGCTGGGGTTTGCTTCTGGACTCTCAGTTCGCTTCTGTTGATGTGATACCTCCAGTTTTTTTTTGTTTAGAACTGAATACATTGAATATTATGTAGTGTGGTAAGTCTGGAAATCAGAGACTCTTCAGGAACTGCTTTTAGTGCTTGCTGCTGGACACAGTTGTCCATTGGTATAGTGACTTGGTCACTGTATTTTTTGCAGTCATACTGAGCTCAGTCGTGAAGTTTACATTCTGTCATGTCTGTGTTTTGCCTATGGCCTGACAAAGATTTCCTGTAGCATTTTTCTTTTTCCCCTTAAGAAGTATGTCTTTTTTAATTAGCTGGTTTTGACCTTTTGAGCCAGGGTCCTACTACCTAGTTAGAATGGCCTTGAATTTGTACTCCTCCTGCTGAGAACCAGGTCTTTAGACATTCAGTTGAACCTTTTATTTGTATTCATATTTTTATATTTGAAATAAATTTCTTATGAATAGGTTATAATTGCATCTTTTTAAAATCTGTCTGATAATAACTGCTAGTCTCATATCAATCCTTTAATTGAGTTATCTTATGCTATTGATATATAGTTTTTGGTTTGGTTTCGCTTGTGTAACCTTGGCTGTCTTGGGACTTGCCCTATGACCAGGCTAGCCTCAAACTCACAGAGGCCTGCCTGCCTCTGCTTCCTAAGTCCTGTGATTAAAGGCAAGCACCAGGGCAGGTCTCAAAAAAAACCCAAACAAACAAACAAAAAACAAAGAAAAAGAGGGAAAAAATAAAGGCAAGCACCGCCACCTCCTGAATTTTTTTAATTAATTAATTTTTAAAGAGTTATTTATTATGTATACAGTGTTCTGTCTGCATGTATGCTTGTGCAACAGAAGAGGGCACCAGATCTCATTATATATAGATGGACCTTTGGAAGAGCAGACAGTGCTCTTAACCTCTGAGCCATCTCTCCAGCCCCCAAATTAGGTTTTTGAGACTGGTTCTCTACATAGACCTGGCTAGTCGGAGTCACTATGTTGACTAGGCTGGCCTAGTCTCACAGAACAGCCTGCCTTTGCCTCCTGAGTGCTGGGATTAAAGGCGTTGTTACCATGCCTGACCCAGTATACTTGCTTCTTATCTGCTCTCTTGGCATTTGGTTTCCTTTTGTCCCTTTAGTTGCTCTTCTCTCCCTACTTCCTGTTTGTTTGTTTTTCTTCTTCTTTTAAAACATGCATTGTCACTGGGCGTTGGTGGCGCATGCCTTTAATCTCAGCACTGAGGAGCCAGAGACAGGTAGATCTCTATGGGTTCGAGGCCAGCCTGGCCAAAAAGCAAGTCCAGGACAGTCAGGGCTGTTATAGAGAGAAACCCTGTCTCAAACAACAACAACAGCACACACATACAGAACAAAAAAATGCATTATCTCTTGCTGTTTGTTTTAGCTGTTGTGGATATGTGATGGGTCACGTGTCACCTATTCTGAACACTTCATCACCAAATAGGCAACCCCACCCCACTTGCTGAATCTGTCACTCAAGCAGAATTGTATTGAACACTACAGCAGAGAAGCAAGAAAACTTCACCCCCAAGAGCTTTGGAGCCTACAAGAATGATTTGTAAGCAAGAGGGAGACACGATGACAGTGGCATCCCAGATGGCAACTGCTAATGTAGTGCGGAGCTAAATGGGTGATGAGGGTTTACCTGCATTCTAGTGAGACGCCGTCCTAGAGGGCCACACTGGTGCTAGGGGCTCTAGAGCATTTCATAATCCTGGGTTTTTTGTTGTTGTTGTTTGTTTTTAAGTATAATGTTACAGTTTTGGTTATTTTTAGAAAACTAAGTACCAGCAATTTAATTTGAAGGCCATTTCAACAACAGTCTTTGAAACAGAGTAATTTGTTGTTGTTGTTGTTATAAATTTAAAATCACTGCTTTTTCAAAACTCACTTGTGTAGTGCCCTCACTGGTTCTCTTTCATTCTGTTTGTTACCCATCTGAGTGATCCAACTAGAGGAACCCAAAGAAAATAGAGTCTTATGTCTGCCTGTCCCCTCCCTCCTTCCTTCCCTCCTTCCTTGAATGTTTTGCCTCTGTGTGTATGGGGTGCTGGGCCCTGAAGAAGTTAAAAGAGGGTGTTGCATCCCTGGGCCTGGAGTTAGAGCCACAGTGTGTGTGCTGGGACTGATCTTTATCCTGGGCCTGGAGTTAGAGCCACAGTGTGTGTGCTGGGACTGATCTTTATCCTGGGCCTGGAGTTAAAGCCACAGTGTGTGCGCTGGGACTGATCTTTACCCTCTGTGAAGGCAGTAAGTGCTCTTTACTGCTGAGCTGTCTCTCTAGAACCTGTATTTTCATTCTTGGGAGGAAAGCTCAGAAACTCTTAAGATTTTCAAATCTCAGAGGTTTGTTTGTTTTGTTTGATTGGTTGGCTTTTTGAGACAGGGATTCTCAGTGTAGCCTTGACTGTCCTGGAACCTACATTGCAAACCAGGCTGTTCTCAGAGATTTGCCTGTTTCTGCCTCCCGAGGGTGGAGATTAAAGGTGTGTACCACCACTCCCAGCTAAATCTCAGAGATTTTATGCATACAGTTTTACATAAACATAAGGTTTTACATAGTCCTCTAATTCCCTAAAACCAGCATTGAGTTTACTGCTCTTGAGGTTTCTTTATAACAGGATCGCAGCTACTGTTTAATCTCGTTTTCTTCTCCCTGTGTTTTGGCATATATCATGTATATATTCTAGAAAACTTAGTTAGTAACCAAGAAATACAGCATGGTTGAAACTAAAAGGTGCCTTTTATAGAAAATGTTCTTCCCTAGAATATTCTTTTTAAAATGCACAGAAGGCTACACTGGAGGCACCAGTTTGCTTAGTAACTCAAACTTGTATGAGCAGTACCCATCTATGCTTATGAAAGCCTTGTTTATAAAACAAGTTTGGATAATTTATGTCTTCAATGAGTTGATTAATAAAGTAAATTAGATACACCTTCACTAGCACTGTGCTCAATGAAGAAAATTATTGACCAGTGTCCACTCATTGTACAAAAAGGAAAAAAAAAAGAAAGAAAAGAAACAAAGAAAAAAAGATATAAGCAGAATGCAAGCCATATTTTGTTAAATAAAAGTTTATCTAGGGGCCGGAGAGATGGCTCACAAGTTAAGAGCACTGGCTGCTCTTTCTAAAGTCCTGAGTTCAATTCCCAGTAACCACGTGGTGGCTTACAATCATCTTTAATGAAATCTGGCGTTCTCTTCTGGTGTGCCCGTGTACGTGCAGGCAGAACACTATATACATAATAACAAATAAATCTTTTAAGATGTTTATCTAGTTATGTGCTGAATAAAGATGTTTTGGTCAGGGATAAATATACAATGGTTGTCTGCCTACATTCCAGCTAGTGTCAGGAGTCTCTAGATTATAAAGTATATTTTACAATGTTTGCATGACAAGTAAATTGTCTAATGATACATTTCTTTTCTAAAAAATAGATTCATTTATCTATGCATGTGGGTGCTTTGCTTGCATGTATGTTAGTGTACTACATGCAATATACATGGAAGCCAGCAGAGACTATCACAACCCCTGGGACTGGAGGTACAGATGGGTATGAGTCACCATGTAGATGCTGGGAATTGAACCAGATCTTCTGGAAGGCAGCCAGTGCTCTTAACCTCTCTCTGAGCCATCTCTCCAGCTTGTCTCCCGCCCCCCAACCCGAGACAGGGTTTCTCTGTGTAGCCTTGGCTGTCCTGGACTCACTTTGTAGACCAGGCTGGCCTCAAAATCACATTTATCTTTCTGCCTCTGCCTCCCCAGTGCTTGGGATTAAAGGCATGCTCTACCACGCCTACCTTTTTATTTTATTTTTTAAGAGTCATTCATTTTTAGTTTATGTGTATGGATATTTTGCCTGTATGTTATATCTGTGTACCACATGTTTACAATGCTAAAAGAGGGTGCTGGATCCTCTGGAATTGGAGTTACAGACTGTTGTGAGCTGCCGTGTAGGTCCTGGGAAATATATCCTCCCATGTCCTTTGGAACTGCACCTGTGCTCTTAACCCCTGAACCATCTCATCAGCTCCATGATTTTACTTTTTAAATGAGCAAGAAGACATAAGAAAATAATACAGGTTTATGGTATAATGTGATATTTCTCTATATGTAATGTAATGTTTATTAAATCATGTATGTTTCTTCAGTTATTGCTTCTTTATAATGAAAACATTCCTTTATCCCAGCTTTTTTAAATGCATAGGATATCACTGTTACTTTCTAACCTTCTAGCTGTAGTGGAGCACATTGGATCTTTTTACTCCTGTCTGTCTATGACTAGATATTGATTGATTAGGGTTTGGGATTTGGGTCATCCAATAAAATATTTGCTGTGACCAAAAAAAAAAAAAAAAAAGAAAGAAAGAAAGAAAAGAAAAGAAAAAGAAGATTAATACCAGCACCTGGGAGGCAGAGGCAGGCAGATCTCTTTGAGTTCGAGGCCAGCCTGGTCTACAAAGGGAGTCCCTGACAGCCAAGGCTACACAGAGAAACACTGTCTCGAAAACAAAAAACAAAACCACAGAGACCTGGTTTGATTCCTTGGCACCCATGTCAAAAAGCCTTCTGTGTCTGTGCCTTCTGAGTATTCCCTTTGTATATTATTCCTCTCTTACACCAAAGGAAGTGGGTTGCAATTTTCTTTATCTTATGTTTTAGTTTCTCTTACATTCTTGAATGATAGATTTTTTTAAATGTATGTTAGTGTTCTGTCTGCATGTATGTACATGCACCATATTTATGCCTGATGTTCTGAGGTGTCAGAAGAGGGAATTAGACCCCCCCCCCAACTGGGGTTATGAATAGTTGAGCCACCATGTGGGAATTAAACATGTGTCCTCTGCAAGAGTAGCAATTGCTCTCAACCACAGAGCCATGTCTCCAGCCTCTGATATGTGAGGCTTACTCCATAGCAGTATATAGTGATTAGTTTCATTAGTTTTTGGTTATACTCTGTTATGGGCCTGCTTATTCAGGCATCTCTTGTGAGTAGATATTCTGTATAAAAAGGATATTTATGAACACCGAATAGCTGTATGGTGGAAATAAAGCATTGAGATTATGAACCAGTGGACACAGGTATAATATTCCAGGGCAGAAAGATTAGAGATGTGAACATACACACTCTCAAAGCTATAGATTTATAGTAATTCTACTTGAAATATCATTGGGCTTTAAAGGTCATAATAGTAGCCAGCCCTCAAAAGGTAGGTAGAGGCAGGCAGATCTCTGTGAGTTGAAGGCCAGCCTGGTCTACGTAGCTAAACTCTGTCTTTTAAAAATTAGGGATAATGGGCTGGAGAGATGGCTCAGAGGTTAAGAGCACTGACTACTCTTCCAAAGGTCATGAGTTCAATTCCCAGCAACCACATGTTGGCTCACAACCATCTATAACGAGATTTGTATACATAATAAATAAATAAATCTTTAAAAAAAATTAGCGATAACAACAGGACTTAGGATGGCTCAGTGGGTAAGAGCACTCTGTAAGCATAGGACCTGAGTTCAAATCCACACTGTTTACAGGAAGAAGTCAGGTGTGAACCTGCCTATAGCCCAGCAGTGCAGATGGATCCCAGGATCTCTGGCCAACTAGACTAGCTGAATTTTAAGCTTCAGGTTCAGTGAGAGATCGTGTCCCAAGGGTGGAGATCAAGTGGAGGAAGACATCCAATATCGGCTATGGTCTCCGCATGTATACACACACGCAACACGGCCCTAAAATATCCCAGTAATTGGGAATCTGTCTAGATGACTTTTTATTAGAGCCTTGTTCTTGGGGGTGACAGCAAGGGAATGAATATGGAGAAACTTAAATGTGATGGTAAAGCAAAATAAAGTATAGGAATTAAAAGTAGTATTCTCAGCCGGGCGGTGGTGGCGCACACCTTTAATCCCAGCACTCGGGAGGCAGAGGCAGGCGGATCGCTGTGAGTTCGAAGCCAGCCTGGTCTACAAAGGGAGTCCAGGACAGCCAAGGCTACACAGAGAAACCCTGTCTCAAAAAACCAAAATAAAATAAAAGTAGTAGTCTCGCAAAAGAGCAATGGAAGCTGAGTGTGGACACTTCAGAAACCCTGGTGCTGGAGAGGCTAATAGAGGAGCATCACAGGTTTGGATGCAGACTGAGTCTTTCTTCCCTACCAAAAGCGATCAGTGGAAAAACAGCTTTAAAAAAAAAAAAAAGTAACCTGGATCCTTCTATTAGCACGCAAACCTGTAAAATAGTGGGTTTTAAAATTTATTTATTTATTTATTTATTGTTTTTGCTTTTTTTAAAAGGCAGGTTCTCTCTATATAGGCCTGGCTGTCTTAGAATTCTCTGCTTCCTAAGTCTTGGGATTAAAGGTTTGCACCACCATGCCTGGCTTGAAAGTATGCTTATTTAACAAATACCTGTAAGCAATTTGAAGTAACAGAAATTTAGCGTTTTAAGATCATATAATAAGTTTCAAATGTATAAAATAATTATATAGAAACAAAAAATAAAAAATTTATCCCAGCACTCTGGGAGGCAGAGGCAGGCAGATCACTGTGAGTTTGAGGCCAGCCTGGTCTACAAAGTGAATCTTGGACAGCCAAGGCTACACAGAGAAACCCTGTCTACAAACAAACAAACAAACAAACAAACAAAATTTTTGTCGTGGTCTTAATTAGTATAGGAATTTCCAAAGGAGATGGTTAATAGAGCAAACCACATGAAAATTTAACTTCAGAGATTTCTTGATTAATATATTTTATGTATGTGTGATAGGTGTGTATACATGTTCATGTATGAGGGCACACATGTGGACAATCTCTGATGTGAGTCTTTGCCTTCTACTTTGTTTGCTTTTTACTTTGTCTCTTGTTTACCTCTGCATGGTTTCCAAGCTGGCTGGCTTGGAAGCATTTCTGGGAGATTCTCTTGGCTCCAGCCATCTCACTACAGGAGTGCTGGGACTACAGACATGCACCACCACATCTGGCTTTTGCATTGGTTCTGTGGGTCCAGTGATGTCACTGAACTTGTTTAGCAAGCACTAACAACTGCTGGGCCATCTCTCTGGCCCAGATTTAACTTTTATACCATCCAAAACTACAGCCAAAATAGGGGGGAAATTACCAGACTCAAGAAATATTTGTAGCAAATTTCCAAAGATTTTAATATTTTTACATATGAAACCTTTATGCAGACATATAAGTAGGCACAGAGTAAGATTAGACAATTAACTAAATAAAAGGTTTAACAAAAACAAGCATTAAGAATTTTTTAAATAATTAAACTACTAAGTAATTACTGAGAGCCACACATTAAATTGGCAGTAGCTCCCTTGTGGACCAGAATAAGGGCATTTATTAGATGAATAAACTATTGCGGGCTGTTACATAAACACAATTACTTAATACTCTTGTTATTATTCATGAAATCATTGGGGTTAGGGGGCTAGGGAGATAGAGAGAGCTTTGACCTCCACCTTCGTTTTTGAGATAGAGTCTTTTACTGAGCCTGAAGCTCCCATCCAGCTGCGCAGGCTCGTCATCAAGTGCCAGGGATTATTCCATCTTCCCAGCGCCAAGACTGGCTTTTGCATGGGTGCTGGGAATCCACACAAACTCCTACAAGATCTGTGCCCACTGAACCATCTGTGCAGTCTGTGAACATACTTTTTAAACATGAAATTATACATGTCTGAATGGATTGACTGGGAAGTAGGAGATGTGTAGCTATGCCACCTACACATATGAAACCCTGATAGCTTACTGCTTGCTAATCTCAGTGTCACCATCTGAAAGTGGCTTGGAGCTTGTCTTCATGATGGTCAGGTGGGTTGACGACACTGGATGGTAACTGTAGGCAATGGTAGTGTTCTTGTCATGGTCTATCTGGAGCATATCAAAGAGTGACAGATGGCATGGGTAACAACAAAGGTTTGTCTCTCTATATGCTACTGGCTGTGGCTGTGCTTCATGTTCTGTGCTCTGGGATGGAGGCAGCGGGGCAAAAAGATGGTGGAGCTTAGAAAGCTGCTTCACTTCATTGACTGAAGGGCAATTGTCATTTGCTTTGAGTTGGGCCAGTACACAGGGGCTCCTGATATTTTGAACAAAAATAAATGCTGTGAAAGAGTGTGTTTGGTTATGGTGGCCTTTTGAGTGTAACAGCCTAGGATGTGTCAAGAGAAATGTCTGATAGAAAAGGTGAAGGCATCCATGCTTTCCAATACTTGAAAAATGGTTGCTCTAGATGAGATTAGGCCAGTGTTTTTCAGCACCAGGAGGCGGACTCTCTAGCATTGCAGATCTTAAGTCATTATAGGATAAAAGAAGCAGCCACATTGTTTTAGCCATCATCTTGTCTTTCTAAATCTGTACCGGTCTGTTTTATTTGTTTTTCAAGACAGGGTTTCTCTGTGTAGCCTTGGCTGTCCTGAACTCACTTTTGTAGACCAGGCTGGCCTCAAACTCACAGAGATCCACCTGCCTCTGCCTTCCAGAGTGCTGGGATTAAAGGCGTGCACCACTGCCTTGGCTATCTGTACCCATCGGAAACTTCACAGTAGTCACATATTTGAAAATTAGTCTAAATTTTTGCCTAGTGAATAATATGAGTTTTTGTACTTGGGAGATTATTTTAGCGCTGTTTTAGAGTGGAGCCAAAGATTTAAGTTAGGCCAGGCCTGCTGGGCAGAAACATCCCCATCAAGGATCCTCTGAGAAAGAAGCCAGCCGCTTAGGTTGCTGACAGAGGCCAGTTGCTTTCCTGCACGCTGCTCCTTCGTTTTTGGCCATTGCCAGTTGTCATTTCACAACTGCGGTAACTTTTTCTGGTTAGCAACCGTTCCTTGGTGATAGATTCTTTAAGAAAAAGCCTCTCCCCACACATGAAGCGAAATGCAAATCTAGCCTTTGAAAGATGCTGCTCCTGCACTGAGATGTAATTTTAGACCTGTGCTCTTTTCCATTGGTGGTTGTGCAGATTTTTTGATGAAGCATGCTGCAATCGGGGTGGCTTACATGCTTCTTGCAAGTAGAACAAATCCAGTTAAACTAGAGATTGAAATTAGCTAGCAGTTAGCTTCTCTGCAGTCTTAGCCCTCAGCCAAGAATTCATGGTGATAACTCTTAGTAATTCTTTTGTTGTAGAAAATTATCTTGGAAAGGTGCAGTTCAATTTCTTTCCCCTTAAAAACAGAACCTTAATGTACCCAGTCTGACCTTTTAAAACTCTGTATGTAAAGGGATGGTATAACAAGTGAGATGTATTATGAATATTATCAATTAAAAAAAAAACTCAGTATGTAGCTGAGAATAACCTTGACCTCTTGAGCCTCCATCTTCTCCCTCTTGAGTACTGAGATTACTGATATGTGCTACCACACCCAGTTGATGTGGTACAGGAGTTTGCCAGGCAAGCAGCCTACCAATGAGGAGCCACATCCCAGGCCTGTTATTTCTTAATGTTTACAAGTTACCTATTTATTCAACAGCCACTCTTTGCTTGGCACCCGAACCTTGTGTACATGGCTGTGTGTACACGGCTGTGTGTGCGCGTGAGTGTCTGCCTGCATGTCTCTTGGAAAGCCAGTGGCTTGTTGTTGATCCTAGCCTAGTTGGGAAATTCCTTGTCCTACAAGGACACATGCTAACCTGCCTGCTTGCTTGCTGGCTTTCTTTTCTCCTCGCCCTCCATCCTTTTTATTGTTGTTCTTGTGTTTTTCTTATACCTTGTTTATTTTTTGAGAAGTGAACGAAATAAGAGAAGCTATATATGATATTGTAAAAAAACGTGTATGGGATCTGGGTGTGGTGGTACACACTGGTAGTCACAGCATTCAGGATCTAGGCACAGAAGAATTATGTTTGAGGCTGACCTTGGCTACATAGCATCATGGCAAGACCCTAGCTCAAAACAATCAAGCCTAATATAAACAGAAGACAATGAAATTTTTCCTTTACTTTAAAAACCAAATACAATTTCACATGTGCAGATATCAAAGCAGGTATATTTGTTTATTAGCTCAGAAACTGTATATTTAAATGAATTTATATAATTACATTTTAAATGAAATTAGTGTTACAGAAATGTGCATATAATAAGACAACTTTTAGTTGTGCTTTAATGTTTGATATGTATTTTCTGAATTTGAATTCTAAAGGTCTATTTCTGGGATTAAGCCTCTTACCTTTTTGTGTGATATATCACATCTAGCATATTTGTTAATTCTTGGTGCCTTCATTGTCTGGTCTCTAGGATATACTCTAGTTAATTAATGATGGGGCTCTGGCTGTTGTCTTCTGTACTGAGAAACTTCAAGGTTATTAAAATGTAACTCTTTTCTTCTTCAGCATCAGACAACAGCCAGCGCTTTCGGGAAACCTGTTTTGCATTTGCCTTGACACCACAACAGGTGCAGCAGATCAGCAGTTCCATGTAAGTCACCTTCAGTCTGACTTGCAGTTTGGTGTAAGCCAGGACCAATGTAGGAAATGGTAAATGGGTTCAGCCTCCAGCATCTCTTTCTCCTCTCAACACACACACGCTCGCGCTCTCTCTCTCTCTCTCTCTCTCTCTCTCTCTCTCTCTCTCTCTCTC
>OU015749.1:117675731-117754043 GCA_907169655.1 Acomys percivali | reverse complement strand
CTCTCTCTCTCTCTCTCTCTCTCTCTCTCTCTCTCTCTCTCTCTCTCTCACACACACACACACACACACACACACACACACACACACACACGGGCACTCTTGACATTTCTGGTATTTAGGAATGGAATGACAATGTCTTCATGTATATATTTAAAAATAATTTTTATTCTTACTCTATTTTAGGGATATTTCTGGGACCAAATGTGACTTCACAGTGCAGGTCCAATTAAGGTACAGTGTTGACTATAATACATATCAAATTAATTTTTCAAAAAGTCTTAATTTTCAACAAATGTATTGCAGATATTAGGTGAGCTACCTAAGAAGAGAAAGCATCCTAAGAGACTCTGCTTATTGCCCCATTTGGGTCTTCTCCATAGTGGTCCTCCGGTGTTTGGGAAGCTGCAACTGATGGTGCCTTTAAAGACACTTGAAGTGTTAACTTTTGCGTGGCTGTGCTGGTATGAGCATTGACCCAGTATTTGGGAGGAAGCTCTGGAGCATCTTTGTGAATTCAGCATTGCCTTCTCTACCAAAGAGGCAGACAGTCCACCAGTCTGCAGTCCTCATGCACAGACAGTCTAACCTGCCCCATCCTGTTTCACTGTGATTTAGTGTACCCTAGTTCAGAGCCCATGTGAATGAGACATTTTATTATGTTCTCAGAAATGTACAGCAGCATGTCAATGCAGGCTTGCAGCCTCCTTCTCCTGTTTCTAGGCCCTTCCATTCCCTCTGAGGGTATCTAAGAAATCTTTTTTATCTTTCTCTTAAGATTTATTTATTTTTATTTCATGTGCATTGGTGTTTTGCCTACATGTATGTCTGTGTGAGAGTGTCAGAAATCCTGGAACTGGAGTTATAGACATGTGGGTGCTGAGAATTGAACATGGGTCCTCTGCAAGAGGATGGCTTTGATAACCACTAAGCTAGCTCTTAAGCTCTCTAGCTCTTCCCCCCCCCCTTTTTTTTCTTTTTTTAAACCTATATAAACCACTTTGGTTTTTTTCCATGTCTGGATAGAATAAGAGAAGGAAACGAAACAGTTGATTTCTTCAGTGAGTTGTTTTCACTGTAAACCTGGCAACAACCGTCACATATAGATTAAAATTGCACCAGTGGCCAGAAAAGAGCTCAGTCTGCACACCAGCCCAGCTTCATGGAGCCATGCAGTACCTCTCACTCCACCTCTGTACTCAAGAGATAACACTTGCTGAGAAAGCCTAGAGATTGGCAGGACTTAGGCACTTTTACACACTAAAGCATTAAGACTTGTTTCTAAAAGGCATTGACAAAGGTGTGATTGTGCCTGAATGGTGCTTCACCCTCTTGTCAGGAGCAGACTATGGAATTGAATCAACAAACTAAAGAATAGAAGGCAGTGCCCCTACAGTGAATTGCGTGGTGCTGCAGTATTCTGTACTTCTTGTGTCTGCATATTTTCCGCACATTGATTTATGTTTTTTGTTTGCTTGTTTCTTGTATTTTGGAGACAAGGTTTCTCTGTGTATCCTTGGCTGGCCTCAGACTCACAGAGATCTGCCTGCCTCTGCCACCTGAGCGCACTACCACACCTGGCTTGTTTATTTGTTTATTTGCTGTGAGTGTGTATGTGTGTACCTTTACCTGTTCAGTTGTCTCTCAGTGCTGTCCCCCTTGGAGAGTGGGAGTTGTCGTTACTTGTTTGCTTTTGAGGTAGAGTCTCACATAGTAACCTGAAATGACCTGAAACTTACAGCAGTCCTGCCTCTGTCTCCCAAGTGCTAGGATTACTGGTGTGAGCTACCACTCCCAGTTACTTATTTTCCACTTGTTTCAAATGTTGCTTTTTGCACATACTTACTTGTGGCTCCACACTAGAGCTGCCATTATCTCTTCCTTCTTAGTATCCTCCACCCAGTGCACACCGTTGGCTAGAAGTCCCACTGTCTTCATCTTATCTAGGCTTCCAAGACCAAAATAAAATGTGAAAACTGTAGTTACATACGATGTAGTGAGTATGCTTGGTATTTCATATTCATATGCAACTATTTTGGCTCACGTTTTGAAGGAAGCTGTCTTAGAGTTACTATTGCTGTTATGAAATTGTCATGACCCAAAACAACTTAGGGAGGAAAGGGTTTATTTGTCTGCATATCCTGAGTCCCAGTCCCTTGAGGGAAGCCAAGGCAGAAACTCACACTGAGCAGGAGCCTGGAGGCAGGAGGTGATGCAGAGGCCTTGGAGGAACACTGACCATGAGCTTACCTCTTACTGCTCGACAGCATGTTGTTCTTGTTGTTGTTGTTGCTTTGTTCTATTTTTTGAGACAGGGTTTCTTTACATAACCTTGGCTGTCTTGGAACTTCCTGTGTAGACCAGGCTGGCCTCAGACTCAGAGGGATCCACCTACGTCTGCCTCTCAAGTGCTGGGATTAAAAATGTGTGCCCTCGGGGGCTGGAGAGATGGCTCAGCGGCTAAGAGCACTGTGTGCTCTTCCAGAGGCTCTGAGTTCAATTCCCGGAAACCACATGGTGGCTCACAACCATCCATAATATGATCTGATGGTCTTTTCTGGCATGTGGGTGTAGAGCACTCATATACATAAATAAATAAATAAATAAATAAATAAATAAATAAATAAATAAATAAATAAATATTTTTTAAAAAAAGTGTGTGCCCTCACACCCTGCTTTCTTACAATAGTTGAGGCCACTAGCCCAGAAGTGGCTCCAGCCCACCATGAGCTGGATCCTTCCACATCAGTCACTAACTAAGAAAATGCCCCGTGGGCTTGCCTACAGCCTCATCTTAGAGAAGCGTTTCAGGTTCCCTCATCTTAGATGATGCAGCTTGTTAAAGTTGACATAAGATTAACCAACACAGCAGCTAATTTAGAAATTCCAAGGGAATCTTGACAGTTTAAATGGTTTAGCTGGGGCTAGAGAGATGGCTTAGTGGCAGCACTTGGGAGGCGGAGGCAGGTGGATCTGAGTTTGATGCCAGCCTGGACTACAAAGTGAGTTCCAGAGTAGCCAAGGCTACACAGAGAAACCCTAACAACAACAACAAAAGGGGAAAAAAAGAAAAGAAAAGAAAAAGAGCACTTGCTGCTCTTACAGAGGATCAGAATTTGGTTACCAGCAGCTCACAGCTCCTGGAACTGCAGAGCTCCAGATCAGGGGATCTGTGGCCTTCTTCTGGCCTCCCCACCTGCACACTGTGTTCTTACAAATACAGAGAAGACTGTTGTATCCCTCCCCTCCCCCCTTTTCTTAATTTAATTTTTTGTTTGAATCTGGTTTTTATTATGTAGCCCTGGCTGGCCTTCAATTTGCTATATAGACCAGGGTGGTTCAAACTCACAGAGATCGGGGAACTCACAGAGTGCTAAGATTAAAAATTGTAAACATCATACTCAGCCTTTCTTAGCCATTTTCTCTTGTTTCCTTTTGTTTTATTTTATTTTATTTTGGTTTTTCGACACAGTTTCACTGTAGTCTTGCCTGTCCTTTACTCAACTTTTATGGACCAGGCTGGCCTCGAACTCACAGAGATCTGCCTTCCTCTGTCTCCCCAGAGTGCTGGGATTACAGGTGTGCACCACTGTGTCCAGCTTCTCAGCCATTTTAAATTAAAATTTATCTCCAGATCTTTATGGACAAAAACTGCCTAAAACATTTTGTGCTGTTTTTGACATTTGTTAAGTCAGTCTTTGTGTTTTAATACAGTCGTCCTCATTCTCCTTGTCTTTCCGTCTTCCCATTGCTAAGCCTCTGTGTTATTTAAGATGTATGTGCTCTTTCTGGTATCTCATTATGAATGTTGATCTAAATCATGAAAAATAGTTTGGTTATTACTAAACATCTAGTCTGTTTTCGCTTATGGACCTCTTGCTCCTGCCCTTGTGAAGCATGTCACAGAAACTGTCTGCTGTTGGTCCCTCTTCTTCCTTCATGTTTTTCGAAAGCTAGAGTCACTATATAAATTACTCTTTTCCTACAGGTGCAGGTATCGTAGTGCCTATGTTTGAATTTATTACTGCACTGGAATAATTACGAGCTGTGGCATCCCCTTATTACAATAGTAAGTCACTTGTAGTGACAGACTCTTACAGATTCTAGCACTCAGGAGGCAGAAGCAGGATCATTACCAGCCTGGGTAGTAATCTGGGTAATCACCTGTCTCAAAAATAAAAACAAAAGTAGCAACACTCGCACGCATGCACACTCATGCTCTGACATGGCAAAGTGATTCCTTTACTTGGACATTCCAGCACTGCTCTCAGCTGGCCGACTAAGGCCTCTCAGAGCAGATGACTACAGTGATAGCTCTGCTGCAGAATAAGCAGGGAGGGCCCAAAGTGCCACGAGCTCACTGGAAAAATGGGGTGAAGTACAGGTGTGTATTGGGGATAGAAAATAATTTTTAAAAGCTATTTCTCTTGCTCAATAAAAGTCAGCAGAATGAGAAGTTAATAAATTTTGTAGTAAGCCTTGATTTTTCCCAAAAAAATTATTCATTTAATTTTAAAAAATATTTTGTGAGTTTTTAAAACAGTGTTCTAATTTATGCAAAAGTAGCCCAAAGGCTGTGACTGTTCAGCATCTTTGATTCTCGTAGTGAAAGGGCTTCTTGGCTCACTGGTCAGAGCTGGTCTCAGAGGTGGGTTTTGGCCCTGAGATCATGTTTCCAATATATTCTACTAAGAACCAGAAAACTGTTTCAGAGGCTGTATCAGAACCTCTGTATGCTCTGCCTTCCTCTTGGATTTATGAGTATGAACATGTTTGATACTCTGGGAAGATCTTTGATACAGAAGCTTTATTTGTTTTGATTTGGATTTTTAAAAGTTTATTCAATTACAGAGCCTTAAAAAGAAAACAGAAAAATTTATTGAAACTTGGTGAAGCCTCCTCAACCCTAGACAAAGAACTCCAGGTAACTGAGAGCAGGAGAGGTAGTGTTTGCCAGGGAAGAGCACAGTAGGTAGTCACCAAAACATGAGCATACAAGCAATGGCATATGGGGTGAGCATGGTGTGTTATCTATGTGTTTAGAAACGCACAACAACAGGGGGGTGGGGGGTGGGGGGCAGCACACGGGCACACACAAGGGTTGTTTTTACTGTGACTGGGTTTATGAGATTGAAGGACTGCTCCAAGAGACAACTGGATCCCAAGCAGTGTAAAGTGGACATGCACAGCACTTCCACTCACTGCTTTAGAAGCAGGAGGCAGTTTTGAAATGCTGTTCTCACTCTAGTCACTCCTCCAGACACTGCGAAGTAAATTGTTTACTGTCAATTCCTTATTACTTCCTCTTCCCAGCATAGACTCAGCCTGTTACAACTGCACAGAACCAGGAGGCAGCTGGGAAATCCCTCCAGTATCAGAGTATGCACTATAGTTCTGTGCAGTTGTGACTCATAGCTCAGCTTTGTGTTTGTTTTTATTTGGTTGAGAATGGGTCCAGGTGTGGTTGGTCTGTGTGCATAAGTTTGCTGGACTTTCAACATTTAAGTAGTAGATTTATACATATTCATAGTAACTTGGAACACTTATTATCTACTTAAATTTTATGCAATTGTGAGCTATGTAAATTCTTAATGTTTTTCAACATCTAGACTGACTTGTTTTCTTCCAGTTTGTTTAAAGCATCACAAATTTATACCTCTGTTCAAAGGTCAACTTTGTTTTAAAAGCCTGTTTGTCTATGTTTATTCTTCATGTAAAACATACTGTTTTTATTTGCTCTTTTTTCTGTTTTAAAATTGATCATCTTTCAAGTTAACTATCAAATAAAAAATGTTAGAAATTATCTTTTAATAAAGAAAATTAAACTTGATCTTTGGTGTTTAGGTTTTGTTTGTCAGAAACCAGTTGTCCACAAGAAGATCACTTCCCACCCAATCTTTGTGTGAAAGTGAATACAAAACCTTGCAGCCTTCCAGTAAGTTCTAAAAGCAATTTTTGAATTACATTACCTGTGTGATTATTACATAAGTCATCTTAGATGTTTTTAATTACCCTTTCTGAGACTAAGGATGCTTGGTGAGTAGTCAAGTGCCTGTTTAGTATAAAAAGACCCTAGGTTCAGCCCCTCTATCACAGGAAGGAGACATTCTGTATGTATGTCTGTGTCATTATATGTGGCTAGGTGAGATTTGCTGACTTCAGTAAGCAGTTGTGGTATGAACCTGGAGAGAAAATTGTAGCGTTTGAACTGCCCACAGTAGGTAGCATCAGTGTTATTCTGTGTTTATGGGAGATGTATCGTCAGTCGCAGCTATATGCCTGTGGGCCTGTATGCCCTGTAGAGTAGGGCTGGGACCCTGCTGTGCCTTAGATGGGGAGAGGATGGGAGCCGCGTTTGTTTCCCTCAGAAAAGCTCCTTGTTCACTATGACTCATTCTGATTCTTAGATTTAAGAGGCTTCGGATTTCTATTACAGATATTTTTCTCAGGGTTAAAATGAGGCTGGTAGATTATTTAGAGAGACCATTGCCTAGGTAACTCATGTTTGCTTCCTTTTTAATGAGAACATTTGTAATTTCTAGCCTGTACTTTCTAAGGTTTTTTTGTTTTGTTTTTTAAGAAATGGAATCGGGCTGGAGAGATAGTTCAGTGGTTAAGAGCACTGACTGCTCTTCCAGAGGTCCTGAGTTCAATACCCAGCAACCACATGGTGGCTCACAACCATCTAGAATGTGATCTAATGCCCTCTTTTGGCCTGCAGGTGTACATGTAGACAGAGCATTGTATACATAATAAATAAATACATCCTTAAAAAAAGATAAAGAATGGAAACAATTGTGGAAATAATAGAAATAAATTATATTTTTTTTCCTTAGGGTTATCTTCCACCTACTAAAAATGGTGTGGAACCAAAGCGACCTAGCCGACCAATTAATATCACCTCACTTGTCCGATTGTCCACAACAGTACCAAATACCATTGTTGTTTCTTGGACTGCAGAAATTGGAAGAGTAAGTAAGCTTTTGTTTGTAGCTATTTTCCTGTCATAAGGAAAGGTTAATCACCATGGATGGCTCCCTCAGCTCATATTTGAATTATACTGTAAATGAGTAGAAAAGGATTTTGTCTCAAAGTGAAACTTTAGCCTGTTCCTGTGGATCATGTAGTCTCCATTGGTTTTCAGTCAGTAATTGATCATAAGCTTCTTCCATGCTATTATATATTCTTTCGCAGCATTTTAAATGTCTATATCATACAATAATAGGAATATGCCACTATTTAGCCTATTCTCTGATGTTGAGTGCTTACTTTTGTATACTGTCCTGGCAGACCTACATAGCTTTGCATACATGAATGATTTTCTTACAGTAAATTCTCAGAAGTAGAATTTTTGAGCCAAAGAGCATGAGGATTTTGAAAAATTGTGTATGCATTGACAGATGACTTTACCAAAGATGTAGAAAATGTGTTCTCTGATTTATAGTGTTTATTTGCATGCCTGCAAACACTGTTATCTTTTAAAATGTCTTTATCGTTAAGTAAATGTTAGCATTTAGTACCCCTTTTGTTTTTTAGGAGAGTAAACATATTTGGTGTTTTTAACTATTTACATTTTGAATTTGCACCCATGTCCATTTTTCTTCTGTTCTTAGTTTTCTTACTAGGCTCAATGTGTTGAATTCACCCTTTATTACATCTTTAAATATTTGTCTGTAGTTCCTTAGTTTCTTATTTATGTGATAATTTACATGTAGATTTAAATTTTCATAGTACCAGATATTAACCAATTCTTTGCTTTGTAGTCTTCCCCTTCCCATGCTGTTCAATCTGTCCATGCTTCCAAAGCTGATAGTAATAAGCTAGACTACTAGAGTACAAAGGTTTCCCGTTGGGTTGGGTTGGGTTGGGTTGGGTTGGGTTGAGTTGGGTTTGGTTGTTGTTGATTTTCAAGACAGGGTTTCGAGACAGTCTTGGTTGTCCTGGACCTACTCTGTAGACCAGGCTGGCCTCAAATTCACAGAGATGCCTGCCTCTGCCTCCCTAGTGCTGGGATTATAGGTGTGTTGCACAGTACCCAGCATAGACTGTGAAAGTTTCTTGTTTTATCTTTAAATATTTAATTCATTTTTAATTCATACTATTTTCACTTGTTAGTCAACCCAGTTCTAATACCACTAAGTAAATGGTAATTCTGAAGCCACCATTATTTTTACATACATAATTTTTTTGAACCTTACTTTTTTTAAGGCTATTTATTTATTTATTATGTATACAGTGCTCATTTTTCATGTACACCTGCACACAGGAAGAGGGCACCAGCTCTCATTATAGATGGTTGTGAGCCATCATGTGGTTGCTGGGAATTGAACTCAGGACCTTTGGAGGGACAGGCAGTGCTCTTAACCTCTAAGCCATCTCTCCAGCCCACATACATAATTTTTTATATTCTGCTTCTGTTTCTGAATTTTCTCTCCACCGTTTCTTAGTCTTGCATTCATTTTCTAGGATAATTTTTTAAAATATTGTTTAAAAATTATTGTAGCTATTTAGTGTTAACCTTGCTATTCATGAGTTAAAATATACTGGCTGTGTGTTATATACTACATAACGCTACTGTGATGAGAACAAATCCTTGTTTTCCCGGGGTCTGAGATCTGGGGGCTCTATGCATATACAGAAAGAAATGTCCATCTCTTTATGTCCTTTAAAGTGGAAGTGGCTGGTGATCGCAGTGTAGTTGAGTACTTGAGGAGAGAGAGGTCAGGGAAGGGCTTCACCGAGGAAGCAGTGGCTGAGAGAAAAGCTGGGAGGGTGATAGGGCAAAGTTCAGAGGAAACATAGCTGCTCCGTGCAGGAGTGAGCCTCATCTTTCCCAAGCAACTGAAAAGGCTTCACTGTGACTGAGGTGCATTGAGAGGAAATAGCATCAGGGACCTTTCTGGGGAGTAAGACAAGGCTCATCACGCAGGGCTTTGTAGGAAATGTCAAAGGTAAGCACGTTCTCTTCTTAGGCAGAGTTTACATGTTTCTCTTTAGAGTGATTAAGTAGTTGGGATAGATGACAAACATCATACAGCCAGCTGTTACAGAAGTGTTCGTGGGAGCCTAGTCTAGAGTGACTAAGGAACAATACCCAGTGTCAGTAGTGTCTTGCCTCCACACAAATGAACTCAGAGACACAAAATAACTGTGTGAGTGGAGAGCACACAGGTGACGTCAGCAGGAAGTGTTCAGTTGTGATGGGCTAGAGGTAAGCCATAGGGCTGGTAAATTACAAGCCTGTCTGTCACTCAGGGGAGCAGATGAGCTGGAGGGACTGGGAGATTGAAAATTCCTTGTCTTAAAGGGAGAGTTTAATGTGTCTGGATGGTGGCAGGAATCTGTAATAGCTGTCTTTGTAAGTCCTGCATCCTTTTCAATTCCTGTGTTGGTTTTATTATTGCTTTTTCTAGTGTATCTTTCGTTCAATTACATTTTTTATGGTTATTTATTGTTGGCTTATTCAGAAGCTACTTGTTTGTGGATATTTCCTACTTAAGTTCACATATTGATTTGTTGTTGTTTTTGTTGTTGTTATTGCTTCCTTAGTCTTTCCAGGAAGGTAGTATTTAGTTTGAGACTGTCATTTATACAAATGGTAATGCATAACATATGCCTCACTTATTTCTTCTACTGGCTGGAACTTTTTAAACATAACATAGGTGCTAGTCAACACCTTTGATTTTTTTTTTCCTGTGTTAATAGTACTACTACTATTAGAATATTTTGTACTAGAATGGGCTGCATGCATACACAGGGCATGTTTTGAGTATATGAACAAACAGAAGCCAGAAGATGGCAACAGTTCTTCTTTTGTCACTATTTGATGTAACTCTGAGGTGAGTGAGGTAGCCTGACCTAGCCTGGAAGCCAGCAATTCTCCTGTCTCCACCACTAGTTACTAAGATTGCTAAGAATATCCTCCCTGACTTATGGCCAGGTGTGATAGCGCACCCCTTTAAACCCAGAACTCCGGAGGCAGAGGCAGGCGGATCTCTGTGAGTTTGAAGCCAGCCTGGTGTACAGAGTGAGTCCAGGACAGCCAGGACTACACAGAGAGACCCTGTCTTGAGAAAAAAGAAAGGAAGAATTAAGGAGGAAGAAAGAAACCCCTGCCTAAACTCTGTTCCTCAAGTGCTCATAGCCCCTGAGTCCCACCGAGATCCACCTGCCTCTGCTTCCTTAGTGCTGCGATTAAAAGCATGTCGCATCATGCCCGGCCCTACCATTAGTTTGAACTTAATTACATTAATGATACATTTATAATATTTCTCTTTTACAAAATTACTTTATTAGAAATGGGTTTTGAGAGCTAAGAGTGTAATTCAGTTCGTAAACTAGCATTCATGAATTTCACGGTTATATTTCATAAACTGGGCATGGTGACACAGACCTCCTCTCCAGTAGTCAGAAGGTGGAAGCAGGAGGATCAGAAGTGCAAAGTCATCTTTGGCTTCATAGCAACTGTCAGGCCATCCTGGAATACACAAGACACTGTCCAATAACAAAAGCCAGCAGAAAGGAATTTTGAATTTTATCAAAAAAAAATTGAAACCTATCAGGATTCTATTTTTTCTTTTTTACTAATTCATGTGTCGCCATTGTTTCCATTGTATAGTTCCCACCATAACTTTAGAGCAAAAACAATAACAAAAAGTGCTTTGGGCGTGTGTAGGGGTGTGTGTGTAGGGGTGTGTGTGTGTGTGTGTGTGTGTAGGTGTGTGTAGGTGTGTGTAGGTGTGTGGGTGTAGGTGTGTGTGTAGGTGTGTGTGTGTGGGTGTGTGTGTGTGTAGGTGTGTGTGTGTGTGTAGGTGTGTGTGGGGGTGTGTGTAGTATAGATTACAAAGGAAGAAATGAGAAGAGGGGAGCGACGATGGTGATTTGTATGTAGCATTAGAGGAAAGAGGAGATCTCTTCCTTTGGGAGTCCTCCAGACCACAGAGATGGGAGAGCTGTAGGTTAGAGGCCTTTTTAAAATTTTTTAATTTTATTTATTTATTTGGTTTTTTGAAGCAGGAATTTTCTGTGTAGCCTTGGCTGTCCTGAACTCACTTTGTAGACCAGGCTGGCCTCGAACTCACAGCGATCGGCCTGCTTCTGCCTCCTGAGTGCTGGGATTAAAGGCATGCGCCACCACGCCCAGTTTTAAGGCCTTTTTTTTTTTTTTTTTTTTTAAAAACACAGAAAGGAAATTAGTTTTCTAAATCTTGTATGATAGTAATTACATTAGTTTAAAATCACTAGTTTAATTCAGCTTGTGAGGATGCTCTGAAGAGCTCCTGCCAAATGCCTCGCTCTCTTATAGATGGATGGTATATACCTGGCCTGGTGCTACAGGGCTGCAGTTCCAGCTACTCAGGAGCTTGAGGCAAGAGAATCTCAAAGTTAAAACCTGCTTGATCAGCTCTAGGCTAGCCTGTGTAACATAGTGAGATCTGTCTGAAAGTGAAAAGTGGAAACAAGGCTGTAGTCTTCCTAGAAGAGGGATTGCCTAATAAACAGGAACCCTCGTGAAATCCTAGTCCCAAGAAAAGGGAGGTCGGGGGAGGCGAGGCGAAGAAGAAGAAATAAGTAGACTCCATATAGTTCCTGAAGGAGAGAAGCATATTGTAACTTCTTGTTCTACTCTACGGCATTTTGTTTTATTTAGCATTTATTAAGCTTTCACTAGGAATGGAGGAATCCTTTGGCCACGACTGTAAAGGGGACAGAAGAACTAGATGTTGTTTTGATTATGGAGAAAGTATCTTATGAACTTAAACAATTTTGAAGACTTTGGGGGAAAGTACAGACAAAATTAACAATGTGAGATGATACATAAAAGGCTGGGCCTAGGTAGTGCCTTGAGGGGCCAGCAGGGACACTGATGACTTAGCCACTGTTGTTCAGGAGGATCTTGGTTTGCAATGTCTCCTTGTGACATCGGTACAAGTGGAATTTCATTCCTGGCATTCTTGTAGCTTTTGTTTTCTTCTTTGGTTGCATGTTTCAACTAGAGCACACATACCTTTTCACTGAACCGGGATTTTTTTTTTTACTTGATTTCATCATAAATACTAATAGAAAGCCCTGGGGTGATCCCAGGTTTGACGGTTGAAGCTGTCAGTCCAGAATTTCAGTGTTGACTAGCATCTCTCCAGTTTATTTGGCCTGAAGCATTAAGCAAGCAAAGAGTGATGGTGAACAGGGTTTGGTTTTCCTGCTAAGGGACACTTATCACTTCTATATTAGATTAGTAAGTGTGTGCTTCAAAATGTAGGGACATTGTAAACTTACTTGTTCCTCTTCAAAATACTGTAAAATGTACTAATGAAAGTAAATTTGCCGTTTGCTACTTTAGGTTTTTTGTTGTTGTTTTTCAAAAAAACATGCAATATGAAAACACAGGTTTCTGACTTTCATAGAAAATGTAGCCTTTTGGGAGGGTTCTGTGGGGTGTGCCCTTTTGTTGCAAGAGGCAGGTTCATATTTAAAAATGTAAAACTAATGCTGGGAAAGTAGCTCAGTGTCAGAGTGCCTTCTTTTTCTTTGGGGGTGGGGGAGAAGGTTGAGACAGGGTTTTTCTTTGTAGCCCTGGCTGTCCTTGACTCTGTAGACCAGGCTGGCCTTGAACTCACATAGATCCACCTGCTTCTGCCTCCCGAGTGCTGGGATTACAGGTGTGTGCCACCACACCTGGTGGCAGGAGTGCCTTCTTAATGTGTGAGGCCCTTACTTCAGTTCCTAACACTGCAGGGTGGATAGATGGATTGACAAACGGACGGACTGGAGTGTTCACGGGGCTAAACTATGGGATTCTAATACGTTCTGATGTATAGAAGAATTAGTGGAACTTTGTGGTCCTTGTTCATACAGTACTGCCTCTTGGCATCCTTGCCCTTTCTTCTTGGTTTCTACTGTCTGAACCATTCAAGCAGTCACATGATCATAAGCATATTGCGTGATCTGTGCCTCAGGTTCATCAGCCCTTAAAAATGGAGCAGTACCTGTGTCCTCCTATAGGTTTCAGGCAAAGTTGAAATGAAGTCTGCAGTAGTTATCAGGAGGTCATTGAAACTGTTGCTACAAGGAAGTCTCCGGTTTCTCACTTCTTTTCAAGTGTCTTGATCTGCTTGATCCCAGCAGCAAACAGAAGATCCTTCTCATTTAGACCTTTCCCTCCCCTCTCTTCGTAGTCTTGACCCTTTTTTCTTCCTCCCTCTTAGGCATGCACCTTTTCGCTCAGCTTAGCTTGCTAGCTGTTTCTCACACCACCTTCTCAGCTAGTCCCTGCAGGCATTGGGTACCCTGCTCATCTTCAAGCCAGAGCTTCTCTGTGCAGCCTTCTTACTGCTTCACTGCTTGATGTGCACATGGCTCAAGTCAAGTGTCTTTAGGATCTAGCGGCTCCCAAGGCATAGTGAGGCACTAAATAAGTAGACTAGAAACCCATCTCATTGGTAGTATTTAATAGCTACTATTTTGTACAGTATGTGTTACCTACTAAATACAGTTTATGATACCTTCAACATCTTAACAGCCCCGGTTTGTATTTAGCTTTAATAGTGTTCCTTCATGGAAGAACTCTTAAATCTGTTAACTTCAAACACTCAGTGCCATAGAGCTCGCCCTGGGTTGCAGTTCTCAGCTTGACACTTGAGTGCTACAAGTTAGGGTGGTCTCTTTACTTCTCTACCTCAGCTTCCTCATCCACACACACAAATAGGTTTATAACCACCTCAGCAGCCTGTCGATCAGAATTCACTGAAACACCCACAACAGTGCTTGACATAGTAGGTGCTGTGGAAGTGTTAGTGTTCTTTCCCTGTCACTGTGGGGTTAATAGATGTGCTGTTTACTTAAATGTGTGATTGGTTTTCTACATCTTTTTTTTTCCAGACCTATTCCATGGCAGTATATCTTGTAAAACAGTTGTCCTCAACAGTTCTTCTTCAGAGGTTACGAGCAAAGGGAATAAGGAATCCGGATCATTCTAGAGCTTTAAGTACGTATGATAAACTTACTTCATATATGCAGCTAAACTATCTTGTTAAGGTTAGAGTAGTGTTTGTTTGTTTGTTATTTGTTTTTCTCAACTCAAGTTTTAGTGGGTTTTTTGTTGTTGTTGTTGTTGTTGTTTTCTTTTTTTTTAACCAGAGTCTATTGTGGAGGATTAAAAACTCCAAGAACCTAGTATTGTGAGCTTGTAAATTAAGGCCTAAGGGTAGTTTTAATGTCTTTGCCATGATCTATATTTGGTGATCTGTGTTTTACAGATCTTATTATTTACTTTGTAAAGTTACTTCTTGGACACAGTATTTTATTACAACTTCATAAACCAATCTTCAAAGAACTTTAGAAGATGGAAAGGAAATCTCGGTGTGAACTTCAAGAAAACTATTTTGGTTTTTAAGACTATCTTAGATCCAGGAGAAATACATAGAACTATATGGTGGTTTCTCCTTGCTTTATGAAAGTAAAAGAAATCAGTGGGGTGGCAGAAATACTTTGTGTTACCTTGGACTTGTTTCTTCATTCCTTGGTGTTTTATCCTTGTCCGTAATAATAGGCTTGTAACACATTTTTTTAAAAATTTTTTTGAGAATTTCATCCATACATAAAATGACTCCTTCATCCCCCCAACACGCACACAGCTCCCCACCTTAGGTATTCATTTGATGTGTTAAAATTGAAATTTATATAAGGTCTGCAAATGGACTTCCTGGCTTCCAGTTTTGAGCATGGCTTTCCTAAAGAGATGGTTGAAGTTCTTCCTTGATTGTCTTTCCAGAGAGGGGTAGACTTTTTGTAGTAGAACTTAGAGGCAGAGGTTTGGTACTTAGAAAGCAGCACATTGCATTCAGGAACGCGGTGGCTAGCCTTGACTCTAGCTTAGGCTGGCTTCAAACTTCCTTTGTGATCCTCCTGCTTCAGTGCTGGGCTTACAGCCTGAACTGCCACGCCCTGCACTTGGAGCTCTACAACTGAGTTCATAATAGCTAAGGTCAGCTGCCTCACAGCTCCCGAGTAGCAGAGTGCCTGCAGACTAGCAGATCCCACTACCCCTGCCTGATGAGCAGAACACTAGTGGTACTTCGCTGCAGTTTTTTTTTTTTTTTTTTTTCTGTACTAAAAGGATCCTTTTGAAGATGCAAATAGCTGGGCATGGGGCACTCCTGTATCCCCAGCTATTCAGTGGGCTGAGGCAGGAGGATGTTTCAAACCAAGAGCCAGAAGAGGAGCTAAAATGAAAGCACCATTTGTGGATGTAGGAGAACGGAGGCACCACGAGTCAGAGACAAGAAGTGCCGATCCTGACAAAAGAAGAAAGAATAGACATCTCTTTCACAGCCTAGCTGACGTTATCCCTTACTGACAGTCTTTATTCTTGCCTTTCATTATTAGATCTCAATTAATCAGAAAACATAATGGTGTTATGTGGTAAACTGTGGAAAAGACAATACCACAGAAGAAGGCAGGTGAAGCTTTTGGATTTAACCACAAAGTAGGCTGTGCGTATAGGCTCTCCATCCTTCTGCACCTGCACTAGAGTGTATAGGCTCTCCATCCTTCTGCACCTGCACTAGAGTGTATAGGCTCTCCATCTTTCTGCACTAGAGTGCCTCAGAAAGTCCTGTAGGAGGGCTTGGGTTAGATTTCTGAGAACCCATCCAGCTACTGTTGAGCAGCAAGACGGCCTAAGTGCAGAGATAGTTACTTTGCATCCTGACATCTTGCTAGTCTGAGGGAGAGTTTTATGGCAGTTCTATTTTATTTTTCATGTTGGCCAGGTGAATGAATGAAACATTAGTTGGATTTGACCAGTATTAAATATATTGCAGGCCAGGTGTGGTGGCACATGCCTTTAATGCCAGCACTCGGGAGGTAGAGACAGGCGGATCTCTGTAAGTTCAAGGCCAGCTTGATCTACAGAGCAAGTTCCAGGACAACCAGGCCTACACTGAGAAACCCTGCCTAAAAAAAACAAACAAAACAAATATATATATATTTACACACTGCAGTTGACTAAAGACATTTACTTCTATGTTACATGTAAAGAAATAACTTTTCCCAAAAGTTATGTAAGTAAAATACTGTTTTAAGTTACATAAAAAAAGTCACTTCTCAGGAATTTCTGCTTACATTTGATTGTAAGTTGTTATTAATCTTGTAAGGAAGGTCTGCTAACTGATTTGTTAGTCAAGTCTATGCACAATAAGATTCTTGGAATAAGTTTGGTAGTATTTAGAATTCAGACTTTTCATTGAGAAAATTCTTTGGGCCTGAGAAATGGTTCAGCTGGTAAAGGCTAGGCTCACAACTAAAATGTCAAGAGAAAAATAAATTGAGTTCTGTATTTTTACAAAGAAATTAAATGAAGAATCTTCTGTGTTCTAGGAATAGCAGCACAGCATTACACAAGACCACACCTTCTCAGTATCTCCCAAAAGTTTACAATCTAAAAGGAAATACAGACCTAAGTCAGTACTGAATTATAGTTGTGATGTGTGCCTTGAAGATGGAGGACGGGACTGAAGAGATACCACAGGGGATTCTAGTCATCCGTTCTGGGATGTAGAGGACAGTATTGGGGTTGAGAGAAAAGGAGACATTGTCATTAAGCCCCTGGATAGGAAGGGAATATGCCAGAGAAACTAGAGCATAGAAAAAGAGAAAAAGCCAGGTGCCATGGCACACACCTGTAATCCCAGCACTCAGGAGGCAGAGGCAGGCGGATCTCTGAGTTCGACGAGGCCAGCCTGGTCTACAAAGCAAGTCTAGGACAGACAAGGCAGCACAGAGAAGCCCTGTTTCAAAGAAGAAAGAAGAAAGGGATGAGAAGAGTGTGGGATGGGGAGAACTGTGTAAATTCATAGATGCTGTAGAAGTTTGTGGTAGAAATCCATAAAAGGATTCCTTTTTTGTTGTTTGTTTGGTTCGGTTTTGGTTTTTCAAGACAGGGTTTTTCTGTAGCTTTGGCTGTCCTGGAACTCAATCTGTAGATCTGGCTGTCCTTGAACTCAGAAAGATCTGCCTACTGAGTTTTGGGATTAAAGGTGAATGCCGCCAACACACACACACACCAAACACACACACACACACCAAACACACACACACACACACACACACACACACACACACACACACACACACCTGTGAGAGGATTCTTAAACAGTGGAATGACACTCTCAGATGTGATGACCTGATCATCAGCTAGAAGATGAACAATGAGGACCAAGCCTGGAGCCAGTTAGGTTCCTTTCACTTAAAAAACAAACAAACAAACCCAAGTTTATTATTATTGAATATATGAGAGAAAGTGTATGTGTTAGCGTGTTGGGGCAGAAGTCAGAGGACATCTTTGGAGGCTGGTCTAGGGGCTGAACTCAGGTCAGAGCTATGGAGCGAGTATCTTAACCCTATATTTCACTGGCCTGCATTCTTATCGTTACATGTCATATTAGTGTTATTCTCTGAAGTACAAATGGTATTTAAAAGGTGAGATTGTGAAGGAGCTGGCTGCCCTCTCAGATGTGTGGTGTTTGAGATGTGAGTGCACGGAAGGTGCCAGTGCTCAGAAACAGCATTGCAGGAGCTGGCCACCTCACTGTCACTTGCATTTCTAGTCCCGCTTGTCTCCTTAGGTTTCCTGACAGCTCTCCTATTAAGTCTCTCTCATACCTTAAAACCCTGCTTCTTGCTGGGTGTAGTGGTGCATGCCTTTAATCCCAGCACTTGGGCAGAGGCAGGTGGATCTCTGAGTTCAAGACCAGCCTGGTTTACAAACTGAGTTCCAGGACAGCCAGGGCTAGACAGTGAGACATTGTCTCCAAAAATCAAAAAGAAAAAAACCTCTGCGTCTTGTTTGCCCTGTTGCTCTCAGCAAAGGCGCTCTGCATTGCTGTGCCCTCCTCTCTGACTCACAGTGTTTGAGCTCCATAGTCCTCCTGAATGTGCGCAGGTGCTGACCACAGTGGTGTTCTCACTGCTCTGTCTAAAGCATTTCCACCTTGAAAATTTTGCTGCATTTGATTTCAATCTCTTTCTCCTTGAAATTGTCTCCTCCCTCTTCTGACCTCAACCACCTTTCTTCAGTGGACTCTTGGAGAGAAGCCACCTATGCTGGGCATGGTGACCTTTAATCCCAGCAGGGGGGAGAGGTAGACTGAGTGAAGAGGCTATGTAATGAGACCCTGGGGGTGCTAGTGGGAGTAGATTGGATATTTCCTCTGGAATTCCGTGTTTGTCCTACTTTTTACATCCACTGTTATGCTTAAACTAGTCCAGCTTCAGATTGCATAAACTGAATGCCTTCACCTAAATATTGCTCCACTTCATCAGAGTCAAGAATTTAAAACTCCTCTAGTTTTGCCACCTGGCAACCTAAACATTTCTCAAATCTGTTTGTCTTTTGTCATTGCCCTCATTTAAATCCTTAAATCTTGTCTTTATCTTTAGTGCCTCAGCCCTAAATGAAGTATTAAAGCATTTCTCTACTTTCTCAGCTTTTCTTGTCTCCTGGTAGCAGCCTAACTTATTGATGCATATCTGATCTTACCATTCTCCATCATCCCTGATCTCCTGACACCAACAGAATAAAATTTCCAGCTTCCTTAGAGTGACCTACAGCACACATGTGGCCCCTTTTCATCATGTTCTCTCCCTCCCGTCCTGCTCAGTGCTGCAGTGCTCTCCATGCCTCAAACCCAGCTGCTCCTACTTTTCACTCCAGGGATCCTTTGTTTCCCAAACTCTTCAGGGTCTCTTGACTCCCATCATTTTGTGTGGACCTCACTGAGCATCATCTCCTTCTATTGGCTTTCATCGCTTGGAGTTCTCACTACCTCACACACTATTTTGACATAGTAAACTCACATTTTGTTGTTATTGCTCTTGTTTGTGACATCACATTTGTAATCTTCCTGCTACACCTTCCCACATGCTAAGAGTATAGACATACGCTTTTAATCAGTGATTGGTGTTAACTGATGAAAATAACTGTAGCATGAGAATCAGGCTCAAAGCTTTTTGTTTCCTGTCCTATAATGGAATGTTAGGTTTAGTATGTTTAGTTTTTTTCAGCCTTAAAATTCTAAAAGATGGAATTAGAATATTCTGATATTAATGAGGAGAGAAATCAAACAGTTATAATCCCAGAACACCACCATCTAGTAGAACAGTCTGAAGCAACCATACAATCGTATGGTATTCACCAGCAGCATGGCTATTGAACACTTACAGTGTGACTCGTACAACTAAGGTACTGAATTTAAAGTTGAACTCTATTTCAATTTATTGAATAGTCTCGTGATTAACACTGGTAGTTCATAAGAACAGGGATTCAGTATCAAGATGACATTTATATATTGCTAGCTGTAACTGTAGTCATAGTAACACAAGAACACCACCTCCACAGGACTTCCCACAGTTCCTAGGGTGCTAGTTCTTAGTGGGATGCAGAGGTTTGCTTTTCTTGCGTCCTTGGTTTTCAACTGCTCCAAAATGTTGCTTTAAAGGGTTATTTTCCCCTTGTTTAATTTCTTTGGCTTTTTGTCAAATGCTGATTAAGCATAGGTATGTGAATCTTTTCCTGGACTCCTGTTCACCCTCTTAAATCATTGTGCTTTCCTAGCAAGCCTTGAAAACAATCTTCCCACTTTTTCTATTGCAGAGTTAGTTTGATTAGACTAAGTTGCTTACAAAAAACTTAGGAAGTGTTCTAGGAAGTTGATTGAATATCAGAAAGTTAATCTACAGTTCATTTTTGTGAAAAACTGAAGTTCCTTATCTCCATAGGTGCAGAAGAGGCAGTTGGCTAAATTTAACATCTATTCCTGATTTTTTTTTTAAATTTAAATCTCAGCAAACTATTAATGGAACAAAAAGGGAACTGCATAAGTGTTACAAAAAGCCCACCAACAACAACAAAACTTCAGTTAATATTATAGTTAGTGGAAGCCGGGCGCGGTGGTAAACACCTGTAATCCCAGCATTTAGGAAAGCAAAGGCAAGTGGGTCTCTCTAAGTTCAAGGCCAGCCTGGTCTACATATCGAATTCAGGACAGCCAAGGCGACACAGAAAAAATCCTGTCTCAAACAAAACAAAACAAAACACACACACACACACACTATAGTTAGTGGTAAAAACTTGAATCTTCTAAGACTGTTACTAACGCTGGAGTCTCATTACCTAGTATTGCCCTGGAGGTCCTAGGCAGCTTAGCAAGGAAAGGAAGTAAAGATTAGGGAGACAGAAATAATTATCTTTGTTTGCAGATTATTTACATAGAAAAAAGTCGCAAGGATTTGCTAAAGAAACTACTAGAAATAATACATGTATTAATAACTAATACATGTAACTGAACTTATTATTAATTCATAACTGGACAGTGTTGGCTCTGTTTCTTAACAATTAAACTTTATTATACAACCCAACTATCTTACACAAGAGGGAAAAAAGGTTAAAGGGAAACAAGAGTGAACCTTCCGGTATCCATTCCACAGGACGGGTCCTTAGGTGTCCCTGTGAGTTGGTTTGCCCTGTTGGCTGATCCTTTTCCTGAAGCTCCTGCCCCTCTTGTCCTCTCCACCTGCCTGTCTCTCACATGCAAGGGCCGGTCCCATCGAGGGTTGAGTAGAAACAATAGTCCAGGTGAAGTCCCCTGTCGTCGTCCTGTTTCTCTCCCCCCCTCCCCAGCTTCCTAAATTTCAGGCCCAAAATGGCTCCACCCAGTCTACCTCAAAGTTAATCTCAGAAAGTATCCAAGGTATGTCCAAGGGCAAAGCCCACCAACACTGCTTTCACCTGTGACAAAGCCTACAATCCTTCCCACAGGACAGTGTTGAAATTGAGACAGCTATGCATTCTTAGAGTCATAGGGCACAAAAGATGTGCAGGGTGTAGATGTTGAAAACTATGAGAGGCACAGCAGAAGACCTGAGGTAGATGGAGATGCTGTCATGTTAGCAGAGCAGAGGATTCGGCTTGGGTGCATGCCAGTTCCCCAGATTCATCTGGAGTTGCAGTCTACTCAAGACCTAGTGAGGTCTGTGACAGTGGCTTTGCCAGGGCATGGCTGGGCGTATGGCTCCAAGTGGGAGCGGTAGCTTGCTTAGCAGGCACAAGGCTCTGGGTTCAGTCACAAATTGCAGGATCTGCTTTATTAGTAACAAATTTACATTAAGAATATAGTAGAGTTAGTTTTCTTCCCAGTGTAAAAAGGATCACAGACTTTACCCCTGTTCTAACTTGCTCAGTTGGTAGCAAAGCTGTCTGTTTCTTAGGAGATGGTTGTTTTTAACAAAATCTCAAATGTTCTGTTTTACCAATAAAAACTCAGGTGCCAGATACTGGGGGCGGGGAAGCCTACTATCTCAAAGAGGCAGAGAAAGCACCCAGTTGACCTTCCTCAGCCATGTCCCAAAAGGAAACGCTCCTTCCCCTGCTGTCTCAAAAAATGTCAAACCGAACGTCCCTCCCTTCTACTTCTGTGTGTCACTCTATCCTGACTGCCTCTTACTCTCCATGGTTTTTTAGTGTTTTTGTTTTTTGTTGCCCTATGTTCACTCCTGTGAACTGGTTGCTTGCTCTGCCTCTTGACTTATGGTGGACTCTATTTAATTCAAGTAGAAAGCTCTTGGATTGAAGGTGTGTGTTAGGGTTGAGCCACACCACAACTAGAAACAGGTTTTTCTTGTAAACAATACAACCTAAGTTTCACAGTGTGATCAAATATCCTACAACAGGAGACAGGTTCCATTCTGTCACTCCTTGTAACAGCTTCCCAGAAGATTATTACACTACTTTTTAAGGCTAGGTGTGTCAGCGTCTGCCATGGTAGCTTAATAAATGAGATTTCTACATAACACATGCAGCTACTGCACACACTTCGTCACTCAGCTCTTTTCCTGCTACTCCAGTCTCTGAGCTCGCCATTCTTCAGGGTCTGCCTGGTGACCATGGCCTTGCCTCACAGCCTATTGGGAGCAAAGATAATCAATATATTGTGGGGTAGCTTGGAGCAACTGAGCTGCTCTCAGCTGATGCAGAGCCTGCACTGCCTAATTTTTTTAAAAATTATTTTTGTAAGAGTAGGATTGGGAGCTGGGCATGGTGGTGCATGCCTATAACCCCAGCACTTGGGAGACAGGCAGGAAGATCTCTTTTGAGTTTTGAGGCCAGCCTGGTCTACAAAGTAAGTCCAGGACAGCCAAGGCTACACAGAAAAACCTTGTCTCGAAAAACCAAAAATCAAACAAACAGAGAATAGGATTGGGTCTATTATATATAGCAAAGGAGATTTCTGTCTGTTTGCTTTTTGTAATAGAAATCCACAAACATAACTTCAAAATATCTTATCTACAAGAGAGAAGGAACATGCAAATTATTTTAAGTAACAATTGCTAGCATTTATTAAATATAGTATTAGGTAGTTTAAGACAGTCTTCATTGGGTTAAACTCATTTAACTCAATGCTGTACGATAACTGTTATTTTCACTTACCGGATTATGAAAATAGTGACTAAAGTGACTTGACAAGTCAGAATTCTGACTTACTGGCTCAAGGACTTGTTCTCTTACTGCCCACCCCATGCGACCTCCGCGGAGTTGTGGTGTGAAGGCTGGCACGCAGTTGCTGCGTTATGCTTCCAGTTACTATTCCCATTGCTGTGTAGGAGGGTGCCACTGGGCCGTGTGGTGAAGGCATGCAGAGTAGTTCGTGTTTTACTTGGGAGTGAGAACCAGGAGGATTAAAAATAGACTGGTGAGAAAAATAATAGAAGAGTTGGCTTACATGTTTATGGAGGCTGAGATGTCCCACAGTGCTCCACTGCAAGCTGAGGAAGCAGGGCAGCATGGCTGAGCCTCAGTCCAAAGGCTTAGAGAAGCCAACGATGTAACTTCCAGCTGTGGCTGATGGCTGGAGAGCCCCAGAGTGCTGGTGTGAATCCTGAAACCCAAAGGCTGAATTACATTTTTTTTTCAGTTCTGTCCTGTACACTTCCCAGCACCCTACCCAGTTAATTGCTTTGTCCCACCCACATTGAGGGCAGCACTTCCCTCACCTAGTTCATGAACTCACATGCCAGTCTCTTCTCAGACACCCTCAGAAACACGTTTGGATTCTATTTTCATTCTTATTTTCTGTGGCAGTTATTTGTTGTCCCTGGAGAGTTGAGTTTTGTTATTGTTAATTGGGATTTTGTTTTGTTTTATGACAGGGTCTCATACTGTAGCCTGGGCTCCCCTGGAATTCACTATGTAGACCAGGCTGGCCTGTAACTCACAGCAATCCTCCTGGGATTACAGAGTCACTTTGTCCTGCTAATTAAATTAGTGTTCTTTATAAGAAAGGATTAGCTAAGGTTGGATGAGTAATGGCAAACACATAACTTCCTAATTTATATTTGGTATTAGTTAGTATAATGTCTTGATGGCTCTATTTTCCAAACTAATATCCAGAGGGTTTTTTCTGCCTTTGGGAGTATGAAAGTCAGCCAGTAAAATACACACAGACTTTAAAAACCAAATCTCCAGTCTACAAAATAACTTATTAATCTTGCATCAGAATCTGTGTGGAGCTTTTTGAACCATCCATTCATGTCCCTCTTCCCCAGTCTCAGAGTGGTCAGTTATAGATGAGAATGCTCCAGATGTAACTCAGATGTGAGAAACCCTAATATAAGACAGCACTTCAGTAGACTGCCCTAAACTTCGCCACTCAAAAATTCCAAGCTGTGAGTGTGATCACATATGTCAAAGGCTGGCTTCTTAGTTCTGCTGATGGCAGCTTGCACCGGACACCTGCTTCTCTTCACGGTGTCATCAGCGTGGTCATGATTATTGTGCAGCAGCTCCGAAACTGTGCTTGGTTATGCTCACAATCACTCGACCTCAGGCTCCCATTTCTAAGATTGTTAGAATATTTTCTCTGGGCATTTCTGTTGGTTCCTGTCTTCAGAGGTAACTACTGTCACAAGTTTACACGTGTTGTCTTAGGCAGTGTTCTATAGCTGTGAAGAGGCACCACGAGCAAGGCAACTCTTAGAAAAGGAAGCATTTAATTGGGGGCTTACTTACAGTTTCAGAGGCTTAGTCCATTATTATCATGGTAGGGAGCATGAAGGGCACATTCTGGAGTAGTAGCGGAGAACTGCATCCTGACCTGAAGGCACAGAGAGAGAGAGCAAGAGACACTGGGCCTGGCTTGAGCTTTTGAAACCTCAAAGCTCACCCCTAGTGGCACTTCCTCCAGCAAGGCCACACCTACTAGTCCTTCTCAAACAGTGCCACTCCCCGGTGACCAAGCATTCAAAAATAAATAAACCTGTAGGGGCCATTCTTATTCACATCATCATACATGGGAAATACAAAGAATCTTTTATAGTAAACTGGAGGACAGTGAAAGAAGAGCCATGAAAAGTAAAACTATTAGGGCCTCCTTTTTTGAAATTGTAGAAAGTTTGAACTGAAAAGCTGGATTTGCTACAAATAACTTGAAGCTGAAAGGGGCAGATTGACTTGCACAGTGAGTTTACAGGTAAATGGCAGAATTGTTACATGGTAAAGAAAATAGTTGGACTTTTTCTTTTCATAATTTGAAATTAGAGTTAATACAGTTATAGTAAATATTCTCTTCATTTTCTGGGCCTTCAAAACTTAATTTTATCATTGTTCTTTATTACTTGCCTTTTAAATAAAAGGGTACAAAATAATCATAATTTTAAAGAAAATCATTAGTATCTTAGAGTAATAACTAAAAAGGGCCAGCCATCCGTGGAACACATAAGTGGTTGAAAGACTGCTCCTGTGGGCTGCAGAGCCTCCTTCCCTTGCTTCCTGTGAAGGGTGTAAGATGGGTAGCTGCTCTTAGCTTTCTAGGCAACCGACTAGAAGATAATCGAGTAGGTTATTGTCTACTTACTTAGGTTTCAGATTTTAAGCTCCTTTTTAATGTTATATTGGTAATGTCTTTAATAAACTTGTTCTACTTGTTTTATCTTCAATGCGTTTCAGTTAAAGAGAAATTAACTGCAGATCCAGACAGTGAAATAGCTACCACCAGCCTGCGGGTTTCGCTGCTGTGTCCAGTAAGTGTTTGCTCATGCTTGCCTTCGAGACTGCATATACACTTCTTCTTTCTACTGAGTGTGAGAAATTCTGCTTACTTTAAGAGTCTCTCTGTTCTACACTGTCAGCTTATCAAAATGGAAAGACACTGAAGCATAGGACTGTGCGCTGGATAATTCTAAAGTATGCCTTACTCATGATGTGTATCACCTAAGAACTGCCTTCACTAAACAGCTGTCCAGTTACCAGAGCAGAGTAAGGAGTGCTGTGGTTGCTCCATACTACCAACTCTTCTGTATAAAAATGGAGCCCAGCCACCCACACTGCAGTTTAGCCATTTTGTCAACAGTGGATGTAAGAATCCACCAGTTTAAAACTCTTGTCAGCTGAGACTGGCACTTATCTTTAATCACAGCATTTGAGAGGCAGAGGCAAATGATTCTCTGGGTTAAAGAGTAGCCTGGTCTTTATATAGAACTCCAAATTGACTTTATTTTCAAAAAAACACAAGCAACGATGCCATTCTCAGTTCTGCATGTGTGCGGGCGTGCATGCACACACACAAAGAGCATCATGCCTGGAGATCCAGGCCTATAATTCTAGCACTTGTGGGCATGGGGCTGAGGCAGGTGGATTACCATGAGTTCAGGGCCATCTGAGCTACTATAGCAATACCCTGTCTTAATTTTAAAAAAAGAAAAGGAGAAAATTCTGTCTGCCTGGCTGAATTCCTTATGCCTATAGAATTAACATAAAGATACTTTCTCTTTTCTCTTCTTTTCTTTTCTTTTTTTACCTTAAGGATGCTTATAAGCCAGAAAGGGAAGAAACAGTCATTTGAATGAAACAAATAATAAAGTCATATAAGATTTGACCAAATGATTAAACCTATAAGCAAAAAAAATTGCTAATTTGTTGTTGGTCTCATCAAGATTAGGGATAGCAATTGAATATTGTCTTCATATGAAAGAAGGTAAAATTTAGTAATAAGCTGCTGACATTTTGATTGATCAAATTAACCATATTCAAATATGTTAAGAATGAAAGGACATATGTCTTCTGGTTTGCCTAGTTTGTTCAGGAAGGTGGGGTCATTGACAGCTTTCAGCTTTGAGATTCCGCTAACCTAAGAGAATGGTAGTTCCTTTGTTCTTGAAGAAGCAAAAAGTTGTTTAAAAAAAAAAATTCCTTATCCTACATCTTAGCCTTATATTGTTTACTAAGTCCTGGCTTGAAGATAAAGCCATCGGTGTATGATTAACCTGCAGTTCTGTCCTTGACATGGATCCTAAAGCTGGGATCCCCTCCTACTCTGCACACCTTCATGGCCATAGAAGAAACACAGTTAGAAGCCACTATGTCCTATGGCCATGGCTCTGTCATCTGTTCTATGAAGGACCTTTTTCCTGAGTCCTCTTTATAGCCTGTCTGCCGTAAGAGACGTATTGTTACTATTATTAAAAGTTCTTTAATAACCAGACAAATGTTATAGCAGCCTGTGTTGTAAAGGAAACTAGGGTTGTTGTTGTTGTTTATAAGTAGTTAACTATGTGAGGAAATAAGTAGTTGGAAATAAAAGGACAAATTAATTTTTTAAAAATTTTAAAACGATTTATTTATTTATTATTTATTTATGCAGTATTTTGCCCACATGTGCCTGCATACCAGAAGAGGGAACCAGATCTCATTATAGATAGTTGTGAGCTACCATGTGGTTACTAGGAATTGAACTCAGGACCTTTGGAAGAACAGACAAGTGTTCTTAACCTCTGAACCCTCTCTCTAGCCCCAAATTAATTTTTTTTAAGAATTATAAAATTGGCTCAAGACCAGGAAGGTAGAAACCTTAAACAAACAATTTAAAATGATATATCTCATTCTTTTGCTCTAATCTTAATGTACTCCTTTTCATGGTTTCTTGATGCTTTATTTCATTATAAAAACCCCACTTGAAAGGATTTGATAAATTTAGAAGAATACAGAAGCTTCATTTCCCACTTAAATCACTAGAGAAGTCTTGTTTCCCTGCATTCCCATCTTAAAAGTGTTTACTGCTACACTAATATTTAATATTTACAACATTGAGCACGTGACTACATGAAAGTGTGCGTATAGAAGGCAGCCCACTGTATATGGTAGTAGTTCTGTTCATGGTGTGAGCTCTGCATCCTATGGCTCAGGTGCTTCCCCCTGTTACTGGGAAATGTGGACAACATTTTGCTTCTTCTTGATTTACTGAGCCAGCTTCTAATTCCATGTCCCCCTGTGCTCCTCTCTTATTAGTTCCAACAGTCTTAGCTGTTTATTGTAAATTAGCGTCTGCTTTCAAAATTCAGATTTTAAAAAGCTACTGTATCTAATAGATAACACAGTATGTCATGAGTTCCTATTTGGCTAAAGGGATAATCCCCCTACAGTTATTCTGGAACAGCAAGGCCATATATTTTTAGGTGTGCTTTTGCTCAAAAATAAAATACAGTTGTGATAATTCATCTATATATCAAATTTATGGAATCATAAAAAGAGATTTGTTCTTTGAAATATGTAAATAAGCCGTCTTACTGTGCATTTCTATTTCCCTTTTGTAATATGCAGAGCTCAGAATAAATGAGTTTCTGTTATTTGTGTGCCATTTAGCTAAAGGCAACGAAAATAATTAAAATGCTTTTTCTCTTTGAGGATTGTCAGTTCTAATTTATTAAGAATAGAGACGGAAATGTTGAGAAGTCAGATGCAGCCTGTTCCAAAGACCTATAAACCCAAAAGCAGATAATTTAAAGTTGGTAGAAGAAAGAAAATGAACTAGAAATTTATTTTCATGAGTACTTATTACTATGAAAAACTTAACCAGATTTTTAAAAAATGTCAATCACACTTTGTTTTTATTTAAAAAAAAATACATGTTGTCACAGCATTATAGGTGCTGGTGTAAGCTGGCTTAGACTTAGGTCTGGTGTTGTCTCATGCAGCATCATGAGCTGAAGCACCGCTGAGTGAAGTCAGCCTCACTAGAATACATGTGGGCCTTCCTTAGGTTTGTCTGTGGTAATGCAGACACCCATCTTGTCCTTCGAGATAGTGTCCTTCAAAGGGAAGGGAACTTTGTAATCAGAAGACTAAGCTGATTAGAGCCTCACTCCTTCTGATACTAGTTAGAGACAGCAGATGGCACTTGAGTCATACATTTGAACATGAATCTTGTTCTCTTATTCTATTGTAACTTTTATTCCTGTACTGTTTATCTGTCAGTTTGCTTTCAGACTGTAGGTTCCCTTGTTGTGAAGCTCACCACAAAGGCTTGGGATCGTTTTTTTGCCTGTGTGTACGCACAAAGGGCTAAATAAACAGCTTCATGACACCCTTTACTGAACTTACATTTTCTGGCAACAGAAAATCCATTGCCGCTGCCATTAGCTAAGGCATTTATTAGTCCAGCAACGGTTTCCAAGTTATAGTCTAGATGATGGTGCCAAATTGAATTTTTATCTTTTTATTTTTATATACTTTCAGTGGCAGGGCACTTGTTTTTTGGAAACAGAGAATCACATTGCCCAGCCTGGCCTACTATTCTGTCCGAAGATGATCTTGAACAGCCTTCACTTCCCAAGGGTTGGGATTCCAGGCACACATCTGTGAGTGACAGTGCTAGGGCACGGGCTTCCTGCGCATTAGGCAGATGTTCTTCTGCTCACTACATCTCAGCTCCACGTTGACGTTTATATCTTAAATTAGACCTTAACTAGGAAATGCAAATTCCTGCTGGTTGCTTAATATTAAGTGAAGAAAGCATAGGTTGACGTGTATGGGAACTGAGTGCCAGCACACTAAGCTCCCCACTGCAGAGCTGTTGGGTTCCTCCTGATACTTCATGCAGACAGGAAGGCAAGAAGAAAGATGATTTCAGAATCCAAGCAACAGACCACAGAATTTATTTACACTTTGAAAGAGGTAGTTGTTGAAGGCTTTCCTTTCACGAGCCTTTATTCCTGTAATCCCCAGTGTCATTCACATCTTTCAGACATAGAATTTCTCCCAGGACTGCTAGCATGCTCAGCTGACAGTTTACCAGTATACAAGACTACCGTCTTACAGAATAACAGGTTCCCTTCCAAAGCTGGAGACAAAGACATAGTCTGACCTAGTTCCAGTAGGAGATACACAAACAGTGTAATCTTATTCAAGGGTGGAGTTGGGGCACAGAAGAGAAGGGCTTGCAGTTTACTCCAGTAAACTTTGGACATGATAAATTGATGTTCCTCCAGCCTTAAGTTCTTAGCATGTTCAAAGTCCTTTTTAAAGTCTGCATCCGATGGAAGTAAAAAGGAAATTATGCTACTTTCTAGATAGAAAAGGAAACCCAGAAAGGTTAAGCATTTTCCCTAGAAGCACAGTAAATCATTGGTACTAGAACAATAATTTAGGGCCCCATGACAGTTGGTTTCCTTGGTAGACAAGGAAATGACACGTTTCCCTGAAATTTTTGTAAGCCAAGAACCTTTTCCTCTTTTAACTCATAAACATACAGAAAGGCTTTTTTTTGTGTGTGTGTGAAGTTAGCAAATAACAGCATTATAGAAAGTGAGTAGCTCATCTCTGTGGCTGTTATGGACTTTGAGGACCCTATGAGTGGTGATAACAGCACTTGCTGTGCAGGTCCCCAGGCAAGGCTTCTACCTTGGGCCCAAGTAAGCAGATTAGGATCAAAGAAGGCTTTCATATGTGGAATAGAGTCAGCTCAAGCAACAATTACTAGGCAAGAAAAATGAATGAGGTTAAAGTTCATAATGCTCTCCCTGTCTTCTTTTTCTAAACCTGTAATTAGATGGTTCCTAACTTTTTTCAGATCAAAGACTGATGTAAGAGTGTGCGCGGGCTGGAAATACAGCTCAATGGTAAAGTGCTTAGAGAACAAGCAGAAGCCCCAGGTTCACTTTCCCTCTTCTAATCTCTCCTAGGTACCCCTCCCTTGCTCACTCTCAAAATCATGGCCTCTTTTAAGTGTTGTTATTTTTTAAAGTATGATATATATATGCATATATATATATACACATATAGGTATGCATAGATACATGTAGTTATATATATGTCATAACATTTATAAATATATAAATATAATCTTCTCACTCCATATGATGAACTCTTACCTGTATGAATATAATTTCAGAGTTGTCCATTTGGTATCTGATAACCAATTAGGAGGCTGATCCATGGAATTGCCTATATATAGTTCTTTGTCTAGGAGTGGGGCCCTGTGAGATTTCCCTGTACTATGTTAGCATGCCTGTTGGTCTTACCCTATTCAGGTTTTTGAGTAATATTGCTACAGTATCATGGGCAAGAAGCTTCCCTGTGGTTTCTAGGAGACGCAGTCTCAGCAAATCTCCTGCTTCTCTAGATCTCACTGTCTTTCCGACCCCCTTCCATGATGTTCACTGAGACTTGCCCGTTGTATTTCAGGAAGTCATTATTACAGCCTGAGTTTTCAATATGTACTGATACTGACCTTTCCCCTCCTCTCAAAGCTTGGAAAAATGCGGCTGACAATTCCATGTCGAGCGCTTACCTGTTCCCACCTCCAGTGTTTTGATGCAACTCTTTATATTCAAATGAATGAGAAAAAACCAACGTGGGTCTGTCCTGTCTGTGACAAGAAGGCTCCGTATGAACATCTTATTATCGATGGGTATGTATGTTCACATTTCTCCTTGTTTTGAAATGACCCTCTGCTATCCAAATTTGAGAGAAAACCTAGAGGTAGTTTTTTCAAAGTTGTTTATTTGTAGAATTTCATTATTCTAGAAATCAGTGAGTGCTTAACTATTGTAAATACTTTTCATCTTTATTGTAAATACTTTTCATCTTTCAGGTTTAAAAAAAATCATTTATTGGGGCTACAGAATGACAACATTGGAGAATTTGTTCTTTCCTTCTGTCATTTATGTTTTGGGGATCAAACGTGTTGTTAGGGTTGGTGCCAGGAACCTTTAACCCACTGAGCCATCTTGGTGTTCCCTCCCTTACATTTTGTTTCTTAACATTGATTTTTATTTATGTGTATGTGCGCACACGCGCGCATGTGTGTGTGTGTTCAGCTTGTTTTGAAAACACATGCTTTTTATGGTGTTTACCATTTTAAGCACCAATAATTTTACCAGTAATTCTAAAAAGGATACATACCTACATACATACATGCATACATACATACATTGAGTACATCTAAGAATATATAGAGTGTATTAAGAGAAAGCATGATCAAATTAAAAGATTCTAGCTAATTCAACCTCATCCAAAAATAAAAATTAAAAAAGAGCTTCTAGTGCTAAAGAGATGGCTCAGCAGTCAAGAGCTGTACTGCTTTTATAGGTCGCCCAAGTCATTTCCCAGCTCTAAGGGATCCAGTGCCCTTTTCTACTCCCATGAGCACATAGCCACAGACAAACACACACACACTTGAAACAATTTGTAAATAATACAGTTTCTTTGAACAGTTAGGCTTTTTAGTAGAACTTAGCCAGTTTCCAGAAACTAGATCTGGCTTCCGTCTGTCCATCAAATCCTGATTTCCACTGTCAGGGCTCCCGGCAAAGGACCGCCAGCTAATAGCAGCTTCCTTTGTTCTGCTGCTTGTGTTTCTACCCTTGCCTTTTCTCTCTTTGTTGCATCACAGTGATCGGCAGTTCTCCTTATAATCTATTTGTCTGTGGTTTTTGACCTGTTGCTATCTGGCCCTGGGTCTGTCACTTCCCTTAGGTTTCTGTTTGCCTTCTTGCCACTGAACAAGAAACAAGGAAATGATTTGTGAAAAGGGAAAATGCCTTCCTAATATTTTTGGTATTCTTCAGTAAAACACTCAAACAAGACAGTTTATTTATAGTATATGAGAAAGCATAAGAGCTTGAAGGGAATAATGTAAGAAATTGAATGTATTTATTAGTAGACTTAAAACCCAGAGCTTTAAAGATGTCGGGTCTCAGGAGAATATAAGTAAATAGTGTGTTTCCTGTTGGATTTTTCAAAAATGAAATGATAGCTAACTTGTAAATTTAAGTTAATAGTAGTGTTTTACCCAGCTCTATATAATATATATCCTAGTTCTTTTTCTTATAATAAAATACTCTCTCAAAAATGGAAAGAACAGAAAATAAAAGGCATTTTTGATATAACTTCTTGTTTAGTTTTTACATAAATTTTGATTATATGCTGTTAGTAACTTTTAGTCTTTGGCTTTATTTAATATTATGACTGAATAATTTGGCCATAGTAATTTCATGTATTCCTTATAAATATTCCTTTAGTGCCAGCATATTTTATTTGGATTTAACTATTGGTTGTACATTTTTATATGTATCCCTTCAGTTTATCAAGTAAGATCTTATGAGCAATTTGCAAGTGTATTGTATAAAGAAGAAAACCAAATACATATAAATACATATAAAATGTGTGTGTGTGTGTGTGTGTCACACACACATGCGTGTACAGCCCTGGCTGTCCTAAAACTTGCTCTGTAGACTAGGCTGTCCTTGAACTCACAGAGATCCAACAGCCTCTGCTTCCTGGGTGCTGGGATTAAAGGCGTGCACCACCATCAACTGGCTAAACCATCTCAGTTTTTGTGAACATTTTTCTGTATCTTTAAAAATCTTGGGGCTCAGTAATGGTGCTTGCTGCCAAGCCTGACAGCTTGTGTGCGATCCCCAGAGCCCAGGTAGTGGAAGTAGAGAACCAATTCCTACAAGTTGTCTTCAGACTTCTACCCATGTGCTGTGTCACCTACCTACTATATAACATAAGCTAAATATGTATTTCTAAATAGTCTTTTCCTTTTCTCTTTGTTTGTTTTTTGTTTTTTCAAGTTTCTCGGTGTAGCTTTAGCTGTTCTGTAGACCAGGCTGGCCTCAAACTCACAGAGATCCACCTGCCTCTGCCTATGCCTCTGCCTCCCAAGTGCCAAGATTAAAGGCATGTGCCACCACGCCTGGCTAAATTGTCATTTCTTATAAATGTTTCACTATTTAAGTAATGCTCCACTATTTTTTCCGTTTAGCATTAGGTTTGAGAACAAATGTAATTTGTCTGGTCTACTTTCTTTTCCCCCATTTACTACTTGTATAAATACTTAGAAGATGTAAGTATTTTAAGAGTTGGTTCTTGTTACTCTTCATTTAAAACATGCTATATTAAGAACAGATTGTTTGTCTAGGTTGTTTATGGAAATCCTAAAGTACTGTACAGACTGTGATGAGATACAGTTTAAGGAAGATGGCTCATGGGCTCCGATGAGATCAAAAAAGGAAGTGCAGGAAGTTACTGCCTCATACAATGGAGTTGACGGTGAGTGGCTTTTCATGAAACCTGTGGTTGCGACTGTGGTACGCCATGGTTTTCAGTATTGAGAATGCGGACTTTTGAAATACTGAGCAGTACAAATAGTTCAGTGATTGTTAGGTTATTGATTAAACAGCCACAAATAGCAGGGCTTCTTTTAAATCAATTTTTTTTTTTTTGCCAGTCTTAAGATTTTTCATGGTACTAGATTTCAAAGTATTCTAATGTCACTTTAAAAGCCACCGTTTTGAAGAACCTACCCTTTTAAAAGTTTCCATAGTTTTGATGCAGAGTAGTGAGCATACTGTTTTTTCTTTTTTGTTTTGTTCTATTTTTTGAGACAGGGTCTCACTTTTTGCCTTAGATGGCCTGTAACTCAGAGATCCACTTGCCTCTGCCTCCTGAGTGCTGGGATTACAGGCGTGCGCCGCTGCCACCTCCACACCTGGCTGAGGTTTTTTTTTTTAATTAGTATTTCCGCCGGGGTTGGTGGCGCACGCCTTTAATCCCAGCACTGAGGAGGCAGAGGCAGGTGGATCTCTATGAGTTCAAGGTCAGCCTGGTCTACAAAATGAGTCTAAGACAGCCAAGGCTACACAGAGAAACACTGTCTAGAAAAAACAAACAAACAAACAAACAAAAAATTTAGTATTTCCTAGGTATTTTGGATGTTGTATAGATAAACATGTAACACATCCTGCTCTAAACTACTTTTATTCCAAAGTAATTAAAAGTTTGGGTTTTTGTTTGTTTGTTTGTTTGTTTTAAACAAGATCTCTATGTATGTAGCCCTGGCTATCCTGGGACTCACTATGTAGACCAGATTGGCCTTGAACTCACAGAGGCCTTCTGCCTTCAGAGTACTGGGATAAAGGCGTGTGCCACCACACTCAGCCATTAGATAAAATTTGATTATTCTAATTAAAAATTATTTTTCAAAATAATTCATTAATAACCAGTAATAAGCTGTAGTTTTATCTGGTCTTAGTGGCACTTGCCTTTAATTCCAGCACTCAGGGCGGCAGAGGCAGGTCAAGCTCTGTGAGTTCAAAGCCAGCCTGGTCTGCAGAATTGAATTCCAGGACAGCCAAGGCTACACAGAGAAACCCTGTCAAAAGAAGAAGAAGAAGCTGCAATTTTAAGTAAAGTAGAACAGAACCACTGTTACCTCTCCACTCTGCTACAATAGAGTTGCTACACTAAACTGATCGTCTAGGGGAACACTTAAGAAAAAGAAGAGAATTGACTCAGGTCTTGTGTTTTAATCATTTCCACACAGGATGCTTGAGCTCCACATTGGAGCATCAGGTGACTTCACACAACCAGTCCTCAAATAAAAACAAGAAAGTCGAGGTGATTGACCTAACCATAGACAGTTCATCAGACGAAGAGGAGGAAGAACCCTCTGCCAAGAGGCCTTGTCCTTCTCTGTCTCCTACATCACCACTAAATAATAAAGGGTGAGTGCTGCTAAGACCTTTCCAAAAAAACTCTCTTCCAAACGTGCGTTTGCAAAGTAGGGTAAAGGCTGCAGATAAAACATTCTGTTTGAATGCACAGTGTAGATTGACTTTGCCAGGGATGCTGCACTGTTGAGGAATTGAAGCACTGTACTGTAAGAGTTTGAATATAGAAATCATCATCTCAAGAGACACTCTGGGCCTGGAGAGATGACTCAGCAATTACGAGTGCTTGGTGCTCTTGTGGAGGACCCCAGTTCAGTTCCCAGCACCCACATGGTGGCTCACAACTGCCTATGCCTTCAGCTCCATCCAGGCGATCTGATGCCAACTTCTGGCCTCCAAGGATGCATGTGCACCCCCATAATTTTTCAAAAGATGGCTCTGGTGCGTATAGTAGTTCTGATATACATAAGGATTACCAGGATTTTGTTTGCACTTAACCAGCTCCCCCCCCCCTTTTTTTTTAAAGACTCATTTGTTTTATGTGTATGTGGAGGACAAAAAACAACATTCAGGAATTGGTTCCTCTACCATGTGTCTTTACCTGCTAAGCAGTCTCACCAGCCCTCATTTAACCAATTTGTGGCTAATATTGTAAATAAAATTACTCTTGGACCAGGTGTGGCAGTATACACCTTTAATCCTAGCACTGAGGGCAGAGGCAGGTGGATCTCTGTGAGTTCCAGACCAGCCTGGTCTATATATAATGAGACCCTGTCTCAAAAAAGGTGGCAGGGGAGAAGCTGGGCACAGTAGCACATGCCTATAATTTCAGCACGGGGGGGAGGGGGGGGGCAGAGGCAAGCCAATCGCTGTGAGTTCAGGCCAGCCTGGTCTACAAAGTGAGTCCAGGACAGCCAAGGCCACAGAGAGAAACCCTGTCTCAAAAACCCAATAATATTAAAAGAAAGAGATTGGGGAGGGGTCTCTTTTCCTGCATCCCCTCCTCACATTTGAGGCATGGTTTTCCTTCCTGGATCTTTACAGTTTTTGTCCAGCTTTAGCCTGGTAGCCATCTTGCTGGAGAGAGTGTCAACACCAGCAGTTAAGCCACTAGCCTTTTCCCACTGCACTTGTTAGGTGTAGATAATACATTTCTTCCTGTGGGTTCGGACTGCTCTGCCACTTTGCTGACCTTCATGTGTCCTCACACAGCCCACATTCCACCCTTTTAGGTGTGCGTGGACAGAACAGTGTCTGTCTCAGCTCTTGGGAATGAGGGCACGACTGATCTTCCTCGAGTGCGAGGAGGTGCATTGAAATGCTTTTCCCAGTTCCTGCCTGGGTGAGAGGCCACAGAGGATACGGCTTCATCTTGGCCTGCTTGTAGGGTTTAGAACACTGCCTATAAAGAACCTACTAGCTATAAGTTAGTGGAAGTAGAGCCCTTACAGGAGAAGGCTGTGCACACCAGGGCATTGAAGCTGACTGAAGACAATGTGGGTTCCCAGGAGAGATCAGCAGTGACTTCAGCTTTCCTTCACAGGAGCCCTGTTTTTGAAGATTTGTTGTCTGTGTTTCCCAGGAGTCTCCCATCGAGCTGTACCTTGGAGCTGGGATTTGTAGCATATGTTTAAAACTGTCACTCATACGGCCAAGGCAGTAGTACTGCCACCAGTTTGGAGCCAGCCTGTACTAGATGACTTCCTGTCCAAAACAAAAACAAAAAGATTTCAATGTAAAAAGTGTTCTGAGGAACCTAGAGACCGAGAGGGGATGCTTAGGTAACACATAAATCTATGACATGAGGGACAAACGTCAACCTTGGATCTGTAGGTGGTCCTAGAACCAGCTCCCACAGGTATCAGGAGACAACTATATTGTCATATTTTTGTGCCATAATTGCACAATTAAAAGTTACTTTCTAAAACAGGTGTATAAATGCTCAGGAGTTGATTTATGGCTGCCTTCTACTCTTCAGAATAGTCATATATGAACTCTGCAGTATTTTTACTATAATAATATATATTATATATTAAAGATTTATTTATTATATATACAGTGCTTGCCTGCATGTATGCCTGTAGGCCAGAAGAGGGCACCAGATCTCATTGTAGATTGTTATGAGCTACCTTGTGGTTGCTGGGAATTGAACTCAGGATTAGAAGAACAGCCAGTGGTCTTAACCTCTGAGCCATCTCTCCAGCCCAGCTGAGTGTGTCTCTGTGTGTGCGCAATATTTTTTTAAATCAAGAAAACTTGGGAGTCTTTAGAGACCTAATATTTCTTCTTTTCATATTTTATACTTCCTCTCAAAATAGCTGTTTATTATGTTTAGAATATTATATTAGTTGAATTAACTACATCCCTGCATTTGCCCATGGTGAATTGAGCCTAGACACAGCTCTGCAAGTTCCAGACCTTTCTCTGGATGTCTCCAGCATATTTAGAAGAGTGCCTGCGTATGCAGCACTGTGGTTATTCACAGTAGCTAGAACACTGAGCCTGGCAGATTGTTTGCTGCTGTGCATTGTATCATGGAAGTACACTTGAGAGCAGTCACAGAATTGAAAGACAAGATCCATATCTAGAAGGGTCAAGCACTAAGTAACATCTTACTGAGTGTTCCCCTCACCCAGAAGTTCCATACTGTTTTGCAGACTAGGATGTATGTGAAGATTAGCAGTCAACTGCTGTTTCCTGTCACAATTTCCTGAACATAGACAAGGAATCAGCTAAGGAACATGGCATTTGCGTTTCCAGTGGATGAAACACTTCTGTGTAGCACTTTTGACTGTCTTATGCTTATTCTGTTCCTGGAGATTTAACCTTGGTGTCTTTTCAAGTACTCTGTACCATTGAAATTGTACCCCCACCTGCAAATACTTCACAAAGCGTATTAGAAGCAAAAGATCAGGCTGGGGTGTGGTTCATTGGTTAAAGTACTGGTTATACACACCTGATAAGCTGAATTCAAACGCCCAGGCCCCATGTAAGGCCAGATGCAGTAGCAGGCATGTCTGGTTCCAGTGCTACTGCGCCAAGAATGGAGACAGGGCCAGGAGCAGCCCTGGAAACTCACAAGGCAGCTGGCCCGCACCAGGGTCCAATGAGGGACAGACAAAGACGGACACGGGGGCTTGCTCTCTGTCCTCCATGCGATCGCTGTAACACCCACGCCCTTACAGTAGTGCACACACACACCACACGTGTGTACATTCAAAGTGAAAGATGTCTTTATTCCTCCCTTTCTCGTTGCATTCTTTTCCTCTGTGCCTGTTAGCCTTACACGGGTGGGGTCATGTCAGTGATGCATAAAACTTCCTAGGACTATCAGAACTCTTTTTCAAAATCCTTTATTTCTTTCTTCATCCTTTGGGGGGGGTTCCCTTTTTCTTTTCTTTTTGTTGTTGTTTTGTTTGTTTTTCTGAGCTAGGGTTTCTCAGTGTAGCCTTGGGTATCCTGGAACTTGCTCCAGGTTGGCCAACTCAAAGCAATCCACCTGCTTCTGCCCCCCTGAGTGCTGGGATTAATGACTGTCTACCACCTGGTGTCCTCCTTTTTCTTTTTCTTTTCTTTTTTCTTTTTTGGTTTTTCGAGACAGGGTTTCTCTGTATAGCCTTGGCTGTCCTGGACTCGCTTTGTAGACCAGGCTAGCCTCGAACTCACAGGGATCCACCTGCCTCTGCCTCCCGAGTGCTGAGATTAAAGGCGTGTGCCACCACCGCCCGGCCGCCCGGCATTCTTTTTTTTCTTAAAGGGAATAAGGAGAAAGGTTTGCCCTCCAGCTAATGAAGCATGGCAGGTTTTTCCTGGGGTTCCTTTGTTTCCTTTCCCATGCTACCACTCTCCCTTTAAAGCCTCTGTCTCCTTTTCACATCAGGACATATTGCTGCCTTCTCTCGCTGCTTTTATTGGCTTCAACAGCACTATTTGAACTGTACTGATAGCCAAGCTAGACATTGGGTCCGGTACACCAAAGTCACCGCCCAAAGTTTACTCTAAGTCAGCTTTCTCCTCAATGCTCATTTGCTGCATTCCCCTAGTTCTATTTGTGGTGTCCTTATCAGGGTGTCTTTGTCAGGGTTCCTGTCACTGCAGCGAATCACCATGACAAAAAAAGCAGATGGGAACAAAGGGTTTATTTGGCTTACACTTCCATGTCACCGTTCATCATCAAAGGAAGTCAAGACAGGAACTCAAACAGGGCAGGAACCTGGAGGCAGGAGCTGATTCAGAGGCCATGGAGGGGCGCTGCTTACTGGCTTGCTCATCCTGCTTTTTTCTAAAACCCAGGACCACTAGCCCAGGGGTGGTACCACCCACTATGGGCTGAGCTCTCCCACACCAGTCGCTAATTGAGAAGATGCCCTACAGGCTTGCCTACAGCAGGGTCTTACAGAAGCACTTTCCTAACTGAAGTTCTCTCCTCTGATTGATGGTGTTAGCTTGTGTCAAGTAGGCATGAAACTATCTAGCACAAGGCTTTCCCTAGACTTCTCACCACCTACCTCTTCAGGGCCTGCTTGGAAAGGACCACAGTTTCCTTTGTTGTGGGTACCTTTCACTCGTGTCCTGTTATAGTGACCCAGCTATGGATTGCTCCTACAGTCTCAACATGGAGGATGGTGATCTAAGGACTCCATGGTGCTCCCATCACATCTCTCTGATTCTCTTTATAGCCTCTGCAAATGCTACTACATACCAAAGCTACTTCTTACCATTAGCTTTGCTTTTGTTTGGTTGGTTTTGTTGTTGTTTTGAATTTCTTTATCATAAAATGTAGGACTCCTGGGATAGCTTCATGTGCTAAACTGTTAAAAAGTAACCATTAAATTTTCTGAACATTTCTTTTCCTACAGCATTTTAAGTCTTCCTCATCAAGCATCACCTGTGTCCCGTACCCCCAGCCTTCCTGCTGTAGATACAAGCTACATCAACACTTCCCTCATCCAGGACTACAGGCATCCTTTCCACATGACCCCCATGCCTTATGACTTACAAGGTGAGTCCCTGGTCCTTGGCTGCTGTCACAGGTTAAGGAATGCCTTCACTCTGGGTAGCTGCAGTCTGGGGATGGGAGTATGAGGAAGAAGTGGATGTAGGGAAAACAGAGCTTGGATCCCAGGAAAAATGGCCTGGTTCCTGGTGCACCTTTCTGAGCAGCCAGAACTCACGACTGCCAGGCTATTGAAGCAGTCAGTGGTCATGAGGTGTTGTGAGCTTCCCAGTAGTCTGTAGGCTCTTGGGATACTTGCTGTGTGTGGCCTTTAGTTTGATAGGGTTGAATGTTGAGGTTTGTTCTTTGATTGTGGCTAAAATGTGACAGATACTGTGTGTGAGACATGATCTTGTTGTGTAGCCCTGGTGTTAGCCTAGAGCTCCCCATATAGTAGACCAGACTGGCCTCAAATGTGCTGTCATCCTCCTGCCTCTGCCTCCTAAGAACTAGAACTTTAAACACACACCATATTGTGGAGGTGCTGCATGCCATGTCACATGTGGAGATCAGAGGACAGCCTGCAGAAATTCAGTCTCCTTCCACCATGTGGATTCAAACTCAGGTCATCAACTTTGGTGACAAGCACCCAGTGAGACATCTCGCCAGTTGTCTTAATAGTGATGAATTGAGACAATTTGAATTTTTTAATTTGTTGCTTTTGAACCTTATCCTGTTAACCCCCTCCCTCCTTCCTTCCTTCCTCCTTTCTTTTCTTTTTTCAAGATGGTCTTTCTGTGTAGTCCTGATTGGCCTCAAAAAAAATTTCAACTCTAGGTGTATCTTTATAATTTAGTGGCTGATGGACTAGTCATTTCACTTCCCAGAGGTTAGTTACTCACAGCAGTTTCCTAGACAGCTTTCTTTATCTATTTCCACACATATATCACTATTGAGATACATTTTGTAGGCCCTCATAGTATAGTCTCTTGTGGTGTGGATAGGAGTGGTTGCCAGAATATTGTACTGCTTATGTACCTCAAGGTTAGACATCAGCATGAAGCCGTTGGATTTCTTGCTCTTTGTTATGTCAGTGATGTAAACCATTATATAAGTTATGGTCTGCCTGTAACCATGAATCAGGGCCAGGCTTTCTGTGACACTTATTTTTAAGGACAGCATCTCCTGCTTCTTTAAAGACAGGATCCACTGCTTCTGCCTCCTAAATGCAGGATTAAAGGCATATGCCACTGTGCTTGGCCATACAGACAACCTTGGCCTTTAATCTGCTCTAGACATTGAGAAGTGAACACTTTGAGAAGGAGAATTAAAAGTTTCGCTACAACTTGTGTGGCCTCTTAAAATTTCACCTATAAAATCAAACCAAAAGTAAAGGCGCTGTGGAGTAAAGTAGATTGAAAGGGTGCAGAGGGGCTGGTACGTAGCGCAGTGTGTAGTGTGCACATGAGGCAATGGGTGTGATTCCCAGGGCCAGATAAACTAAACATGATAATGTGTGCCTGTAATCCCAGCCCTCAAGAGGAGAAGACATGATTAAGAAGTTCAAAGTCACCTCAGTTTATGGCCCGCCTGCACTACTTGACATGCCATCTAAATAGACAGACTAACAGACAGATAGGCAGATAAGTAGATGGTTACTATTAGGAATAAGTAAGAGCAAGGTATTTGTTCCCAAAACGTGGGCTTTATCCTTAATAGTCTACAGGTGGAAACGTCATAGAATATCCAGCTTACTTTTCATGGTTTGGTTTTGTTCTTTGTTTTGGGGGGAGTTTTTTGTTTTGTTTTGTTTTTTTATTGTTTGAGACAGTCACCTTAACTGGCCTGGAAGTTGGTAAGTAGACCGGCTAGCCTCTAACTAAGAGATCTGTCTCCTTCAAGTGCTGAGATTAAAGGTATGCACCACCATGGTCCAGCATTCCTGTGTTTAAATAGGAATACAGAGGGTATGGGGTATAAGACTGAAGTGCTGGATATTTAGAAAGGTTTGCTATCCTTTTTTGTGGGTTTTTTTTGTTTGTTTTTGTTTTTTGTTTTCCTCTGAGCTATTTTTTTTTCTTTCCACAGGTTTAGATTTCTTTCCTTTCTTATCAGGAGACAATCAGGTATGTTAATGTGAAAACAATAACTTCTTTAATTGTGTATTTAAATATCTAAAAGTTTAATACATAGCTAGAAGAAAGAACACACTTCCTTAGATGGTGGAGTGCACATGCCAGTGTTGCTCTGGCTGTAAGAGTAAATAAAAGCCATCATCCATCAACACCCTCCACCCCAGTGAAGGCTAATGGCAGGGTCTGCCTGTCGATTTCTCAATACTGTTATATCAAGACACAGGGCAGTGAGCCGGGTGACAGATAGAGTTCAATCTAGGGCACATGAGTGAGAGTGACCTATTGCCCAGGACCTATAGCCTGTGGCACTACTGCATTGCCAGTGGTATGTTTGATACATACAGTTATGTTTAGTCTGTGAGTACTAGACAGTAAAGCAAATGACTGTCGGTTTTCAGTTATATAGTATGCTGTGCTTCCTCGCACTGTGTTTACTGCAGCTCTAATTGCTTCATCTTCTCCCATGCTTGACTCAGGCTCATGTTGCTTTATTCATCTCAGACCCTAAATGTACAAAATCAGTTGCTAAAAGGCCATAACTAGTGACCTGGAAACAAAATTAAAAGTGGTCATGGAGTATGGAAGGAGAAAGTCAGTGGTTATTACTCACCAGTCAGGCTGTCCCATTGCACCAGAGCTACAGACTTGAAGAGCAAAACAAAGTGGCATAAGTCTCATCGGAAACAGTAAGACAGTCATGGATTGAGAAGGGTCTGCTTCAGCCATAGAGAAGTGGCTAAGGACATGGACTAAGGACCAGACACAGAAGTACATCCCTTTTGGTACTGACTGTCAACTGCCAAAGCCATAACCCAGCGGCTCTCCAGGATGCCCTCCTGAGTTTCATGCCAGCAAGCTGGATCACTGGAGAGTAGCAAACTTTGCAAGTTGCTGTGGGTTGGTGATGATGCTCAAGTACATCCTCCTTTGTTCCAGTGTCAACAGTGGTGTTCGTGTTCCAACCTGGAGAATAAAACCAGATTTTTTTTTTTTTTTTTTTGAGGATTTCATTCATGAAAATACTGTATTTTACATTATTTCCACCCATCCCTTTCCCTCTTTCAGCTCCCCCCATGGCCCCTTTCTGTATGTACATTTTTTATTTTTTATTACTATTTTGTACCATGATGTGTGCTGGTGAGACACAGCACAAGTTTGGAAGTCAAAGGACAGCAGCTGTATGGAGTCGGTCCTCTCCACCTCTGGATTCGGTCCAGACATTTGGGCTACACAGCAAGCACTTTCATCTGCTGAGCCATCTTACTGGTTGATCAAAGAGATTTGGCTGCCATTGGGGTACACTGAGTAGGGCCTTTGTCCAAGCTGCTGCTGAAATGGGAACTCTGAGGAGACATGCCTGTGACTGTGGATGGACAGCAGCACCAGGCCTGTTCCATTGCCTTGTATACTGTGTAGGCTTGGACTGCGCTAACTGAGAACTGACGACATCTAGTGAAGGCACTGCAGAGATTGCTACTGATTGCAAAGGATCTGCCAAAGGTGAGGCGGTTGCAAAGCAATGCTGTAGTTGTGGTGGCAAGTAACTCCAAGATGGCATGTGTGACGCTGAAGAGACACCAGAGAGGTTCTTGAGGAAACTGGTATGGAAGCCTTGGAGCTGAAAAGTAGGCAAGAGAAACAAGAGCCCCCGGGGACAGAACGAGTTCCCAAGAAGTTTCAAAAACGAGTTAGTGGGAACTTCACAGACATCAGCAGCCCCTTCAGATACTTGAGAACATGAACACCAGAGACAGGAGTGTTTGTGGTGACGGTTCACAAGCACATCTCAGATGGACAGGGACAAACCAAGCAAAGCAAAAGCACCACAACGTGTTCCTGAAGAATGACACAGAATGAACCCTAGTGGGCCTCAGGGATCCAGAAGCAGGCCTTGTTCTGCCCTAAAAACCTTTTAGGAAACAAAATATGGCTAGTAGATAGTGATACTAACCCCTGGCCTGTATAGACCTGAGGGCAGGGGAGAGAGTGCATATTTATATATAGTTGCCTTACTTTTTAGCAAAAAAAAATCATTAGTTTTTATAGGATGTAGGTATGAAGAAAGAAAATGTTTTGTACAGCCATATGGTATATTCAAGTTTTAAGTGTTACAAAGGATCAAGTAGTCAGAGGTTAAAGATCTGTAGGCAGTCAATGGTTAGTCAGACATTTTCTTCAGTGGTGGAGCCACTGGCAAGTCGTCTGTGCTCTGTAAACACTAAGTAAACTCATTGAGAACACACACTGGAAGGAGATCAGCTAGAGGGAGGGGATCAGGAGAAAGTAGTAGAGGGTAGTTATGATCAAAAGACAGAGACGTGAAAGTGTTATAATGAAACCTATTCTTGTGGATAATTAATACCTTACAAAAGGTTTTAAAGCAAAGCCAAATTGTTATGTGACTGTGGTTAATTAAAGAAAAGGTAAGCTTTGGGATTTTTTTAAAAATGTAGACTAGCTTAAGCATAGAGTGCTGGCGGAGCCCACGGTAGCACACAGTGTGTCCTCAGCCTTCCAGCCACTCTCACAGTCCCTGACCCAGCGAGATTTGCGGCCCCACACACCCCACTCAGGAAGTGCCGCACACAAACATGACACCCATCTCTTGTTTCATACAGCAAGTTCTTCCTGCCCTTTCCAGTTCAGGAGTGCTTGTGTGCACAAACGCTGTGCCCAGTGCCTGTAGTGCTGACAACACAGACAGGCTGCACAGAGCCCATAGCCTGGGCACACTTGCTGCTGAGCATCTGTGATGCAGGTCTCAGGCTGAACTTGCAGGTGGGAATCCGGGGTGTATCTTTAGAGGGGCAGCAGTTTCCCTTCCTACTAATAACTTCTGAACACCTCAGAAATAGACTTTTCAGAACTGCACACAAGACAAACCAAAACACTGGTGCACACAATCAAAAATGTTATTCCAGTTTCGGATACCATGCCAAAGTGCTCTCATCATCAGTGACCAGTCATTTCACTGCAGAGTGTGTTGTCACCTGAGGAGCCAGGTACTTGGGACATGCTAACCTGGGCCTAGGTCTGCTGAGAAGAGTACACAGAGGTACATCTGATTATTTAACAGAGTGTTTTGTCTCTGGTCCCTCCTAGCATTACAACACGTCCCTGCTTGCTGCAGCGGCAGCAGCGGTCTCAGATGACCAGGACCTCCTGCACTCCTCTCGATTTTTTCCGTATACCTCCTCGCAGATGTTTCTCGATCAGCTAAGTGCGGGAGGAAGCACTTCCCTGCCAGCTACCAATGGAAGCAGTAGTGGCAGCAATAGCAGCCTTGTGTCTTCCAACAGTCTAAGGGAGAGCCATGGCCATGGCGTGGCCAGCAGGAGCAGCGCGGACACGGCATCCATCTTTGGCATCATACCAGACATTATCTCGTTGGACTGACGCCCTCGCCCTGCTGCTCCCACCCACGTTAAATGACTTGGCAGGAGAGCACTGTGCTCTGTTTTACCTTATCCTGTTTAGAAAAGTACACAAGCGTGGTTTTTTTTTTTTCCTTTTTTTAGGGAAAAAAATTAAAAGAAATGTACAGAGAACAAAACTATATTTTCAGTTTTACTTTTGTATATAAATCTAAGACTGCCTGATAAAACACTTGTTTAAAAAAAAAAAAGGAAAGAAAAGAAAAAACAAGCACCCACAAACCTCCTTCGGTTCATTTTTTTCTGGATTCTGAAGACTTTTCACCATTTGTCCTATGGTTTGGGTTTTATTTCACTTCAATGGCATTATCTTACCTGCAATAACAGAAACAATTGCATGTACGAAGTTTTAAATTGTGGGCTTTGTTGTGGGGAGGGGGTTGGGATAGTTTTGATTTCCATTTTTTAAAAGCAACAGACTTGGATTCTGTTTGTGTGTGTGTGGATTTTACCAGCCTTAAGTTATGATTCTCACCTGTCCCGCTGCATTCCTTAGTTTTCAGGACAGATCTGTGGGTGGGTGTGTCTGCCATGTGCCTCTGTGTATTGTTCTGTCATCACTGTTTCTCCCCTTCTGACTTTGCATTTAGTTACTATCAGTTGCCTGCTTCTTTCAAAGTGCTTCAGAGGTCTTGAACTCTCCTGTGAGCATCTTTCTCTGCTTTCCCAGATGCATGTTCTCCATACAGGTTCTCTCTGATCTGCTGTCTACCCGGTAAGAGTGTTTCCCGGAAGTGCTGGAACAAAAGCTGCCTGCAGACGCATTCGGTGGGCGGGCTGGGGAGTGACGGTACACTTGTGCTGGTTTGAAATCTGAATTTAAGCCAAGTACCGGCATATTGGTCACAGGGTAACAGGTTTTTCTTGAAGGTCGTCATATTAAAGTGGAATGTGAAAGAACCCCAGCAGCTCCATGGGGTGCCTTGTGCAGCTAGCAGAGGACATTGTGCCACCTCAAAAAAGGAAGGAAGAAAAGAAGTCAGTAACCCTAAAGTAGACAGTACAGTGCAGCCCTCATGTGGACCCATAGCAAATCTATTTGCTAAACAGTTAAAACTCAAAAATAACCTTAGCTAGTTTGGTTCTGTGGCTCTGAGTATACTTCCTTTCTTAGCTTTGTTTATTTTTCCTTCACCTTTTAGTGGCAAACACAACATAGGAAGCCTTTTTTTTTTTTTTAAACTCATGGTCTCACCTACTCTGGATAGTAGAATATGTAAATATACTAGAATTTCTTCAGGAGATAATTAAGGATCAAAGGAAGGAAAAAATGCTTCTCATACTTCAGAGTCAGCAGATAAGACAGCAGTGTTCTTACAGTGGAAAGTAGGTGGCAGCTGTTGGCAAGCTTGTGTGCGCTTTAACAGCAGAGAGGAAGGGGCACGCCATCACTAGGTCCCAGGCTGGCCTTTTATGTTACAGCTCCATGTTCTCAGAGTTGGCGAAGCACCATCTTTGTGTGTAGTAAACTTGTTTTCAAACCTTGCATCAGTAACAGAAGGACCGATATTAATCCAGGTAGACGTCACGATGGCTGCGTCTTCAGTTGTATGATAATGTGAGTGGTTCACATGACAGTGTGGCATCTAAAAATAATATTTGTTTTATAGTGTCTCTCTGCTACTAAATTGTCGACTTGAATTTAGAAAAAAGTTGGTGTTGATATGTATATGTGTGTGTATATATGTATTTATAAACAAGTACGTGTGGGTAACATCGTCTTCCCCTACGCATGTGTGTTCCACACAGAAATGGCTGTGTTATAGTCACAAAACAATTCGCAATAAAACAAGGCATTTGTTGTCAGTTCAAACCAGAAATGGTTATGTTTTTAAATTCATCTGGTGTTATGGTGAGTACACAGTCTTCAATTTCTCATTGCTGTATTAATTTAGGCTTGTTTCAGATAAGGTCATAATTTGTTTCTAAAGTGGGAATCGCTAAAATTTTGGTTGTCTCTGTTAACGTTGCAATATAAAATATTTTTATTATTTTAGCTATCTGAGCTTTGTTCTTGATTTTGTTTTGGGTTTTGTTGTTGTTTTTTAGTGACTATTGTTAGTGGTTTTAGGATTCTGATCAGTAGGTTTTTGTGTCTGATGCTGAGTTACAAACTGTCAGCTGAAAACCCAGCCCTCTGCCTTCTTCAGCCCAGTGTGGCGGGGGTGCGCTCCTTCTGTGTCCTGCACTGTGTCAAGCTAAGGGAAGAGTGGGTAATAGAGAGAAATACATGTCCTGTGGCTTTCATCATCCATAGGAGAATGGACCATTTGGCTGTCTGTGTATCTTAGTTTGTTCCACTTTGTAAGGAATTCATTTCTTCAGTTGTTGACTTCCTAAAATGTTGCATGTGGTCAAGTTCAGTCAGAGACTTTCACAATCCTTTATAATTACAGGTCTTGCACTATTTTATCTCGTACATTTAATAGAAGAAAGCGCATGGTCACTTTGCCCCTTTCTTTTGTTGTTTTCCTTAGCCCACCCTCTCTCCCCAGCCCTGCCGACCTTGATAGGCTGCAGACAGATACTGTTCTCAGCATCTTTCAGCAAGTTGCCAGAAGCCCCTTCCTAGTCTTTCTTACTAGCATGTACATGTGTGCTCTGTACAGTACTGTGTGCGTGCCCCGTCTACCTATAAGCACACAGCATCAGTCAAGTAGCTGTTCAACTAGCAGGGTGGAGGTGGCTTTTAATTTACTATGTGGGCACTACTGGACACAAGTTCTAAATATGAAACTTAACCATACATACTTGGTTGACCAATTCATTTTAAGTATTGCAGTTTTTCCATTGCTAATTTAGGTGAAATACATTACTGACTTAAAGAATCACGTTTTGAAAAATGTGGGTTTTTTGGGGTTTGGGGGGGTTTTTGTTGTTTTTTGCTTGGTTTGGTTTCATTTTTTGGTTTGTTTTATTTTTTTCTCCAATTTTCATTTGAGACAAGTGTGTGAAACTGAATGAAAACATACCCCAATTGTAAATGAGCAAGTGTAGAAAGAACCTAGTTTTTAAAGCAATTTCAATTTTAAATACATAAAACTTCCAGAACCTTCAGGACTTTTAAAAGCACATTCAGATTTATTTTGGTAAGAACTTTGTTTTGTGGATACATGTTGAATTTGGTTTGTTTTTGTTTTTGTTTGTTTTTTAATTAAACACAAAGTACAGATTTCAGGAGGGAGGAAGACTAGCTGGTGGTCCCAGAGTGTGCTGCTGTTGTCTATTAACAAAGGGGAAGATGTATATAAACAGATAAAAGTTACCATAAATTCCATGAACTTAAATCTGTGATTCATTGCCTTAAAACTTTCTCTTAGAATTTCCATACCGCATGCCAAACCAGTAAAATGGCTTTTAAAAATGTATAATAGACTAATGTCAGTTTGTATAAAAGTACCAAGTGAAAATATTTATTACATGCATTGGAGAAAAGTTGTTTCCCTATTGAATGTTACCTGTTTATGTAGAGCTCTTTAGATGTAATAAAGGAAAAGCCTTCAGTTAATTTGTGTTCTGTAAACTACTACTACTGGGTACAAGGGAACACTCCCCGTGAGAAAAGTACTGGTGCCACATGTTTCCAGGGCCCTTGTCATCCAACAGTTTCAAAGCATGACAAGTAACTGCTACTTTGCTTTGAGATCTTTCCTTATTGGTCTATAGCTCACTTTAATTTTTAAAGGTACTTGTTGTCTGTCTGCTGTGCAAACACCTCCCTTCATGGTGAGCAACAGGTGCTAGGTCAACTTGTTGGAATTTGAGGATTGCATAGAGGGGACCCTGAGGCAGCAGAGCCTTTCCTGGTGTAGCTGTTTGAGCTCAGCTTGCCACCCATGACTAGGGCAGCGGGTGGGGAAGAGCAACCCAGGCTATGCAGATTACCCCCTAGGTGCGTGCGCTTTTCAAGTGGTACTTAGCCAAATAAGATACATACAATGTGCCCTAAAACTACACTAGGGGCTGGACGTGTTGGTGCACACCTTTAATCCCAGCATTTGGGAGACAGGGTCAGGCAGATCTCTGTGGGTCCAAGGCCAGCGTGGTGGTCTATAGAGTGAATTCCAGGACAGCCATGGCTACCCAGAGAAAAATCCCTGTCTCAAAAAAGCCAAGAAAACCCAAAAACAAACATCCTACACTGGAAGGCTTAGGGTATTTGTCAGAGCACTTGTATGGCATGCACTGGACTTAGTCCCTGGCATCAAATAAAAGGCATAGTACACACCTGTAATCTCAGCACTCAGGTGGAGGAGGCAGGAGGATCAGAAGTTCAAGGGCATCCTCACAAATTTGAGGTAAATTTGGAATACATGAGATCCTGTCTTTAAAAAAAAAAAAAAAAAAAAAAAAAGAGCCGGGCGTGATGGCACACGCCAGCACTTGGGAGGCAGAGGCAGATGGATCACTATGAGTTCGAGGCCAACCTGGTCTACAAAGTGAGTCTAGGACAGCCAAAGCTACATAGAGAAACCTTGTCTCGAAAAACAAAACAAACAAAAAGAACAGTCACTGACATCCGAACACTTTGAGAAAGTGCCTCTCCTGTAGGGGCCGAGACTTCCTCACCCTATCCCACTCTCCCATGTGCAGTGTCCATATGAAACACCTGTCAGGTCTCTGGTATTCTAAACTGGTAAGCAAATGTGATTCTAAAGCCATGGCTATTGGTATTGGACTCTGGAACCCAGTAGGGAAATGCAGCCTTCTCTCTGGAGGGCTGGCCTCCCCGAAGGACTTGCCCTGAGAGTCATGAAGATTTTACTGTATGTTACCCACACTTTCTCTGGCTTCTTTCAGGCTCCCTAGAACAGGCCAGAAATGCTGCATTTTTCTCTTTGTGTTTCCCAGACTCTTGCTTTATGTCTCATGCTGGTCTCAAATGAAAAAAAAAAAAAAGTACTCTTTGAAGGAATATGCCTCTATTATTATTTAGCCCCGTTTTGTTTTGTCTTGTTTTGGTTTTGGTTTTTGGTATTAAAGAAATATGCCAGGTTGCTTATAATAAAGCTACTCAGGGAACACATAGTATCTCTCCCAGGAAAATGAGGCCCTCTCTCCCTCCCTCAGGTTTTCTGTTGGTCTGAGCGATTCAGCATATGTGAGGTAGGTGAATCAAGATTGCCCTGTTTGGTCCCCTGGAATGTTTCCAGAGCCTAGCTGGTCTACCTTCCCAAGAGATGCCTGTGCCTTGATGTCTTCCTGCTTTTACTTAAGGAACAGAGACACAGCCAGTCCTGAAACAAATGAAGGTCTTTGTGCTCAGAGCTCTGCACCCTACCTCTGCTGTACCCCTGGGTCTCCCAGCTGGGGCACTGGTTCCCACTGTTGATTTCAGGGCCTCTCAGATTCTGGCCATGACATGGTACATTCCCTTCTTCTGTTAGTCCCAAGAGAGTGGCTTAAAGTCTTGATTACCCCAGGTCACTTGAGAAGACCATCCTAGTTCCTGGAACCTAACAATAGACAGGACACAGACTCAGCAAACCCTGCCAGGAGCATCAGAGAGGCCTGCTTTATTCTGCAAGGCTGCTAAGGTGGTGGTGTGGTCCCACCTCCCACTTCCTTTAGTGTGGGATATAAAGTTGGGTCACTTCCCACCACTCAGTGGATCCTATGCTCACTCTAATGTGTGTTTTCACTTTATTCTTGTTTATGAAAAAGCGTCCTGCTCTTGGTCTGGCTGGTGAGATGGATTGTAGAGCTATAAGAAATAGATGTGCATCTGTGTGTGCGCATGCAGTGTATGCTTCTTGTCCTCTGTGTGTGTGTGCGCGCACGCGCACTGCTTGTTGCTCGTGTGTGTGTGTGTGTGTGTGTGTGTGTGTGTGTGTGTGTGTGTGTGCGCGCGCGCGCGCGCATGCACTCTGTGCTTATTGCTGGTTCCCAGCCAACCCTGGCTTTATCTTGGAAATGTCGAAGGTTGTTCTTGTACCCAAAAGCAGACTGGCCTTCTGGCAGACTGCTGTTTTGGAGAAACGCCAGTACCATGGAAACACCAATGCTCTCTCGAAGTTGTCAGCCATTTATTTTCAAGACAAGATCTTCATCCTTATAAGGCTCAAAGGCTTTGAGAAGTACAGTGGTCTCCCCAAATCATAGGCACTCCCGTGCTGCAAAGAGCAAGACTAATGTTAGTACTAAAATCAATACAGACCTTGTATTACAGGCATGTGATACCATGGCTGCATCATTTATTGCCCCTTATCTCCTGCACTTGTGCCATATGGCCTTATTACAGTGTTTGCCATTTTTAGACTTCCCTTAAAAATAAATCAGTCTAGGTTTTCAGGCCCATGAGCCTCCAATACTCTTGATCTCAGCTCCCTCAGTAGTCTTGCACAGGAAGGGTGATCCTCTGGATAAATGTGTCATATTTCACTTGGCCGTTTGGTTCGATGCCTGCTTCCTTGAAAAGATCATCCACTGCAATAAATCACATTAATGTTTCAATTTTTATATCCTGGAGGTTAGGGGTCCCCAGAAGTCATCTCTGAGAATCTGATTGACTGTTTCCAAGTTATCCTTCTGATAATTTGCTTCCAAGACCCCAGAACGTGGGGCTGGAGAGACCACTCAATGGTTAAGAACACTGTCTGCTCTTCCAGAGGTCCTGAGTTCAATTCCTGGCAACCACATGGTGGCTCATACCCATCTACAATGTGAGCTGATACCTTCTTCTGCTATGCAGGTGTACATGCAGATAGAGCACACATATATGTAAAATGTAAAAATAATTTTGAGCGGGGGAGTGGGGGGTAGAGCCCCCAGAACTTCCCTGCTTTCCACAGGGCCTAGGATATGAGGAGGGTACACTGGTTGGGATTCAGTAACTGAGGTTGCCTTGTACTTGAGTTTAATTTTTGAAAACATCTGTTTATTGAGGGAGGGGTTTGTGCATGCCACATGTGTGGAGGTCAAAGGACAGCTTGTGGAAGTCAGCCCTCTCCTACCGTGTGGGTTCTAGAGATCAAATTCAGGTTGCCAAGCTTGGCAGCCAGTACTGAGCCCTGAGTTTTCTTTTAAGAAACACTTCTGTGTCTGTCTCTCAAGAAACCTTTAGCCTGGATGTTTTACCTGTACAGCCCACCCTTGTAACCTCCCAGTCACATGGGCATTACCCACAGCTCCAGACACAGCCACACTGGCCCTGCCCCTCTCCACAGAAGCTCACCTCTTCCCTCGCTGCCCACAAATGCTGAGCGACAAATGGTCTGTTACTAGAGCCTCACTGCAAAAAGGGTGGGGTGACAACAGCACTTGGCTAGCATGCAGCTGGGGGTTGGATCCCTAGCACTAATTTGAAATAAACACAACTGCATCTAAAGTTGAAAGCACCAAACTATATTGCTCGGGCTGGAAAGATGACTCAGCAGTTAGGAACACCTATGCTCTTGAGAGAACCCTAGTTGAGTCCCAGTAAATGTATAAGTAGCTCACAAATGCCTGTCCCAGTGGCTCTGATACCCAATTTCTTCCCTCAGGGCGGGTACGTACATAAAATCTTTTTTTCTACCAGTTGTTTGTTTTGGGAAGGTAGCACTACCTAAAACATACTGTGTAAACAGACTGGCAACCTGGAACAGAAATGAGCCTGCCTCTGCCTCCCATGTGTTTGGATTAAGGCTTGTGTCGCCACACCTACCAAATAAAACCTTTTTTAAAGCAGAGTTGCTTTTTCAAGGACACTAATTAGCCAGGTATGGTCATGTGTACATCTTTAATCCCTAAATTCTAGAGGCAGAGACAAGTGGATCTCTGAATTTGAGGCTAGCCTGGGCTATATTGTGGGATCCTGGCAGGCAGGCAGGCAGGCTGTAGTTTTCTCTTTTTAAATCCATAAGTGCTCAGAGCCTGAGAAGACAGGTACATCTTATTTCATGGAAAAGCTGCTAGCCTCTGGCCAGTTGGTTGGTTGCCAGGCACAGAGGTCAGGCCAAGTATCAGCGCCAGCATCATTGACAGATCAGAAGAGGGCAGCACACCACAGCCTGATGATAGCTGGGGTGGGTGCTGTGTGTGCCAAGGATACTTCCAAACATTTCTTCTGAATCCCCTTACGCTCCACTGCAGCCAGGAGGGAAAACTCTGCATCAGCTCCTTCCTAGTGTCCTTTGCTGGTTAACGTCTGAGGGAAGTCTAGAGGCCTGACTGTCACTGCACACTGAGATCGTTAATTACCTCAGAAAAGATACCACTACCCTTGCCATGGAGTCCAAGGCAAAGGCAGGCCCAGTTTTCCCCCTTCACATTAAAAAACAGTTGCAGTAGAGCTGGGCGCGTGCCTTTAATCCCAGCACTAGGGAGGCAGAGGCAGGCGGATCATTGCGAGTTGGAGGCCAGCCTGGTCTACAAAGTTAGCCTAGGACAGCCGAGGCTACACAGAGAAACCCTGTCTCAAAAAACCCCAAAGACAAGAAAACAAAAACAGTTGCAGCAAATGCTGCCAGCTGAGAGATATTGAAGATGAATCTGCCTGCCAGGCCCCATTTTTAAAGGCTTTGCTCAGGACCTTCGTGAATACAGATAAAATCTGAGCAAGCAGGCCAGGCATGGGGGTGTATTCCTTTAATCCCAGCACTTGGGAGGCAGAGGTGGGTGGATCTTTGAGTTCAAGGCCAGCCTGGTCTACAGAGCGAGTCCAGAACAGCCAGCTACACATAGAAATCCTATCTCGACACCCTGCCTACCCCACCCCCCAAAATCTGAGCTGGTTGGTCCATTAGACTGCTAGCTCTTGGAGGACCTCAGAAATACCTGTTGCAACCTCATTTACAGCAAGAAGAAGAAACACATCCCAGGGTCCCTGAAGGAAGGGCCTGGATTCAAATATCAACCTGAAACCTCTACACTGTTCGTTGTAATCCAACCAAAAGTTAATAATCAGTGGATATTGGGACCTTTTCAACCCACTATGCCTAAGCTGAGCCCGACAACAGAACCCAAACAAGCTGGCCAGCTAACCTGAAAACCTTGCCTTTGGAGATCAGTAATGGCAACTTAGGGTCAGACTGTGGCCCACAGTTGTGTCTAGCAGGCTAGAAAGAAAGACACTGCAAATGGCCCAGGCCCTCATCCTGCTCTGAAGAAATGTGGCAAACAAAACCTAGCGCTGCTGGGAGCCACAGCAGCATGGCCTCTCGATTTGGAAACATCAATGGCTGTATCAAAAGCAGCTGTGGTGAGAGGGTGGCCCTGGAAATGAGGGACTTCCTGGACCCTGCATGCAGCCTCGCTTTGCTCAAAAGCTACTTAGTTGGCCCCTTCTATCAGTTGGGCACCTGTGTTGCTAGTGTGTCCTATGCCATAGCTTTGAGTGTGTGTGGCTTGTGTATACATATGTATTGCCTGTTCATTTGTGTGGAGGCACGTGTGTGCAGGCGCACCAGCACCTATATGTGGAAGCCCGAGGTTGACATCTGCTATCTTGTTCTGTGGCTCTATTTTCACTTGAAGTAAGGTCTCTCTGAACCTGGAGCAGTTCAGACTAGTGTGGCTAGCCAGCTATATCTTGTCTCTGCCTCCTGGGTGAGAGCTGGCATTACAGGCAGCCACACACACCTGTCTGGCTTTTTTTTTTTTTTTTTAACATGTGTTCCCAGGATCCAAACTCAGGTCCTCATGCTTGAGGGCCAAACTCTACCCAGGAGCCATCTCTTTAGCCCATGTCATGGCCTTTTGACACCGGGACACAGTATTATCGCCTACAAAGTTGATGTTTGACAACCATACAATAATGTTCGAAAAGCAAAATAAAATTTACAGTGTTGAAAGTAAGCTCAGGATTTTGTATTGGGCTGCATTCCTAGCCCCTCGGTGAGGGGTCAGGGAGATGGCTCAGGGATTAAGAGCACTGTCTGCTCTTCCAGAGGTCCTGAGTTCAATTCCCAGCAACCACTTGGTGGCTCACAACCATCTATGCTTAGATCTGATACCTCTTCTGACATGCAGATGTACATGAAGATGGAGCACTCATTTACATAAGTAAATAAATCTTTAAAAATAAAGAGCCAGGGGGGTTGGTTCATGCCTTTAATCCCAGCACTCAGGCAAAAGAGGCAGGCGGATCACTGAGTTCGAGGCCAGCCTGGTCTACAAAGTGAGTCCAGGACAGGCAAGATTAACACAGAGAAATCCCGTCTCAAAAACAAGTTAATTAATTAATTAAAATTAAAAAAAGACGCCGGGTGTGGTGGCGCATGCCTATAATCCCAGCACTCGGGAGGCAGAGGCAGGTGGATCACTGTGAGTTCGAGGCCAGCCTGGTCTACAAAGCGGGTCCAGGACAGCCAAGGCTACACAGAGAAACCCTGTCTCAAAAAACCAAAACTAAATAAAAATTTAAAAAGACCCTCAGGGCATCAGATGCTCACATGAAAACAGCCTCCACTGTTTGTAGAACTCCATCTGGACTGACCCTCTACCCTCGCCCACTTCTGCCTCTCTCCTCTGGTTCTGTGTTGAACCCCGGTCCAGCACTCTGCCAGCCTGACTTCTGCTCACAAGCTTCTGGGTCATTCATCAATTGGCCATCTGCACAGCCGTGGGTGGGCTACACAACACTGCCCTCCCCATAATTCCCTAGCCCTCCCCAGATGGCTCAGAGCCCATCAGGCTCTTACCTTCCTTGTGAGTGAGCCTCTCTCCCAGTTTCATGAGTTTCGACCGCAGCTCAGATGCCATGATGTAACCTTTCTTCTCCTTGTCTGCCATCAGCATGGCCAGAAGGATTTCCTTCTTTGGGTCCTCTTGTTTGATTTGCGTGTGCATGATGGTCAGGAAGGTGGAGAAATCCAGCTCTCCATGCTCATCTAGGAAACCGCACACAGCACAGTGAGCTGCAGGGAATGGCTCTCGGAGGAGCCAGCTCCAGGGCTGCCTAGTTCTCAAGGCAGTGGTCATGGTAAGGGGGATGAAGCTCCTCCTGATCCCACTGTAGCCCGTTCACAGGATGGAAAGGTTCCCAGCAGTCCTTGGCAACCATGTGCAATACTGACTTGACAAGACTCTAGAATCTTGGTAAAAGGCTTGTGGGGCATACCTGTGGGAAGCATCCTGATTTTGTTACTGATGTGGAAGACACATCCATTGTGGGTGGCGCCATTCCCTAGGCTAGGGGATCCCCAACTATATCAGAGTGGAGAAGTGGGCTGAGCCCTAGCGTTCACCTAACATACATGCATGCCTCCTTCTGACTGTGTGATCAGGTGCTTCAAGCCATGATGGACTTTACCTTGACATGTAAACTAAAATAAAGCCTTCTGTCCTTAAGTTGCATTTGGTTATGGTATTTTATCATAACAACAGGGAAAAAGCCACAACTAAGACACCATGGTGTTTAATCCCGTCCTTAGTCTTGCTTGCTAAGGAGACAGAAACCCAGAGTATTGATCATGGCACAGGACCAGACAGAGCCTCCTCCTCTGCTCTGCCCCCACCATGTTTCCAAAGTGGAGGGAACCTGGTCCATTCCCTCGGCAACCACCTGATCCATCAAAAACACGGGAGTCTTAAGCCCTGATCTCGACCTCCCGTCTCCATCTACCTTCCCATGGCCTTCAGTCTCCACCTTCCTTGGGCATAGCAAGGGACTGCGGCCCTCGAACCAACCTGCCACAACAAATGGGATGCCCCCTGACTGCTCTTCCGGCCCTTCAGATCGCGCAATGGAGAGCTCAGGTTTCAGCTTGCTGGGCTCTGGCCAAGGGCTCAGCCTCTAGCAGAAGATGCTCACATGCCCTCCAGTGACCCTAGCAGATCGTGAGAACCCATGTGAGAGAGGAGGACGCTGAGGTCCAGATGCTGAGGGGTAGATTCAGGCTCCAAGTCAAGTGCTTTTTCCAAGCAACCTTTGTCTCTGGGCTAGTCCCTCCTTCCTGAGTGTCTAGTTCCCAGTGTAGACACGCTGGTGTCAGACACCAGTCCTTGAGTTTTTAATTGGTAAAAATAAAGAAACAACAAAATATGGTTTTGATTATAAAGGTCCCATATGTTCTGGTCAGAAAGGAAAGAAAACCACCCTTAATGACAGCAGCAGAGAGATGCTTGGTAATGCTCAGGTGGGTTTCCTGCCAGGTTGGCAGCCTTGTTACAGTTATTAGATCAGTCTATGACGTCAGAAGAACTGAGTTCTGATCTTGAGTCTACCATGAGCTCCCAAGCCCAGGCACCTTCTTGCCTCTTGGGTGCCTGCCATCTTTATTTAGGACCCACACGAGTGAGTTGTTTTTACCAAGGACATGCAAAACGCCCTGCAAAAGGCTGTTTCCCCATGAATATAGGAGCTGCAGATGATGGCACACATCTGTAAGCCTAGCATTCAGGAGGTGAAGGTAGAAGGATCAGGAACTCAGTATCACCCTGGGCTAGCACAAGGTGAGTTCAAGACCAGCCTGGGCTACATGAGACCTATCTCAAAATAAAAGCAGAGAAAGACAAAACAAAACAAAAACATCAGGACCGCTTTTACGTGCTTTCCCAGGGGGTGTGACATAGTGTGACATCAGACCAGGGTCCCTGTAGGATGAAACACAGTATCTCTGGCTAGCTATCTCTATGGTTTGGTCCCATTACCACCACCACCTGCTTCTCCCAGCTAGAGCCTTCATAAGCCCACCCGGACTGCCCACTCACCTATCCCATGAGTCCGCAGGTGCCCCTGTACTTCCCCTGGCGTTGGGCTGGCCCCCAGGCACCTCATGGACACCAGAAGATCTGTGGCTTTAATCTTCCCTCTTTGCTGCTTGTCATACAAGGAGAAGCATTCTTTGTACTCTGCACACAGTTGTGGGAGGGAGTCAGTAGCAGTTGGTCACTCCACCACCCCTGCCCTTCTTCTCTGTCATCCCTTTCTCCTCTGTCCCTCCCCCACCCATGTTGGTGATGAACTGGGACCTTGCACGTGTCGTGTAGGCACCCTAACATTGAGCCCCCCGACTCCCTGTTCTCTTTCCCTTCTTATGCCCCACCTGATATCCGGAAACCCATAGAAACAGAGTGTGATGGCATGTGCCTGCAATCCCAGTATTTGGGAGGTGAAGGCAGGGGCATCAGGAGCCCAAGATTATCCTCCATGATGCAGCAGTTAGAGGTTAGCCTAGGCTGTGTGAGATGCTGCCGGCTCAAAAACCAAAACAAAAGGGCCAGCAAGGTAGCTCAATAGGTAAAGGTGTTTGCTGCCAAGTCTCACGACCTGAATTTGATGCCCAGAACCCATGTGGTATAAGGAAAATCAACTCCTCCAAGTTGTTTTCTGACATCTACAGCACATGTATACACACACACACACACACACACACACACACACACACACACACACACACACACTACCAAGTTAAGCAGAATTCAGAGAAAGTTGAGTTAATTGTTGAAGTTGTGTTTTTATGTATATGACTCTGAGTGGATGCCACATGTGTGGAGGTGCCAAAGATGCCAGAAGGTTGACTGTCCCTGCACTGCAGTTACAGGTGGGGTAAGCCTCCCCACATGGGTACAGAGAGCCTGACCCAGGTCCTCTGAAAGGGAAGCACATGCTCTTAACCACAGAGCCATCTCTCCAGCCTCCGCCAAATTAGCTTTTAGTATAAACACATACCAACCATATATCAAATTTTACACAGGCTATACTAAACTGAAAAAGAACGTTTATCTGAAATCCAAATTTCACAGGGTATCCTGTAGCTCGTCTAGCCAGAGCGTCCCCTCCTTTCATTCTCTGCTCTTTTTTTGTTTTGGGGGTTGTTTTTGTTTTTTTGTTTTCCAAGGCAGGGTCTATCTGTGTAGCCCTGGCTGTCCTGGAACACTCTTTGTAGACGAGGCTGGCCTCGAACTCACATCAATCCGCCTGCCTCTGCCATGAGTGCTGGGATTAAAGGCATGCACCACCACGCCTGGCCATTCTCTGCTCTTTAAGATGCTACTCAAAATCTGTCTTCCAGGACTGAAGGGCAAGTGAGGCTTGGGACCAGGGGAAACAGCCAAGAGCAAGAGTGAGGTCAAGACATGTCCAAGCCCTGAAAATCTCCTCTTGAGACAGGCAGGAGTAAGGACCACTCCCTCCCTGGTCTGGGCCTGCATGCCCCAATGCACTTAGCCTTGGGACCTCCTCCACCCCCACCATTCTCAGAGGTAGTCACGTACCCTGGTGACCAGGTTTCAAGTTAAAACGTATTATTTCGTGCTGGGCGTGGTGGCGCATGCCTTTAATTCCAGCAGTTGGGAGGCGGAGGCGGAGGCAGAGGCAGAGGCAGGCAGATTGATGTGAGTTAGAGGCCAGCCTGGTCTACAAAGTGAGTCCAGGACAGCCAGGGATACACAGAGAAACCCTGTCTTGGAAAACAAAACAAAACAAAAACAAAAAACAAAACAACAACAACGAAAAACCTTCCTATTTTCTTACAAGGATTTGTTCAGTTTGCACCTGGAATTCCTCTCCATGCAAATGAAGCCTTGCCAGCACCTCAGCCCCAGCCAATGATGTACACTCACCCTGAAAAACCCCTGCCCACTTCCCCAAGGTTTATATAGCCTTTATGCCCCCAATAAAGGAGAGCCATTTCACTGAAAACTGTCTTGGAGCAGGCTCCCCACCCCCACCCCCTGTACTCACTGCCAGACTGAGATCCTACTTAACCCATCCGCCCGGCAAAGCTTCATTCCTTCCTTCAAGTCCAGTATCTGTGCACCACAGGGAAGAAGTGCAGGAGGGCCAACACAGGACTATACAAGAAGACAGCCTGGAAGGGCTGCCAGACTCCCAGCGACCTTTGCAAAATTGATGCAATTGTCCTGCCTCTGTCTGTAGAAGCCCTCCGGGAGCAAGTGGTGGACAGTGGCTCTCTGATGCTCTCCTAGGTAGGGGTGATTATTGTGATGGCTGTATGGAATAGTTCAAATCACTTATCCACTAATCTAGCCCCAGGCCCTGGCTCCCGAGGTCTCAAGTTGTTCTCTGGCAGGACCTGGTCCCTACAAGGAACTGCTGGGAAGTGTGCCCAGGGCCTCACAGCCACAGCCCAGCAGTCCTCCCTCCTCTATGTAGGAGCCTCCTCCTGCTGCTGCAGTTCCACAGCTGGTGGCGCTGTCCCTGCTCTTCCCTGCTGCCACTGGTGGGGGGTGAAGGGGAGGGGAGGGGAGAGCCTCCAAGGAGCTTGGGAAAGATCCCAGATCTGCAGATGGAGATTCCGTGGGCTGAGCTGCCCTAATGCCCTAATCCCTTCCATTTTTCCAAAGGAGCTGAAGCTGATGAGAGGGGCCCAGGATCTGCGGCTGTCCAGACAGACACACCGCATTCCTTCATGCTGGTAGCTGCGCCTAGGGCAAGGCACAACAACAAACTGGTGTGTGTTTTCTCTCCCAGCCTCAACAGAGCCACCTTTTCTTTTTTTTCTTTTCCTAAACATTTTATTTATTTTATTTTATTTTATTTATTTTTATTTTTGTATTTTGTTTTGTTTTTTGTTTTGTTTTGTTTGTTTTTTCGAGACAGGGTTTCTCTATGTAGCCTTGGCTGTCCTGGACTCACTTTGTAGACCAGGCTGGCCTCAAACTCACAGCGATCCACCTGCCTCTGCCTCCCGAGTGCTGGGATTAAAGGCGCGTGCCACCACCGCCCAGCCTTCCTAAACATTTTAATACATTTTATCTCTGTAGTGTGTATATGTGTGGGGGTCAGGGGATATCTAGTAAGGGCGTTGGTTCTCATCTTTCCACCACGTGGAGGCCGAGGGAATGTGTCTCAGATTGTCAGGCTTAGCGTCAAGCGCCTTTACCCACTGTCAGGCTTAGCGTCAAGCCCCTTTACCCACTGAACCATCTCTCCAGACTCCATCCATCTCTTCAAACCCGAGGAGCCAGACTCCCTGCAGCTGGAGTTACAGGTGGTTGGTGTTGAGCCACCCAGTGTAGATGCTAGGAACCTGTCTCAGGTGCTCTGAGCCACTGAGCCATCTCTCCAGCCCCACCCCCACCCCACCCCCACCCCCACCCCCACCACCTCTCTTCTAGACCAAGCTCTGGTCCTTTATAACTCTGGCGTCCCTGTCTGGGTAACCGGAAGCCACTTCTGGAGCCTGCTGCGGGATGCTGTCCTGCATCACAGGCCTTTGTGGGTCCATGATACCTGCGGTCTTTTCTGACTGTTAGAACAAGATAACAAGATACCCGGAATACCAGGGAGCCCCGGAGGACCTTGCTCATTCAGTCCCCTGCACACACAGCCCCCAGCCCGCGCGTCTTCATCCTCTTAAGATAGCCCACCCATCTTCCACTGCTTTCCTTCCTGCCTTTCACTCTCCTCTACTGTAATCCCAAGAATGGGGGAGGGCAGATAGCTCCCAGATCACTGTGGATCTGGGCTAGGGCTGGCCCAGGAAAAGGACTCTTTGCTGAAATAAAGAATAAGTGAGGTAAGCTGGGTGTGGTGGTGCACGCCTGTAATCCCAGCACTCAGGAGACAGGCAGGCAGTGGATCTCTGTGAGTTCGAGGCCAGCCTGGTCTACAAAGCAAGTCCAGCCTAAGGCTTCATAGAGAAACCTGTTTCGAAAAACCAAAACATAAAAACCAAACCAACCAAACAAGAAAGAATAAGTGAGGTAAATGCATCAAATTAAAAATCCCTTGCTGGGTGTGGTGGCACATGCCTTTAATCCCAGCACTCGGGAGGCAGAGGCAGGCAAATCACTGTGAGTTCAAGGACAGCCTGGTCTACAAAGGAAGTCCAGGACAGCTAAAGCTACACAAAGAAAGTCTGTCTAGACAGGTAAGTAAGTAAATAAATAAATAAATAAAGTGGTTTCACAACTGTGCCAACACATTAATACATGTTTAGCATGCACCTTACAGGTATTAAGGATGTACACAGCTCACACACAATAAAATATGCAATGTTCTCCATTATAAATTCCATCTACACAACTGACCATTACAAGTGAATGTTGCCCATTCTTGTATTCATACTTAACCCACAGCTTTGACTCAACAAAAGAATGACCTCTTTTCCCAGTGACTTGAGATTGTGTTGTCATTAAAGTGAGTGACTCTTTGATAAACTGTTTCTCACTATGGTATAAATTATATTCACTAAACTGAAACCTCTTGCTTTCTTGCATCTCATGTAGCCGGGGCTAGCCTTGAACTTCTGATCCTTTGCCTCCCTGAGTGCTGGGACTACAGGGGCACACCATTGTGCCCAGTTAATATGGGTTAAGGGGTTGACCCCAGGGCCATGTGCATTCTAAGCAAGTTCTCTGCCAACTAAGCCACATCCCCAGCCCCCAAACTGAAACTTCAAGTCTTCAGTGCTGCCAGTACAGCAAGGCTGTCTTAGCTTTCCATGCACACTGGACACAGTTTACACCTTCCCTGTTGAATAACATCAGCTTATAAAATTCCTAGATGTATCCTTCCTATGCCCAATGTCCAGCATGTGAGGGCGTTCTCTCCTCTGTCCCTAGCTCACAGCAACCCCATAAGGTGACATCACTGTCCTTCCTTTTCAGATGAGGGAACGGAGGTTCACGGGTGAATTGCCAGGCAGCCTTCAAAGCCCTGTTCCTCTCTGATCCCAACCCAGGCTTCCGATTCCTAAACATCAATGGCCGTCTTTTTGGTGTTAGACACTGGGATACAAGGAGAATTTTGCACCCTTCCTTTCTAGTAGTTTCTAAGGCCATGGAAGAGATAGGCAGTGAGTCTGTTGTCGGGGCACGGTAGGGGGGCCGCTGTGCTGACAGGTAGCTTCTAACTTAGGTCTCCTTTCAAGGACTGTTTTCCATTGTGTGCGCATGCACGAATACAGACGCCCAAGGAGGCCGGAGGTGTGGGATGCCGTGGGAGCCAGAGTTACTGGTGCTTGTGAGCAGGCCTTATATATGTGGTGGGAACCAAACTTGGCTCCTCTGCAAGAGCAGTACAGACTCTGACACACTGAGTCATCTTGCCAGCCCATAACTGTGGGCGAGGCTCTGTGCTCTAAAGCTCTGTCCCCTCTGGTCTTGTCTGTGGTTTGGGGGATAGGCAGTTAAGGATTCTGGGAGAAAGTGCTTACTTGGCTATACGCACAGATCCCTGCCACTTCCTCTTCTAGACCCAGCTAGCTCTGCTCATTTGCATTTCTGGGATTGATGCTTGCCAGGATAACCAGAGCCAGCCCTTTGGCCTGCCGGGCACTGTCACACCCCGGAGCTCCATGGCCCTGTGTACCTGCGGTTCTGTCTCACTGACAAGGTGTCATTTCAGCAGCAATGAGAAAGTGAGCTACCGGGGCTGTTTCCATCCTCTGTCGGGGCAGGTTTATGGGCACAGACTCTCAGAAAAATGGTTGTCTCCTCAAGGCCCTAGGCTGAAGATTGGGCCTCTCTGCCAGGGACTCAGGCACCAGACACCTGACCAAGTCTCAGCCAAGTTCGCTGTAACTCAGTTGTACCTTTCTGGTCTTGGGGAAACAGAACTGTGCTCTGCAGGAAGCCTAAGAGCAAAGTGCCCGCACGGAACTAGGCAGGGGGTGCCAGGTGAGCCCCTAGTTTTACAGAGGCCAAGACCCATAAAAGAAATATCCTGTCCAAGGATATTAGCTCTGGGTTCTGTTCCCCACAGCACTGACTGCAAAGCCCCGCCGCCTTGTCTGCGGCTCCTTTACTGCGCTGATAGCTTCCTCCCCAGACCCACTTCAGGCTCTCTGGAGCACTAGCAAGCTCTCTTTTATGACCCACCTTGAAAGTCACACTGACATATAACAAGCCCTGGAAAGTCAGTAAGCCCATCTCAGGGCCACCCCCAAACAGGTCACCAGCTGCCCCACAGCACCTGGCTCCAAGCCTGTGGGTGGGCCAGTTCTCCCCTCTTCAGGCCTTCCCTCCTCCCGACAAAACCCAGCAAAGCAAATTGCCTAATGAGACACACATTTTGTGGGAAGTTTCTAATTAAAGAACAAACCCAACCTACCATTAATTTGGTCCTGGGAAAGGAACTTGGCCTGCGGGAGAGAAAACAAAAACAAGTCAAGAGGGGCCAGGGGCCTTCAGCAGGGGCCCTTCCCTCCTACCCCCTGCACAGCCCCTCACTCACCATCTTCAGGCACCCCTTGCTCCTGGGAGGGTGTTTAGTTCTCTCTCCTCTGCCTTGGAGTCGAAAGTCCACCAGGCCGGGTGGAGGCCTGGTAATAAATCCTCTGTTGCCATGGAGACTGGGCCCAATGCCACGAGTGTCAAGTTCCAGCTATCTCTCAATGGTGGATGCCCCCACCATCCGGTTGACTGTGAGGAAAACCATCACAGACTCTCCCGGAGGCCCCTGCCCCTGGAGCCTGGGGGCTCTGCAGCAACAGGACGAATGCCCGAATCCCTTCCTGGGAGCCTAGATTCTAAAAAGAGGGCCCTGGGTGGGGCTGACTCTGTCCTGGTCTGAGCCTGTCTTGGGACCCTTTTTTCTCTCCCGAGGCTAAGCTGGGCTCTTTGCTGGAGCCGGACACCACCCACGCTGTCTCTCCAGAAGACGCTATCCAAGGGCCTTAGGGATGCACTGCAGCTGGGGATGCACTGAGGCCATTGTCCTCAGCTGGGATCCAAATCGTTCCTCTCCTCTGTGCCTCAGTTTCCTCACCAGACACATGGGCTGCTGGAGAATCCAGTAACCAGCACACAGACAATATTACCTCCTGGGAGGCTGGAGTGGCTGTGGGCGCTAGAGCTTGGTCTCCAGCCCTCAAGGACCTTGCAGTTTGACCTCTGACTTTCCCAAGCCGGAAGTTCCTCTTTTTTCCTTCCTCGTCTCACCCTTTCCTGTAGAAACCGCTGACTTAATTTCTCAGTACTCTATGCTGCCCTCTTCCCCTGAGATAGGAAGATGGGTGGCTCCCAGAACTGTCGCTGGGCCCTGGGCATGACTAGGTTCTCAGGCTGATCTGGAGGTCTCCTTTCTCCCATCCATACCTGGGGCCTGATTTGCCTGCAAGGCTCTAAATCCAGGCTGGCAACTGTCGCTCATGGTGTGTAGTCACACAGGCTGTGCACTACACAGGGAGCTAATGAGGCTGGGGGGGGGGGGGGGGTGCTGCAGATGCCAGAGAGGTGAGGTCTCATGCTAACCCATACATAAGAGGGTACATGGACACATGGTCTCCTGTTAACGCATATGAGGCACATGGATACATGGCCTGCCTCTGGTCCTGACTCTCCATGTGGAATGTTTTTTTTTTTTCTTGAGTCACCTTTTGTCACCTGCTTTAGGCTTGAGAATCTTGAGGTTCTGACCCCACTCTGTGAGGATAGGTTATGGTTGGGGGAGGGGGAGGTACGGCTGGGGGTTAGATATGGTGGGAGTGGGGAAGGCTGAAGGCTGAAGTTTAGTGGCCTTGGGAGAGTAAGGGAGGGAGGTAGGCAAGACTTTGGTAGGTGAGGCCCCTAACACCCTGCTCAAAGGCAGGTAAAGCATTTTCTTGGGTTTCAGTAAGTGGGTACTAGGATCAGCCATATGCCCCTAAGGGCATCCTGACACCCATCAACTCCCGTTTGTGTGTGTGTGTGTGTGTGTGTGTGTGTGTGTGTGTGTGTGTGTGTGTGTGTGTGTGTGTGTGTGTGTGACTGTCATTACTTACATCATTAGGAATCAGCTGGAGAGAGAGTTCTTTTCTTTCTCCAGCTGTGTGGAGTGTGTCAGAACTTTTGGAGGCCACAACTCCTGTGCCCAGCAGATGGCAGCTCAGTCATCGAGGGTCCCCACCCCCACCCCGACTCTTGGTGATCCACGAGGTGTTAGGATTTGTTCTAGGTAACATCTGGAGTGCATCATTGAGGAGCCCCTCAAAGACTTTGTGTGAAACCTTCAGCCCAGTAAGAATTCAGGACTCTCAAAGAAAGCTCCATAATGGCGCCCAACTCTCTCCAAAAAAGACTGGACAGTTGTTAGTTGGTTAAAGCCTTGATGGACAGGCTTGCACTCTAAGGAACTAGCTGTTTGCAGCCTCCGTTGGAAACATGAAGTCCTGCATCTGATGTTGGTTTGCTTAGCCCCGTAAAGCAGGCTGTTTGCTTTACCTGACCAGATGGGTGGGGGAGCCCTGTGGAACAAAGAAGTGGTGATACAGCTAGCAGTGGACCCCTGAAGAAAGCACATCCCTGCTAGGACCCTTTAACACATTTCCTCATGTGGCAGTGACCCCCAACCATAAAATTATTTTCATTACTTCTTCATAAGTTTGCTACTGTTATGAACAATAATGTAAACATCTGTTTGGCAGGGTAGCTGGTGGCAGGACCTCTGTAAAAGGCCTAAAGGGGTCACGACCCATAAGCTGAGAACTGCTGCTCTAATCTTTACTTATATGTACCCACCTTGGCTTACCTGATGGCTGCCACCAGACAGAAAAGCGCTTTTTAAAGAATATACTTTTAATTATGTGTACCCCCATCCTATGTGCCCTTTTGTTTCAGGCCTCTCCTGGGCTAACTAGTGTCCCTGGAAGACATGTCTACCTAGAGCCTATGGGACTGCATCTGGAAGTAGGGTCTGTGGATGTAGGTGAGATGCAGTCATACTGGGAGAGTAGGGTAGGTCCTAACTCAAGGAGGAGAATTCCGACACCACACAGGGCAGGCCATTGGCTGGGAGAGGCAGAGAAGAAACATCCTCTAAAACCCATGAGAACACAGCTCTGTCAACACCCCACCCTCAGAAGCGAGCGGAGAAACACCTGCTGTTCTCAGCCATCACGTTCATGGCAGCGTTACAGCTGCCTAGCAAAATCACAGAGCAGCAGCACACTTGTACCTGGACTGCAAGGAACTCAAGGGTCCTTCTAGGGACACTCTGGAGGGAGGTCAAGATGCCTTTGCCCCAAGTTTCCAGAAGAAGCGGTAGCCACAGTTTGGGGCCACACTGAGTAGCCAGGGCCTGGACTGGTGGTCCCCACAGGAGCCCTCATCAGAGTGGCCTGCAGGGCCTCCCTCCAGTTTCTCATTAGTTTTGGCTTCTCCTACAAGCTGGCAGACTCTGGAAGCCAGTATGTTCTAGAAGGTTGCTGGTAGAAATCCAGGGAGATAAAGCCAGGCTCCATCCAGTTTTCCAGGGTGACAGTCTTTTTTTTTTTTTAATGTGCATTAGTGTTTTGCCTGCATGTATATTGGTGTAAGGGTGTCGGATCCCCTGGAACTGATACAGACAGTTGTGAGCTGTCATGTGGGGGCTGGGGATTGAACCCAGGTCTTCTGGAAGAGAAGCTGGTGCTCTTAACCACTGAGCCATCTCTCTAGCCCATCCAGTGTGACTTTTTTTTCCTAAGATAGCCCTGGCTATCCTGGACTCACTTTGTAGACCAGGCTGGCCCAGAACTGGCCTAGATCCGAGTGCTGGGATTAGAGGTGCCACTGCCCAGCTCACGGTGCATTCTTTTTTTTTTTTTTTTTTTAGATTTATTTATTATTTATACAGTTGTCTGCCTACACACCAGAAGAGGGCACCAGATCTCATTATAGATGGTTGTGAGCCACCATGTGGTTGCTGGGAATTGAACTCAGGGCCTTTGGAGGAACAGACAGTGCTCTTAACCTCTGAGCCATCTCTCCAGCCCACGGTGGCATTCTTAAACAATTGTCTAAGAGGCACACGATGACCCAAGGCTCCAGGAATTTGCTTTTCCTAAATACTCACTCACTTTGGTAAATATTTTAAATGTTATCTTAGGGCTGAGGAGATGGATCCATCAGTAAAGTACTTGCCTTGCAACCACAAGGACCTGAGTTCTACTCCCAGAAGGCACATAAAAAAGAGCAGGTGTGGTAGCACATGTGTATGATGGGCCTGGGGAGGTAGAGGCGCTGGATCGCTGGAGCCCATTGGCCAGTGAGCTGAGCCTAATGGGCAAGTTCCAAGCCAACAAAAGACCGTATCTGAAAAATAAGGTGAATTGGGTTCCTTAAGGACACCTGAGGCTGTCCTCTGGCCTACACTGTCCATACCCCATTCCTCCCACTGTTTTCTTACTAAGAGCTCCCCATAACATGTAGTCTTCAGGTCCCACAGCCCAGGCCTGTCCTCGCTTTCAAGATAGCTTTTAGACCTTCTGACTACAGTCCTAAAATGGCAGTGTCCTGAGGTAGGCAAGGAATGTATGTGCTGGGCAACTGAGGGGACAGAGGCTGGGTGGAGCCATGGTCTTCACTCTGTGCCTCCTGGTAATGTTGCCCACATCTCTGGTGAGGTGTGGCCAGGCTGAGAACTTTGGCTACCATGAGCCCAGGTATAGTCAACTTGTCTGAGGCTCAGGGCCACCTCCCACAGACTGGCTTTTCACTACCTCCCAGCACAGAGGAAGATTGGTGGGACACTGCCAGTGACAGGCTTGGAGGTGCTCTACTTCCCTTCACTGCCCTAGGCTCCTCTAAGGGACACTGTACTGACTGGCAAGAGGTCCTTGTCCACAGCCTCATGAGCCTTTAAGTGATAGACAGATGACAGGGGTGGGGGTAGGGTAGGGAGAAGTTTCTGAAGATCTGCCCAAGAGAAAGCCCTGCACCCTGCAGCCTAGGCCCCAGACCAGCCAGCCTCCCCCTTGGTCCACAACTCCCCCATGACTCCCCATCACACACCCAAAGCTAGAAACAGCCACCAGCCAGGCTGGGCTTCACATCAGTCTTTATTCAGAACTCTCACCACCCAGCATGGCTTAGCCCAGAGAAGGGCCACACCAAAAGAGGAGAAACTGAGGCCCAGGGTTCCCTGAGAGCAATAGAAAAGAGGCAGGCCCATGCATGGAGTGTCCCCAACACTCACAGCACAGGGTAGTGCTGGCTGCCAAATGAGGTGGTGGCACCTCCATCTGAGCCTGGGAGGAGGTGGGCCGGGGAGAGGCAGGAGCCACCATGCTGGGGACAAAGGCACCGGCAGGTGGCGAGAGACTTAGGTTGAGATGTGCTGTCGACTTGTAATGTCCTAGACCCCTACAGCGGGTCTCAGGGAATCTATGAAACAAGGATTTGAGAATTCTGCCATCCATGTAGCTAAAACTCAGGCAGCTAAAAGAGTTTAGCTGATAGTAGAGCTGGGCCTCTGGCTCCCTGGAGCTTGGGCTCTCAACAGCATGTGAGTGGAGTGTGAGGTTGGACAAAAGACTGGGAGGAACATACCCCACTAAGCTTAGGGTGGGGCACAGTAACAGACAGAACCCCTCTTTCTTGCTGAGGCTGCCCCCAAAGGAATCAGTAACCTCCAGTGCACAGAGCCACTTGGGGACCATGGGGCCCTCTGGAACAAACGGAGCCCAGAGATGGAATTGCTCTGTTCAAAGCACAAAAGAAGTTGTGACCTAGAAACCTGGGGCCCAGCAGGCAGCTTCAGGGTGAGCCAGGTGCCAGGCGGGTAGCAGAGTCTCCTGCTACTGTCCCACTAGGCTCTCACAAACCTGCACAGCCGCCAGAAGACATCTCCATAAGGCCAGCCCAGTCTTGAGAGATAGGGGTGTTATCCAGGCACCCCCTAATAGTAGTGGAATATGCAGGGGAGGGCAGGGGCCAGGATCTTGGCCTTTACATACTTCCCCAAACTCAATTTCATCTTAAGTCTAAAGCAAAAAACAGAAACAAAGATAAAAATCCCTGACCAGAACACTGTACTCTGCTAATGCCTGTGCACAATGCTCAGCCCATGTTACTGCGGTGCATGCATGCACCCATTATGAATAACCATGTCCTGGTGTCCCCAGTAGGCCTCAGTGCTGACTGCTGACATGGAGCGTGTAGAAGGCCCAGGGCTCAGGGACGTAGATGACACCAGGGTACTTCTTTCTGAGTACAGGGTCATTCCACAGCCAAGCAACCCACAGAGCCACCAGCGAGAGGGTGAGGGCGAAGGAAGAGAAGAGGAAGAGGCCGTTGCTGTCCAGGAAGAGGCTCCTGCGCTTCTGGTGCAAGACGAGAGCCAGCATGGCAAAGAAGGTGAAGATGAAGAGGATGAAGATCTGGCCCTCGGTCACCAGGTACCTGGAGAAAGAGGACAGGTATGGAGGTGGAGTGGGTGCCATGGCAACACCATCCTGCCTGGCATCCTTCTGGACCAAATCCTAGGTTGCCTTTCCAGTCAATCAGAATGGCTCACCTAGTGAGTGGACCCATGTGCCAGGACAGTCTAAACCACAGCCTGGCAGCATCACACTGCTTTGACTTTGCATGGTTTAATAATACTCTGCTAAGGGCAGTGGAGATGGCTCAGCGGTTAGGAGCACTCACTGGCTGCTCTTCCAAAGGTCCTAAGTTCAATTCCCAGAAACCACATGGGTGGTTTGCAACCATCTATAATGAGATCTGATGCCCTCTTCTGGTGTGCAGGTACACATGCAGGCAGAACATTGTATACATAATAAACAAACAAACAAACAAATAAATCTCTTTTTTTTTTTTTTTTTGAGACAGGGTCTCTCTGAGTACCCTTGGCTGTCCTGGACTCACTTTGTAGACCCTCCTGAGTGCTGGGATTATAGGCGTGCACAAATCTCTTTTTAAAAAATCTGCTGGATGGCTGGATGCGGTGGCACACACCCTTACCCAGCACTGGAGAGGCACAATCAAGCAAATCTTTGTGAGTTTGAGGCCAGTCTGGTCTATATAATAAGTTCTAGGACAGCCAGGGCTACACAGAGAAACCATGTTTAATCAGCAGCAGCAGCAGTGGGAGCAGCAGCAGCTGGGTGTGGTGCGCACACATTTGTGCCATGCCCAGGAGGCAGAGGCAGGTAGGTCTCTAGTGTCCACACAGCAAGTTCCAAGGCCGCATACACACTGAGAGTCACAGGATGTCTGGGCTTTGGCTTCTGCCTTTTCTCATCACATTAGGACACTTACAACAGAAACTGGCTCTGGAGGAGCAAGAGAACAAAAACACCACGTGACACATGCCCTCAGCTCTCACACTGCCCAGGACCTCATCTGCTGCCTGCTGGGTTTCTGGGGTATCTGAATTTGGGGCTGCCATCCCAATCCACAGAGGCTATTGTCATCACTGTCCCCTTGGAGGCTGGGCCACTGTCATCTAGAGACACTGCACCCCAGAATACAGAGCACACGGATGCACCACAGGCTTCTGCAGGGTTACCCAGCTACTGCCTCTCAGAGTGCTGATGCTCATCTGTTCACCTAACAAACTCCAGCTCCACAACCAAGGGGCCTGGGACCTCGGGGATGTCACATAACAACTTTGAACAACTTCAGGGCTGTTTTCTCCCTTATGTGGGGAACATAAAGGGCCCCACCTCTCAAGGTATCTGACAAGGGCTATATGCATCTCTTACTTGAGAAGGCATATTGCTCAGTGAATTGGTGCCCTGTTGTGGGTCTACCGCTGCCGCACTGACATGTCAAGGTAAGATTGTGCCAGTGAACATGCTCAGGCCAAGCCTCTCTCTCTCTGGCATAAACGCCACTATCTCTAGTCCCACTTTCGGGGGAAACGTAGGTTCTCAGTGGGCCCTCCTGTGGGCAGTACAGGCCCGGGAAGTGGTTAGAGCTGGCCCAGGAAGAAAGGGCCTTTTTCTTTTTCTTTTTTAATATTTATTTATTGTAATGTATGTGAGTGCTCTATCTGCATATACACCTGCAGGCCAGAAGAGGGCACCAGATCTCACTATAGATGGTTGTAAGCCACCATGTGGTTGCTGGGAATTGAACTCAGAACCTCTGGAAGAGCAGACAGTGCTCTTAACCTCTGAGCCATCTCTCCAGCCCCTAAAGGGCCCTTTTCACGTGAGGGGCTTCCTATCTAAGGAGGAGCGGATCCTGCTGGGTCTTCCCTGTGATCCCACAGCCCTGTGTGTATGAGAGAGAGAAAGACCTGTTTCCAAGGAAGAAATGACGGGAAGATAAGGGTCTGGCTGAGGCCTGAAAGAGGAGTCTAGAGTGGGTAATGGGACCTCAGGAGAACAAAAGAACACGAGAGGCAGCACTAGGCTGGGAAACTCCCCCTGGTCTGTCCTTGTCATCTTGTCACCACGGTGCTCTTCTCTCCCCCACTGGATCCCAACGTTTCCTCAGAGGAGGACAGGTTCAGAGGGGTAAACTGAGGCTCAGGAGCATTTACAGCACATGACCTAGAGGTAGACTCCTGGCCTCAAGGTGGCTCTGATGTGCTGGGAGCGGGGCACAGAGGAAAGGGAAAGCCTTACCATCTTCCACAGTCTGCTTGGTGCTGAGAATCCTGGTAAGAGAGAAGCCACTACAAGACACAGTCTTCTCACAAACTAGGAGGAAGCAGAGACCTGGAGCTGGCAAGTCCTACCAGTGGTCACACTGCAGGTCTGTGGTTAAGAGTGATTTTTATTTCTTCTTTCTTTCTCTGAGACAGGCTCTATGTATCCCAACATGGCCTCAAACTCACTATGTCGCAATGCTAACCTTGAACTCCTGATCCCCCTGCCTCCACCTCCCAAACTCTAGGACTGCAGGGGTGGGCCATCACACCCAACACTCTGTGTGTGGATTCTTATTGTAGTAGCTCACTCAGTGCCTGTGCCCTTTGTCCCAACCCAGGTGCCAATTTCTACTCACCAGTAGTACAGACCACTGGGCACCACCAGGAGCAGGGCAGGCCCCGGCATGTGGCTCTCGGCCTTGGAGGTAGTAAAACAGCCACTGAAGTACATGAAGAGGATGAGGAAGAAGGGAATGTACCTGTGACAGAGAGGCAGTGGTTTTACAAGCCTGACCAGGGACCACCCCCATCATCTTTCCACTGGTCCCTTGCATTGTCACATAGGGAGTCACCATGTGGCTTATAAAACCCTTGGAATGCACACTGTTCTACACCCAGTCTTTTCTGCCGTGGGAGTCAAGGTGGGAGGAATAGAAACTAAAAGGCGGAGCTGAAGAAAAGCCCCAGGCTCCTTGTGTTAAAACTGAAGTGAAGGGGTGGGTGCCATGGCAACCACACCCTGCCCAGCTTCCCTCTCTGGACCCATGCCCACCCTGTCCTTCATTTACATGGAGATGAGGGGATGTGGGGCTCTGTTTCATCCATGTGCCTCAAACACCAGCAAGTCAAGTGCCACACTAGCCAAAAAATGGGGATACCCAGCAGGGCTGAGGTAGGAGAGAACACGGCGCTGGGGGGAACCCAAGGAGAGCTGTGGAGCTCTCATTCACACTCAGCCAACAGTCCCAGCCTCATCCAAGTGCATGGCTTGTCTCCTCCCCACACAGAGGCTCCCTTTTTCTTTCCAACACACACACACACACACAAACACACACTCGCGTGTGTACAGTCATGCTCTTGCACACACAACCTTTTTCTGTCATGTGACACCCCTACCCTCAATACTCAGTGGCCTCCCCCCACCTCTCAGGAATTCCCAGGGCTGTTCCTTCTCTCTCCTCTTCTCCCAGCTTTCAGTGCAGAGTCACCTGGCAAAGTCAGGAAGAGCTGGCAGGAGGCCTGTTCTGAGGACGGCAGGACCGTGCAAACCAAGAGGATGAATCTCCCTAGCTTCAGACAGACCCACAGATATCAGGGCTGGGTGTGTGTTGAGGGAAGCACCTCAGTCCGGATGAGGCACCCAAGTGCATGGCTAGCCCATGACTGCCCAGCTGACAGCCACTCTCCCCTCCTCCCTCTGCCTATAGTTTATCCAGGGTAGCAGAGGAACCCTCATTATTTGAGCCCGGAATCATTGATTCTGACCCCAAAATTCTGAGATTCTCCTGAGTGGCAGGAGTGGTAGTAAGGAGATTCCCCAGGGAGTTCTAAGATGGGGAACACAAATTGTCCCCCCAAACCTGGCTCTGCTGGCTCTTCTCAGCTCCCTACATCACCATCTGACTCCTGCATCTAGTGTGTGTGTTTATCAGGGCTACGGTCCTCCCTCCCAGCCAGGCTCAGGCATGGCTAAAGCGAACAAACACCTGGTTGCTGCCCTCTAGTGGCCACTGTGGAAACTTCGGGTAGGAAGGAGGCAATAGGAGGCCCCCTTAGGGCTAAAGGGACAGGGTCTCCCAGGCACGCTGACCAGATGCTCCACTCAATACTTGGGTCCAGGAGGCCTTGTGCAGTATCTCCTGGTGCCTGGATCCTGGATGGAACCTTAACTCACCACATGCAGTGGCCCAGGTACTCGTCATAGTAGTAGAGCAGCTCAAAGGAGTCGATCTAAGAAGGCACAGGGGTGGCAAAGTGAGGGCGGCTGGGACTCCAGGCAACACCACTGCCCGCTCCTGCCCCTTTCACACCCCCTACCCCGCCCCCAGCACACACAACCACTCCCATTCCCTCCCTAGGGTGGCAGAGGGGCCACAGAGAGCCAGTCCCTGCACCGCTTTTTTGTTGTTGATGAGACAGGGCCTTGTTATATAAAGCAGCCTCATCTTGAACTTGTAGCAATTGGCTTCTCTTTGTGTCCTGAGTGCTGGGGTTACAGATGTGCACCCCACATCCAGACAGACACTGTGCCCCTTTGCAGTCTAGGAGCTTGCCAGCTTGGGTAGACAACAGTATCCTCACTTAGGTGTACGCTTGTATTTCAGCATTCCAGGCGGGAGGATGAGGAGTTCAAGGCCAGCCTTGGCTACTTGCGGCATGACTGGCTGGAGAACCCTTTTAGCCTCCAAGAACAGATGATCCCCAGTAGGGGCAGCCTTGGTAGAGTGGACAGGGATTTGGGCGGGGGCAGCCTCACCAGAGTCTCCGGCTTGAGATTCTTCATGATGGGGTTCTCTCTGACGGACAGGTGGTGCTGGTACCCACTGAAGAGCAAGCGGTGGTTGACTGAGTCGCCCACCAGGTGGATACTGGCTCCCATGATGAAGGTGATGATGCTGACGTAGATTATAGACCGTGGCAGTGTGCGGGGGGACCGCTCGATAAGCTGAAGGTGAAAAATGAGGCCCTTGCCTCCGTTACATTGTGATAACTTCTGCCTCCCTTCCCTCAGAAAAATGGGATAGAAAGTCCCTTTGGAGGTTAGGGGCTCCTTTGTAGGCCACCTAGCTCCAGACAAGGTGTGGGGTAAAGCCATCAGGGCCAGCTGAACACACCCTTCCTTTCCAGGAAGATGGGCTAGGTGGCAGTGTTAGAGGTGGTACCAGACCTTCAAGGCAGGAGTCCTGACAAGGCCAGGCCCTTCCACTACCCCAGGGTGTCCAGTATGTGTCTTGGGTGGGCTAGCGTGCTGCAGGGTCTGATTTTCAGGTGACAGGTCCCCAGAAAACAGAAAGAAAAATGTCAGGAAGTACAAAATAGGGGTGGGTGTTCCAAAACCACAGAAACTGTATTCTGAGGCTGTGCTTCGTCTAAATTTAGAGACTTGAAATGCCTTTCATTTTTAAATATTTTAAAGAAACATTTACCTATGTATATATTGTGTGTATTTATGTAGGTGCACATGTATTACGTAGGTGGGGGGACAATTTGTGGAAGTCATTTCTCTTCCGTCGTATGAGGATGAAATCAGGGTGTCAGGCTTGGCAGCAAGCACCTGACCTACTGAGCCAGCTTACCAGCACGTGTGTGTGTGTGTGTGTGTGTGTGTGTATGAGAGAGAGACAGACAGACAGACATACAGACAGACAGACAGAAAGGATGGAAAGGAGACAGGCCAGTCCGTACCTTGAGCAGAAGGAAGGGCGTGATGATATTGTAGGCCATGTGGAAGTAGTCCCCAACGCTCGGCTTGTTGAGAGGGAACCACTGGAGCGGGAACACCAGCTGGGGAAGAGAGCGTGCATTCACAGGAAGGCCTACAGGCCACAGGCCACCAGCCCTCACAGACACTAAGCTCTTCCTGTGTTCTCTGGGAACCCTGTTAGGAGCCCCAAGGCAAAAAAAAAAAAAGACTCCCAGAGAGAGGAACTGAGTCCCATAGACAGTAAATGGACGGACTGTCCCTGTCATGTATGATACACAGAAACCCAGGGCCTGTCTTAGGCTCTCTACATGATAGTTGTTTCGTTTTTACTGTTTTATGTAAACATGCATTTATAATCTAAAATCATTCCTAATTTGAAGTCCTTTCTTTTTCCTCTAACCATTTTTATTTTTTATTTTTTATTTTTTGGTTTTTCGAGACAGGGTTCCTCTGCGTAGTCCTAGCTGTCTTGGACTCACTCTGTCGACCAGGCTGTCCTGGAACTCACAGAGATCAGCCTGCCTCTGCCTTCTGAGTGCTGGGATTAAAGGCGAGCACCACTATGCCCCGCCCTTCCTAACCACTTTTATTTTTATTTATTTATTTTTAAAGATTTATTTATTATTATGTATACAGTGTTCTGCCTGCACGTACACCTGCAGGCCAGAAGAGGGCGCCAGATCTCATTATAGATGGTTGTGAGCCACCATGTGGGTGCTGGGAATTGAACTCAGAACCTTTGGAAGAGGAGACGGCGCTCTTAACCTCTGAGCCATCTCTCCAGCCCCTCCTAACCATTTTTAAAGCAAAACTCTGCTACCATATTTACATCCTTTTCATTCCACTGAATACCCATAGCACCAAACTCTTCTGAACTTCGCACCGTGCAGGTCTTTCACTCTCCTGATTAGGTTTGTTTCACAGAATTTCGTTTCCTTTTCCAGGCTACTGTGATCGGGACTGTCTTTCGTATTTCTCAGTCTGTGTCTGGTATGGAGGAAGTTTACTGATTTGGGTATGTTAATTTTGTAACCTGCTACTTTGCTGGAATTGTCTAGCAGCTCGGTTTGTTTTGTCTTGTGACAGGGTCTCACTACCTACCTCAGACAGGCCCTTAGACCACACGTTTACTATGGAAGGTTAAGTTGCCATTCATAGGAACAGCAATTTGCATACATTGCTGTAAAGGTATATTCTAGTGTAAAACAAGGCACAGGATGTAAGGCATGAAACAAAATCTCCTTTAGTTATATTAAAAAAAGAAATTTCAGCCATGCGTGGTGGCACATGCCTTTAATCCCAGCACTTGGGAGGCAGAGGCAGGTGAATCGCTGTGAGTTCGAGGCCAGCCTGGCCTACAAAGAGAGTCCAGGACAGCCAAGGCTACACAGAGAAACCCTGTCTCGAAAAAACAAAAGAAATTTCTATATATGTTTACACAAACAGAGAAAGGAGTGGACAGGTGTGCCCCAGGCCCTCAGAGGTGGGACAGGAAAGCCTGACACTTCCTTAGTTTGGGACTTCTAACTGTTCCTCTCAGTACTTGGAACTGGCTTTACCTTAGTCATTACAATCTGATCAGTTGCAGTATGCAAAACCAGCTGGCAGGCTCCACCGCCAGGTGACAGTGCCACGCCAGGACAGTGGCAGTGAGGGAGGCCACAGACATGCTGTGCCTCCTTCCCACGCCCTCTGACTCAGCCTCACACTTACCATGGCAATGGGGCGGCCGAAGTCCAGAAGCCAGTTCTGCAGTGTGAAGTAGAGCCAGAGGTCAAAGTGGAAGGGGGCTGTGCGGTCTGTCTCCTCAGCCTTCGCGGAGCCGTGCCTGGCAAGGAAGGAGGCTAACGTCAGCCCTCTGGCCATCAACCCAAGAGAAAGGCAGAGGTCCCAGCACTTAAAGGCAGGACACACATGTCATCCAGGACTGAAAACTGCTCTGTGACTCAGGAAGTAACTGACCTATGGGCAAAGTAACAGTCACGCTTCCATTATAAAATGGTAGGGGCAAAACATGAAAGACATCAGGCGCGACGAGACTGTGGCAGCAGGCAGCCTTCACGAAGCACCCACTGTCTCTCAGGAACCATGGGTGTGCTTGTGTGAGTTCTTTTGTTTACTTGTTATGTACTGGTTTTTGTTGTTATTTTGAGGTAGGATTTCTCTGTGTAGCCCTGGCTAACCTGGACTTGCTTTGTAGACCAGGCTGGCCCCGTCTGCCTGGCATTGCCACTCCCTACGGGAGGGCTTCTCTGAGAAAGCTTTTTCCAAACCATAGCAGCCCTACAGGAGGCAAGCATTTCCTCACTAACTCAGGCCGGTGGTGGCTGCACGGGCCTGGGTTGTACTCTTCCATCTAGGCTTTCAAGAGAGGAGCTTTTATTTAGAAAGAAAGAAAGAAAGAAAGAAAGAAAGAAAGAAAGAAAGAAAGA
>OU015749.1:117654362-117675721 GCA_907169655.1 Acomys percivali | reverse complement strand
AGAAAGAAAGAAAGAAAGAAAGAAAGAAAGAAAGAAAGAAAGAAAGAAAGAAAGAAAGAAAAAGAAAGAAAGAAAGGCAGTTATTTATTTGGCCGTATGAGCATGCTCACGTGCCATGCCATGCCATGCATGTGGAGGTTAGAAGGCTTTGTTCAGAATTCCTCTCTTTTCTACCATGTAGGTCCTGGTGCCTCAACCCACAGAGCCATAGCAGCAGCCCAAAAGGGGAGAGCATTAAGGCTCCCCAAGTCTCCATACCATCCCCCCCCCGCCCGGCCAGCAGAGTCCGAGTCCTCTTAGAGCATGTTACTACCCAGACAAGCCACTATTAACTCCTAAAATGATGGGGATAATGTCATTATCCTGTGTGTGTGGCCATAACAGGCATGGGGTGACATGGCTCCCCGACCTCCAGAGTTGTCAGCGCTGTCCCTGGCTGGGACTGACTTAAAGCTGTCACTGTGGCCACTTCAGTAGCCCTCCCCTATGAGCTGAGCAGCCTAGGAAGGCGGTCCCAGGCCAGGGAGGCAAGCCCTTGGGTCCTGTAGAAAGCAAGGCAGGTAGGGTAGGGATTCCCGAAGTCAGCATAGCTTCTGTCCCTGGACATAGTGCCCCCCACCCCTGCCCCGCCACTGATCATGATGCTACAACCTTTAGCATCTCAGCTAAGGGCAGGCAGTGGCATCGGAGGCAGGAGCTGTTCTCTTACGGCTTTCAGCTGAAGATGCTGAGGCTCTGAGGTCAGAGGTTAGCCACTGTTGCCCACACAGTAAAGAGCTGTGGTGACTATTTTTATCACTTCTTCCCCAACTCTTCTTCCCAAAGAAGGCTTGGCCAGTTGGGGATTGAGCTCCTTCTGATGCTGGCTGTGTAGGATGCAAGCCTCCAGAGTGTCAGTGGCCAAGGTTCCACCCTCCAGGGACAGCCAAGAGAAAAAGAAGTGGCCTCAAAGAAAGTGTGTGTGTGTGTGTGTGTGTGTGTGTGTGTGTGTGTGTGTGCGCGCGCGCACACACGCACGCAGATGCATAGTGTTCTTGTGTCCCATGGCAGGCTGCCTCAGGCCATATGTGCTGGCACCTTCCTTTTTGTTGGGGGTACTGAGCTCATCCTAACTGCCACTGAGATGCAGGAGCTCTGGATAATCGAGGGTCTCTGTGCGATTAATGGCCTTCTATTCCGATCACTAAAATAAGGCAGCTGGCATCTGAGGTCCACCCAGATCAGCGGAGCTAGGAACAATATATATAACCTACAAAAAGGAAGGGGACTTTAAAGGGGGGTGGGGGGGCACCTTTAACCAGGAAGAAAAGCTGCCTGTGAGCAGGAGGGAAAGGCCTGAGGGAGGAAGAGAGAAGGCACCGCAGAAATCCCAGGCCTATCAGGGTAAAATGGTAAAGGCTGGCCAGGCCGAAGACAGGGCAACATTCAGGTTAAGCACACAGACTGCTCAGAGTTCAGCGAGAGCCCCCAACAGAGTCCCGGTTTATTCCTTCCTCATTAGGCCCGTCAGGACAGCAGCGAGTGATGCAGAATTTGGAGGGAGGAAGAGAGTGCCCTCAGTGTTTCATTCTGAAACCCCAAATTCAATCAGAGGTGGGATGTTTAGTATAAAGAATAAAGGGGTCAGAAGGTGATGCTGCACACCTTTAATCCCCATACCCTGGAGACAGAGGCAGGTGGCTCTGTGCCTGGTCTACACAGAGTGAGCCAGGACAGCCAGGACTACAAAGAGAAACCCTGTCTCAAAAAACCGAAAACGGGGTGGGGGTGGGGGTGGGGAGGGGGGAAGAAAGGAAGGAAAGAAGAAAGAATAGAATAAAATAAAGGGATTTTGAAGGCCCACAGGGAAGGTAGGGAAGGGGGGGGGGCACTTGGTGCTTGCCTCTAGAAGTTCCTGACTCACACTAGAGGCTCAGCAACACTTTCTTCCTCTATCCCAGGAAGCACTTCAGCCAGTGGGAACCCTGGCATGGGTCCAGCCTAGCTCAGTAGGGCAGGTGGGGATAAGAGGAAGCAAGAAGGAAGAAAGGAAGACGCTGGCGTGGGACTCAAGACTAATAAATGTGGATTGTTGCAATCCCCGCTCTGCTCTGCAGGTCTTTCTGTGAGCTTGCCGTCTGTGTGCTTCTCCTCACCTGAGAAAAGTTGTCCTTTCCCATCAACACACAGACAAAAGCCTGACAAACATCCGAAGGGTTTTCCTCTGTGGGACTTTGACTGTGAAGGCCGATGGCACAGGGGAAAGGTACACACACACCCCCCCCCGACCCCCACCGCCCAAAGCTTCTATCAGGAAGATGAGTAACCTCAAGCTTGCCCCAAGTTCCTGATTCTAGACATCACAGGCTGAGCCCCTCGTTGGGCTGGGCTGGTCCTAGGTCCCCATCACCAGCAATCCTGGACAGTGATGAAAGCACAATGCCAGGTAACCTGAAGCAAGGCCAGTCTTTGCTCTTGCTCCCCTCCACAGCTCCCCAAGTCTACTACATGGGGGAAGCTGATACCACGACAGCTGGGAAGCCAGTACCACACAGCAGCATCTGCAAGCCTGGACATCGCCAGAAAAGAAAAGAGCTTCTTTAGGGAAGTAAACAGAGAACCGTGAGTGGGGGGGGATATAGAGACTGACTTTGAGCTCTTTATAATGGATGATGAAATACCAGACGTAGTGAGACAGAAGCGTTTTAATAAAAGATGAGGAAGTGCAGTAACAAAAAGGAAAAAAAAAACCCAGATAACTAAGAGCCAGGAGTGGTGGCGCACACCATTGATCCCAGCACTCAGTAGGCAGAGGCAGGTGGATCTCCGTCAGTGCTAGACCAGCCTGGTCTACAGAGCAGAGTTCCAGAACAGCCAGGGCTACATAACAACAGAAAGCCAAAGACAGCTTAAATACTATAAACATGGTATCCTGACTTCCAATGCTGAGAATGAATCCACAGATAACAGGCAGAAAACAACAGTGTCAGCTGCAAGTGTGAAAGAGAATTTGACCCCCCCTGGCGCATGGGCAGCTGAACTTGTGTAACGTTTCTGTGCATTGAACAGGTCGAGCCTCGGTCGGATGAGGATCCCTACCCAGCTCAGCTCTGGACCTGTTTCCTTAACAATGGAGCTGATGAGGCAATACTTAGAGGAGTAAAAGGCCTTGACATGACACGCTGCTCAGGAACGTGCCTACAGGCCAATCTGCCCCAGTGCAAGCAGGATAGAGTGTATATACAAACTAACATGGCTACTGTGTTACTAGGCCACGGAGAGATCTTGGGCTGGCCATCAGGTGGAAATGGTGCCTGACACAGCACTGCGCATGCTCAGAGGATGGTTTCCGCATCAGAAACTGAACAGCCCGCACATTCTTCAGGAACAATGAAAAGAGCCTGCTTGAGCCCAGTCTCCCAAAACTTCCCCCAAACCACACCAGGAGCTCCCAAAATCCACCTGGAGCCCACACCAGTGCTCAAAACTCTCCCGTGGCTCTTTGGTACCTGTGGGATACGGGGTATACTTTTGGGAGGGTATACATTTTTAACAGGTCATTTGGGGTGAGGAAGGTACGGGGACGACTGTTCAAGAAGCAGCCTTCTTTTCAGGATTGGTACCTCCTCAGACTTCGGATTCTACAGCCTTCTTGTCCAACTCTGGGGCATTCTGAAGTCGGTCCCGCCCTGTCGTTTTCTCTTACACCTGTGACTTGTCCAATACCAGTGCACTCCTTACATTTCCTCACATGCTTCCACTGGCTACCGTGTCCAGTTTCTGCAGCGGTAGGGATTGAACGCAGGGCTTCCTGCATGCTATGCAGTCACTACCGACTGAAATAAACCCCCAGAGAAATCTGCTTCTGAGCCGGGCAGTGGTGGCGCAAACCTTTTAATCCCAGCACTCAGGAGACAGAGTCTCTGTGAGTTCAAGGCCAACCTGGCCTACAGAGCGAGTCCAGGACAGCCAGGGATACACAGAAAAACTGTCTCGGGGGTGGGGCGGGGGGAGAAAGAAAGAAATCTGCTTCTGCCTTCTCAGTGATGGGATTAAAGGCATAACCACTATGCAGGGCCTAAAAGCCTTAAGTGTCCTCTGCAGAGTCCTGCACTGCTCATCTCCTCCAGAAAGCCCTCCAGGATTAGCAGTCACCTCCATTGGCTCCGACTTTCCTGTTTGCCACATGGCACAGCGCTAGGCGCAGAACAGGTGCTTAATCAATACAGATGACATGCGGGGAACGCTTATGGTCATTGAATCGGATGGAGGAGCACTGGAGGGAAAGATGAAAGGGCGGGTTTTGTGCCTCTGGCTCTGCCCCTCCACCCAGAAAAACCCCAAACATCTCCCCTCTGAGGGAAGGGTCCTCTCATTCAGGGAGCGTGCCACTACCCGCTGTCCCCGGTTAACCGGCTCACTTTCCTACCCCACTCCAACCTCCAGCCTCCGGATTCAGAACAGAGTCAAAGTCCTGGCCAGAGCAGGAGGCTCCCGAAAATTTGCAAGTGGCACGGGGACTCAGCAGATTTGGCCCGGGTGACCTCCGAGTAGCCTGCCCCAGCGGTTCCCCTAATCCTAGCGAGGTCTCTTCAAACTCCGGGGCCTCACGCGGCCTCCCTGTCCCCGCTCCGCGCGCACCTGGCCTGCACGAACGCGGCACCGGGGCCTCCCGCCGCTCCCGGGAGCTGCCGTCTCCGGGCCGCTGCCTCCATGGCCGCCACGCTCGGCCTCGCCTTCCCGGGGGAGTGACGGCTGCGTGGGCCGCGAGGCGCCTCTGCACCCTGCGCGGGGAAGCTTGGGCGGGAGGCTAGGTCCCGGGGCGGGCCGGAGGGCAGGGGAGGGGGAGGAGCTGGAGAAGGGGGGGCGGAGGCGGGAGGAAAGCTCCCGGAGAAACCGGTAGAGGGAGGAGGGTGGGGAGGGGCTTAGGGAGGGAAGGGAGAGAAGGACCGTGTCGGAAGGAGGAGTGGGGAGGGACTGAAGGAGGAAGAAGAAAGGGGAGAAGGAAGGAGAATGGCTGGGTGGAGGGCAAGGGTGGAGTAGAAGACTAGAGCAGGGCGATCTCCGCTTGAGAAGGAGGGGCTTAATCTATGTCCTACGTCTTGGTCTGAGCTGGGTCTGTACACGCTTGAGGATGCCTGGCGCCTGGGTGCTGGTTTGCTTGCTTGTTTGTTTGTTTTCTGGGTCCTCTGCATTTCTTCAGGAAGGAAGCCTTGCCTAGCTAGGCTGAGAGTACTGGATGGAGGTGAACTGGAAACCCGGAATGATCAAGCCGTGAGGTCATCAAAAGGCCTGAGGTCTTTGAGCCCTCAAACTGCACTGAGAGCCCACCTTTCTCAGATTAAAGACTGCTCAATAAACTGTCAACTCTGTGCTTTTGTAATGATTTAGAAAATAAGAAATAATAGAATAAGATGCCAGGCAACATATGTGTGTGTGTGTGTGTGTGTGTGTATAATTTTATTATATGTATAATTTTGTTTATTTGTTTATTTTGTTTTTTGAGACAGGGTTTCTCTGGTGTAACAGCTCTAACTGTCCTGGAACGCTCTCTGAAGAGCAGGCTGGCCTCAAACTCACAGAGATCCGCCTGCCTCTGCCTCCCAAGTGCTGGGATTAAAGACGTGTGCCACCACTGCCTGGCTTCAGATATTATATTATATGAGGCTTATTAAATGAGTATGGGGAGAGAAGGAAAGAAGGGAGGGGCCCCCCAGAGAGAGAGAGACAGAGACAGAAGAAGAGAGAAAGAAGTAGAGAGAAAGGGGCTAGGTGGGTCTGTCCTTTTCTATAGCCCTGGGCAGGGCCACGCCCCCGTGGCAGGTAGGCAATGACATCAGAGGTAGGCAGACTGAAGCAGAATCCTAACAGTTTTGATAGGTGAAGAGCATAGAAAAGTGATGACTTCTCTCGCGTTTGGGGTGACAATGAGGTGGTTCTGAACCCAGTCCTGGCTTTGTCATTCCAGCTTGGCTTGGGGAAAGGCACACACCCCTCCCTCATTCAAACATATTACCTACCTTGTGAGTTCTGTGTAAGGAGGAACCGGTGAGCCCTGTTCAGAAGTGCCCCTGTTCGTAGCTAGTAACAGAGACATGAAGGTTGTGTAGACACGGAGGGGACAGGCAAGTGTGAACTGAACGTGAGAAAGAACTCCTGGCAGAGGAGTCAGCAAGAATGCTGCAGGGCTGGAGAGATGGCTCGGCAGTTTAAGAGCACTGTCTGCTCTTCTTGAGGTCCTGAGTTCAATTCCCAGCAACCACATGGCAACTCACAACCATCTACACTGAGATCTGATGCCCTCTTATGGCGTGCAGGTGTACATGCAGACAGAGCACTCATATACATAAAATAAATAAAATCTTTTTTTTTTTTTTTGAGACAGGTTTCTCTGTGTAGCCTTGGCTGTCCTGGACTCACTTTGTAGACCAGGCTGTCCTCGAACTCACAGCAATCTGCCTGCCTCTGCTCCCCCCAACCCCCCCACCCCCATCCAAGTGCTGGGATTAAAGGTGTGCGCCACCACCACCCAGCAAATAAATAAAATCTTAAAAAAAAAAAAAAAAAAAAAAAGAATCACTCACCCACCTTCCACTATAATCCCCTCCCCTTTCCTGTCCAGAGGCTGGCTTGGAATGGAAAGTTCTGTGCGAGCCACACTGCCTGCCTGCTCAGGGAAATGAATGACAGAGTCTGAGGTGGGGGAGGGACAGGTTTAGATTGGGCCTCCTCCATCCTAAGGACCACCAGAAGCAGCTGGAGGGCACACTGGCAGGAGACTGGCATATACCTACATTTAGGCATGGCCCATGCCCAGGTGGGTGAGAATAGGCAGAACTGGAGGTGCAGCCTGTAGGGTACTAGGTTCTAATGAGGGCCCTGGACTGGAGCAGTATGGTGGATGGAGGGATGTGAGGCTTAAGGAATGGTGTGAAAAGTATCCTTGGCTGCAAGGAGTGGGGCAATCTCCCTTTGGAAGTGGGTTAGAGCAAGCACAGGGTAAATGAAGCATCATCTTTGGGCACGTGAAGTTGGGTTGGGTCAGGATGCAGCTGGACCGATGGGTCTGGAAGCTCAGGCAACATGTTGATCAGGGCCTAGCAGATGGACTTGTCTGTCTCAGGGACATAGATGGCATCCAAACCCTAGAGATTATGTCCCTATGAGAAAAGAGAGCAGAAACCAACTACAAGGCACAACTGCCTAAGGTCCAGTCTATCAGTGCCTCAGATAAATTGCTCAGCCCCTCCCAGCCTCAGTTCGCTCATCTGTAACAAGGGGAAAGCTCTTTCTTTCTTTCATTTTAGGACATGGTTTCTCTGTGTAATAGCCCTGGACTTGCTGGCCTCAGATTCACAGAGATCCACCTCCCGAGTGCTGGGATTAAAGGCGAATGCCACCATGTCTGGTGGGGACAGCTATTTCATCTACAGCTTTGAGAGTATGATGGGTAAAGGAATGCATGAGCTCCTTGCAGACCATCTGATACTGTCGGACTGGTTTTGTTGAAGTGTGTGTGTGTGTGTGTGTGTGTGTTCTTGAATGTGCGCACATCAGGCAGGTTCATGTGGAGGCCAGAGGTCTTCCTTGGGTGTCTTCTTCAGTTGTTCTCTCTCTTATTTTTGGAGACAGAGCATCTCACTGGGCCTGGAGCTTATCAATTTGGCTGGACTGGCTGGTCAATGAGTAGCATCAGGGATCTACCTGTCAGTTGTCCCAGAGCCCAGGGTCCGCTTCTTCCCTTGGGGCATCCAATGCTGGACTAACTGAGAGGGTGGGTCTGCAGGATCCAGTGAAGGGTGGTGGTGGTGAAAGGGAGGGATGCGAGAGGGGGTTAGGAGGTTATATCTCCATCCCTGATACAACTCTTTCAGTAATATAGCCCGGCTAGCCCTTTTTAGCTCTTCCAGCTGCCTCTGTTTCCTAGCAGTGGGTAACAAATGTGTCCCATACACTTGGCTTTTCAAGTGCAGCCTGGGGATCCAGACTCAGGTCCTCATGCCTGTGTAGGACCACTCTGCAAACGGAGTTGTGTGTCCCGCTCTGGACTGGTTATTTCTACGAGCCTCTTCTGAGGGCCTCTTCTGTGGCACTGAAGGAGGGGTGGGCCTTGGTGTTTGTTTGTTTGTTTGTTTGTTTGTTTGTTTCTGGAGGAGTTTTATTGAGATGACTTTTCCTTGCTTCAGTCAGACCTTCATGGTCTACTTGACCATGGGAGGCTGGGGCTTTCTGCCTCAAGGTCCATCTCCACCAATCCAGAGGCTACATCTAGGTTGTTACTATGCCAACTCTACCAAGTGGTACATTTATTTTGATGCATTTTTATTTTATTTTCTTCCTTTGTTTTGTTTCATTTTTTTTGTTTTTGTTTTTTTAAATAGGATCTTATGTAAAACAGGGTAGCCTCAAACTTACTATATAGCTTAGGATGGCTTTAAACTTTTGATGCTCTTGTCTCCACTTCCTGGGTGCTTTGCTCAGTTTCAGGGCTCTTGGAAGCCAGGTGTGGTGGCGCAGGCCTTTAATCCCAGCACCCAGGGGAGGCTGAGGCAGGTAGATCGCTGTGAGTTCGAGGCCAGCCTGGTCTACAGAGTGAGTACTGGACAGCGAGGACTACACAGAGAAACCCTGTCTGGAAAAAAAAAAAAAAAAAAGACTCTCACATGACAACACCCAAGCTGGGCCCTCGGTTTAATTCCCAGGAATCTGATCTGCAGATTGATGCCAGTGTAGCCTCCCCAGTCTGACCCCAATCTCTCCCAATCTCTCTGTGGCTTTGCAATGCTGCTGGGCTGCAAAGGGAGGGGGCTGAAGTACCCAAATGTGACCATGAATTTAATAACCCTTTGGTGGGCTTCCAGTCATCAGAGATGAGGCCGTATGTTGCGGGGGGGAAGGGGGGAAGGAGGGGTTGAGGGAGCCTGTGACCCATTTATTTAAGTACCAACAAATCAGCCGCCAAGAGGAGGAGTCCAGGCTGCTGGGGCCGGCTTTCCTGCCTGAGCACAGCCCTGAATCCGAGTCTGATGGGACTCACACTTTCCCAACCCATCAGCTTCCTTGCAGGACACCATCTCCTTCAGCTCTTGCATGAAACGGAAATATGCTGTGGACAGTAAAGTGAATGCCAGCTCCTGGGCACCGAGGGGCATGCATCTTCAGGGTCTTGCTTGTGACTTTCTGAGGGACATGATTTCTGCACAGCAAATGTTGGCCTCAGTTCTCAGAGCTTTAGTTTCAGTGGCCAGCCATCGAATTTGTAGAGGAGCCCTTAGTGGTTATCATGAGCAGAGCTGGGCTTTTTCTTGTTTGTTTTTGCTCATTTTGGTGTTTTGTTTTGCTTTGTTTTGTTTTGTTTTGTTTTTCAAGACAAGGTTTCGCTGTGTAGCTTTGGCTGTCTTGGAAGCCAAGACCAGGCCTGTAAGTCACTTGTAGATCAGGCTGGCCTAGAACTTACAGAGATCTGCCTGCTTCTGCCTCCCCATGTCCTGGCATTAAAGGCGTGCACCACCATTGCCTGGTTGAGTTAGGCTTTTCTTTGACCGATGTTGCTTATTCCTTCCCAATGCCAAGTGCACCCAGCGTTTATTTGCTTTAGGTTGTTCTGTTTTACTGCAAACCTCTGAGTTGCTTTGCAGTCAGGGATGACCTTGAACTCTGATCTTCCAGCCTCCACCTTGCCATAATTTTTCTTTTCTTTCTTTCTTTTTTTGTTTTTTTGTTTTTGTTTTTTGGTTTTTCAAGACAGGGTCTCTCTGTGTAGCCTTGGCCTTGGCTGTCCTGGACTCACTTTGTAGACCAGGCTGGCCTCAAACTCACAGTGATCCATCTGCCTCTGCCTCCTGAGTGCTGGGATTAAAGGCGTGTGCCACCACACCCGGCTTCGGCGCCATAGTTTTTTAAAATATTTATTTATTTATTTATTATTATTATGAATACAGTGCTCTGCCTGCATGTACATCTGCAGGCCAGAGGAGGGCATCAGATCACATTATAGATGGTTGTGAGCCACCATGTGGTTGCTGGGAATTGAACACAGGACCTGTGGAAGAGCAGTCAGTGTTCTTCACCTCTGAGCCATCTCTCCAGCCCCCCTTGCCATAATTTTTTTAAAAATCATTTACACCGGGCAGCGGTGGCGCATGCCTTTAATCCCAGCACTCGGGAGGCAGAGGTAGGCGGATCACTGTGAGCTAGAGGCCAGCCTGGTCTACAAAGTGAGTCCAAGATAGCCAAGGATACACAGAGAAACTCTGTCTCAGAAAAAAAGACAACAACAAAAAATTACTTATGTCTACAGTGTTGCACCTGCATGTACACCTGTAGGCCAGAAGAGGGCAGGGCCTCTGGGAGAGCAGCCATCTGGTGCTCTTAACCTCTGAGCCACCTCCCCAGGCCCCATCTTGCCATATTTACAGTCCCATACCACAGCATCTGCCTGCTGCCATCACAGTTTCACCTTTCCCTAAATTTCATGGAATGGCTCAGGATTTTGTGTTGAAGTTTTTCGATGGTGTCATGGTTTTGCGATTCAGCCATGGCCTGTCTGTACCAGGGCCTCAGCTGCTCTTGAGAGGGACCAGGCTCCATTACTTGGATGATTCACAGCGAGTTTAATCCAGGCAACTGTGAATGCTCTTATGGTGTTTTTTTTGTTGTTGTTTTTTGTTTTTTTTTTGTTTTTGGTTTTTTGAGACAGGGTTTCTCTGTGTAGCCTTGGCCATCCTGGACTCACTTTGTAGACCAGGCTGGCCTCGAACTCACAGTGATCCGCCTGTCTTTGCCTCCCGAGTGCTGGGATTAAAGGTGTGTGCCACCACACCCGGCTCTCTTATGTTGTTTTTAATTTGGAGATATTACAGTAAGGCTGCTAGGAACATATCCAGCACAAGCCTTTGTGTAGACAGAAGCTAGAAAAACACCTAAAGATGGGATGGCTGGGTTATGTTGCCAACACGTAATTGACTTTATAAGAAAATTTGAACTGTTTTCCAAAATACCTGTACCAACTCAAGTGATGTATAATTGTTGTAGAAAGGATCTATAATAATAAATATATATAATATACTATATAAAATCTTGGAAACCTGAGCGGGTCAGAGGTTGTGCACGCCTTTAATCCCAGCACTCGGGAGACAGAGGCTAGAAGATCTCTGTGAGTTCCAAGACAGTCAGGGCTACACAGAGAAACCCTGCCTCAAAAACCAAAACAACCAAAACCAAAAGCCTCTGAGATGCTCCATCTTGCGGGAGGCATGAGGGATTGACTATTTCTGAGCTTAGAGCAGCGGGTGACCAACTCCAGCCTGCTGGAAAGCCACACTGAGTTTAACTCCTTTGGCCTCAAGGTTCCTCATGCCTGAAGTTTAAGAGAGAAGCTCTTAACAGGGTCCTTTACCTCCATTTCTGTCTCTCACAGACACTCCTTTGTCTTTCCTGACCTTCCTGGGATGGGGCTTCAGCGCCAAAAGCAGAATCAGGCCAAAGCAATCTATGCATAATACATGGATGACCTAGGAATTAACTTTCCACCCAATGCAGAAAAGCCTCCTTGTTGGACATTAAATTAACTATTCATTGGCTTGGATACAAGATCCCCCACCGAACAATAAGCAAGTTATAATTCTTAATGGGCCCAGCAGGCAAAACTTCCCAGCTAGACAATAAACCGGAGGCAGTTGTCAGGTACTTGTCAATCAATAAGCATCTGTGGGCTGCAGCAGGATGAGGCACACAGGCCAGTATTCCCCCTTCCCTTTCTTCCTTCCTTTTCTATGTTATGTGGCGTAGTGTGAGGAGTGTGAGGTATGTACTTGTGATATGGATGTGTGTACTGGGGCATCATCACCCGCTGGTGTGGAGGCCCAGTGTCTCCAGCAGGGGGTCTTCTGCCTTTATTGTGTGAGCCAGTGTTCCTCACCGAGCCTGAGGCTCACCAGTTGGGCTGGGCTAGCTAGCCAAGGAGCTTCAGTGATGCGAGGTCCCCCCACTCCCCAGTGCAGGCTTTGTGCTGCCACACCTGGTTTGTACGTGGGTTCTGGAAAGCTGAATGCAGCTCCTAATGCTTGTGGGACAGGCACTTTACAGACTGAGCCATCTCCCAAGAACCCCCTCCCCTTCCTGCTTTGTTGTTGGTTTTTTTTCTCCTGACAGGTTATCATACTACGTAATCGTGGCTAGCTTGGAGCTTCCTATGTAGACTGGGCTGGCCTTGAACTCACGGACTTCTGCCTGCCTCTGCCTCCTGAGTGCTGAGACTAGAGGTGTGCATCACCTCTTTTTGAGAGGTGGTCTCATGTGTCTCCTCAAACTTACCATGTAGCCAAGGATGACTTTGAATTCCTGATCCTCCTGCCTCCTCCTCTGGAGTGCAAGGATTATAGATTTATAAAACCATGCCCAGCTTCTCTGATTTTGTTTGTTTGTTTTTGTTTAGACAGAATCTCACTGTGTAACCCTGGCTGGCCTGGAACTCTCTATATTGGCCAAGCTGTCTTGAAACTTACAGAGATTCCCTTGCCTCTGCCTCCTAAGTGCTGGGATTAAAGCTGTGTAGCTATGGAAGTATTTTTAAATCTTATTATTTTAAGCTTGTAAAAATTCTATATGAGGGGCTGGAGAGATGGCTTAGAGGTTAAGAGCACTGACTGCTCTTTCAAAGGTCATGAGTTCAATTCCCAGCAACCACATGGTGGCTCACAACCATCTGTAATGAGATCTGGTGCCCTCTTCTGGCCTGCAGGCAGAATACTGTATAAATAAATAAATCTTTAACAAAAATTCTGTATGAATTATTTTGCCTATGTGTGTGTGTGTGTAATGCCCACAGAAGCCAGAAGAGGACAGTAGATCCCCAGGAACTGGAGCTGCAAACACTTGCGATCCACCATGTGGGTGCTAAAAACTCAATGCTGGTCATCCCCAGAACCAACAGGGCTATCAACCACTGAGCCATCTCCACAGTCCTTATGGCAGTATTTTTAATGAAAGACAATAAATCTGCATTCCTCCTCCGTGTGTGTGTGTGTGTGTGTGTGTGTGTGTGTGTGTGTGTGTGTGTGTACAGATGCTAGCCAAATGCTCTACCACTGACCTGTACCCCTAGCTACTATTTCTTTAATATAACCTAAAACTAATAGGCAAACAGTAGGTAACAGTGTGCTTTTACAAAATGTTGGGAGAAGAACTCTAATGGCTTTTGCTTCTTTATGAAAACGGAACTGAGATCTACTGAGATTTTGAGTCTCACACTGGGTCACAATGGCGTGGAACTCACTATGTCGACCAGCTAGCCTTGCATTCTGAGCTCTGCTGTCTCTGCCTCACAAGTGCTGGGTTAAAGGCATTTGCCACCATGCTTGGCTTCAAAATAATGGTCCTGCCACCACCTTTGTCCTGTGACCTTTTACTATGCCTTTTTCTTTTCTTTTCCTATTTATTTATTTATTTATTTTTAATCAGAGTTGGATTCTCTCTCTCTGGACAGGTCCACAGTAGAGGTCAGGGATAATTTTTAGACAATATGCTTCAAGATTTACAGGTCACATCCCTGACAGGTTTCATGCAAATACACACACACACACACACACACATTTTCTTCTTCTTTTTTTTTTCTTTTCTTTGTTTGTTTGTTTTTTTGAGACAGGGTTTCTCTGTGTTAGCCTTGGCTGTCCCAGACTCGCTTTGTAGACCAGGCTGGCCTCAAACTCACAGCTATCCACCTGCCTCTGCCTCCAGAGTGCTGGGATTAAAAGCGTGCGCCACCACGCCCTGCTTTCTTCTTTTTCTTTACTTCTTCTTCCTGAGATAACATTTGGTCACGCAGTGGAGGTGGCCCTGATCTCCCAGTCTTCTTGCCTCAGACCCCCCAATACCTGGAACACTGGTATGTACCACCACAGTACTTTGGTAATCATTCTTTTAAAACTTAGCCTATGTGGACTGCTGATACAGTGCAGTCAGTAAAGTGCATGCCTCACAAAAATGAGGGTGTGAGTTTGACTCCTCTGATCCAGGTTAAAACAAACAATAAACACTGAACATGGTGGCGCACACACACTTATTATTCCAACACTGAGGGGGCAAAGGCAGGAGGATCTCTGGGGTTTGAGAGCCAGCCTCTATTCACATGGGTAAGCTCTCCTGGAGGAATGAATGATGATGGAGGAAAATGCCTAGTGTTGACCTCTGGCCTCTATAGTCACACCTACCAGCACAGACCTGAGCGCGCACACACATAAAAACAACACACGTGCCGGGGGTGGGGGTGGGGCGGGTGGCACACGCCTTTAATCCCAGCACACTCGGGAGGCAGAGGCAGGTGGATCCCTGTGAGTTCGAGGCCAGCCTAGTCTACAATGTGAGTCCAGGACAGCCAAGGCTACACACAGAAACCTTGTCTCGAAAAACCAAAACCAAAACCAAACCAAACCAAAACAACACACGTTACTAGAGGAGAAGTAAGGGGTGGGGTGGGAATGGTGTGGTTTTAGTGCAAGGCTCTGGGCTTGATCCTCCGCATTATAAGAGAGAAAACCGGTACCTTAGGATGCTGATGAACTAGGATTGTTCCATGTACCAATCAGACTTGGAGGAGTTGAGAACAGGTTTTTCTTGTTTTCTGTTTTTGTGCATTTGTGTGTACTGAATTTGAAGCCAGCCTGAGCCCTTTTCTCAAAAACATGAGCAAAATCATCTTACCACCGCTAAAATCAAATAAAAACCAAGGAGCTGAGGCAGGAGGGACAAGGAAAGGCTGGGTGCTCTTGCAGTGGCAAGGACCTGTCGTTCCCACTCTGAAGTCGTCTCAGCGCACAAAATATAGGAACTACATTTCCCAGAATCCTTGGTCACGGGAGCGGCCAGCCCCAGGGATTGAAAAAGGGACGTTCTCCTGAGAGGTTTGTCACGTGAGAAGGAGGGAGCGATCTGCCTGTGCAGAGGTGCTACCGGCCCTTGCATAGGCTGAAGGGCGCTCCCTGCAGCTTCCGGGTGTGTGTCTAATGATCGCCTGCAGGGGCGCTGCAGCTCGCGCTCAGGCGTGGGAGCTGCTCCGAAGCACTTAATCTTGTTACTGGGGCTCCACGTTGGAGCTGCGGTTCAAGCTGCCTTGCTACCTCAGCCTTCCTGAAGATCTTCTAAGCCCCGAACTTTCTGTACTTCGTACTTAAGTACTTAAAGACCATTTTTTGCTTTTTAACTCCAAGCTCATTTTTTAGAATCTGCTATATGATAACGGGCAAACTGACTCAAGTCCTTTCTTTCTTTCTTTCTTTCTTTCTTTCTTTTTTTTTTTTCAAGACAGGGTCTTTCTGTGTAGCCTTGGATGTCCTGGACTCACTTTGTAGACCAAGCTAGCCTTGAACTTACAGTGATCCGCCTGCCTCTGCCTCTTGAGTGTTGGGGTCCATCATACCTGGCTTTTCAAAGGGATCCAGGAAAGCCTCTCTGGGGGAGGGAATGGCTTCTCCGGCTGGGCCAGGTGCCTTTGGAGGCACAGTAAGACAGGCAAGGAGGGTACAGCCACTGGTCACGTACTAGCCCTTAAGGTGGGTCTCTGAGTGTTTGTTTTTTTGAGGCAAGGTCGCATCGTGTTAATTCTGGCTGGCCTAGTACTCGCTTTGTAGCCCAGGCTGGCCTCAAATCCACAGAGATTTACCCCTTTGCTTCCCGAGTGCCGGGATTAAAGTGGTGTGCTACCATACCGTCCCCAAGTATGGAGCCTGTTGATTCTCATTTTCACTGCTATGTGGCAGTTTAGTGTGTTTGGAAGAGTAAATCCTGGTTAGGAAAGGCTGCTGAAGCCGGAAATATAGCTGAAAGAACAGGAACCTATCTAGCGGTGTTCTACTTTCCTATAGGGACCTTTACAATAGAGTATTTAAAAATGTGTATGTGCTGGGCGGTGGTGGCGCACGCCTTTAATCCCAGCACTTGGGAGGCAGAGGCAGGAGGATCTCTGTGGGTTCGAGGCCAGCCTGGTCTACAAAGTGAGTCCAGGACAGCCAGGGCTACACAGAGAAACCTTGTCTCAAAAAAAGGTATAGTGTGTGTGTGTGTGTGTGTGTGTGTGTGTGTGTGTGTGTGTGTGTGTGTGTGTGCGCGCGCGCGCGCGCGCGCGCGCGCGCAGGGGACTGAAGGAGCAAGGTCCTTACAGGGTCCGTGATGAAGCCAGCTCCAGGGGATTCAATGACTTCTGGCCTACTCTCACACACACACATACACACACAGAGGACAGAAAGAGGGGGGGAGGCAAGGAGGGGGGAGAGAGATTGAGAGAGAGAGAGAGAGAGAGAGAGAGAGAGAGAGAGAGAGAGAGATTGTCAGGCTTAGCGTCAAGCCCCTTTACCCACTGAACCATCTCTCCAGACTCCATCCATCTCTTCAAACCCGAGGAGCCAGACTCCCTGCAGCTGGAGTTACAGGTGGTTGGTGTTGAGCCACCCAGTGTAGATGCTAGGAACCTGTCTCAGGTGCTCTGAGCCACTGAGCCATCTCTCCAAGTCACTGGGAGGGAGGGAAGGAGAGAGGTGAAAGAGGAAGAGGGAGAGAGAGAGAGACAGACAGACAGACAGACAGACTTTTCTCATCTGTATTTTAACAAGGCTTTGGTCGTGGATTGGCAGGTCACATGTCTGGCTTGTTTCTGGACTTTCCCGTCTCTCTCTCTTCTATGGTTGTGACTTATCCTTGTACCAACACAGTTTTAATGGCGGTGGCTTTCCAATCCATCCTGATGAGTGTTCCTTCCATCCTCACTGTGTGCTTCTTGCTCCTCCTCGAGCTCCTCCTTTGGTGCTCCGGTCCCTGTGGTCCGTATAAACCCTACTGAGCTTGTCCATTTCTACAAGGAGGCAGGGAGGGGCCTTCTGAGCAGGAGTGCTTTGTATCAGCAGGGGCGGAGGGGAGACTGACATCTTCACGGCACTCAGCCTCCCAGCTGGTGGGTGTAATAGGTGTCTTATTTACTCAGACGCTTGGGCCTTCTATTAGAAGACTCTCTCTCTTTCTCCTCTTGGTGCCCATCTCCTCCCCCTTTGATAGTGAGTTCTAGGACAGCCAGCACTGCACAGAGAAACCTTGTCCCAAGGTGTGTGTGTGGGGGAGTTTGTAGCTAACATTGTGGAACAGTATTCTTCAGCCTCACCGTCTGTAGGTTCTGTTACCAGTGAAAAAAGATGTAGGAAGCTCACTGTCTGGCACACTGCAGGGCCCTCCAGAGGGTGTTCACCTCACTGTAGCCATCCGAACATCAGGCCCCACCCATTTTCACCACTAAAATAGGTGTTGTTCAGATTTTGCTCAGTCAACAGATTTTCTTGGTGCTCTTTGGAAGACCGTCTGCAAGAGTCCCATAAATACTATCAACCTGAATGGGGGGGGGGACCCCTACTTCTAACTGAAACATATTCTTTGCTTTAATTCTGAAACTCAGACGTAAACACATGGTAACTTTGTCATCAGTAAAGATTACGGGTATTTTCCATGCATGTGTGGCTAACAGTTGGATTCACATCTTATGGATCAGAAGAAAATGCTTCTGTAAAATTACTCAGTGAGTGATGTCACACTTGCCTCTGCACTGGTGATTTGTGGATTTGTGTGGTTAGCATGAGCAAACCTGCTGCGCTACAGTTTAAAATGCACAGCACGCAGCTAGGCATGGTGGTCCATGCTGCCGTGGCAGGACTAGAGGGGCTGAGTGAAGCGGGTAGATTACGAGTTGAAGGTTAGCCCAGGATACATAGTCAGACTTTGTCTTTAAAAAATAAAAGGTCTGGTGAGAGGGCTCTGTAGATACAGCATCTGCCACCAAGCCCAAGGGCCTGAGTTTAACTGCAGGGTCCCGCATGATAGAAAAAGAAAACTGACTCCTGAAAGGTGTCCTTGATTGCCAAACTTGTGTTGTGGCAGGTGTGCAGGCAGGCAGGTATTACACACACACATGTACAAACAACAAAAATCTTTTTTTTTTTTTTTTGTATTTGTTTTTTTGTTGTTGTTGGTTTTCAAGACAGGGTTTTTGTGTTAGCCTTGGCTGTCTTGGCCTTACTTTGTAGACCAGGCTGGCCTCAAACTAACTGCGATTCACCTGCTTCTGCCTCCCGAGTGCTGGGATTAAAGGCGTGTGCCACTATGCCCAGCTATCTTTTTTTCTTTTTTTTCTTTTTTTTTTTTAATTAAGTAGGGCATGGTGGGGCATGGCTTTGATCCCAGCTCTCAGGAGGCAGAGGCAGGTGGATCTCTAAAGTGTGAGGCTAGCCTATTCTAACTACATAGTGAGGCCCCAACTCAATATAAGTTAATGAATAGCTGGGCGTGGTGGTACACTCCTTTAATCCCAGCACTCGGGAGGCAGAGGCAGGGGGATCACTGTGAGTCTGAGGCCAGCCTGGTCTACAAAGTGAGTCTAGGACAGCCAAGGCTACACAGAGAGACTCTGTCTCAAAAAACAAAAACAAAAACAAAAAAGAAAGAAAGAAAGAAAGAAAGAAAGAAAGAAAGAAAGAAAAGCATAGGTAAGGGATTACTTGTAGGAGTGTGGCTGCTCCCTCTCCCCAAAAGCCTGTACTGGAAACTTGTTTCCTCATCAAGGATGCTGGCTTTCCCATAGCCACATAGATGGAGAGTCCTCCCCACCTCCCCCACCTGCACATTTAATCTTTCTGGCCTACATAATCTAGCCCCTCCCCGTGGCCACAAGCAATTAGGGAAGAAGTGCATCTAGCAGGAAAAACTGTCTACAAGCCCGGCTGGGATAAGCCTTTGCAAGGCAGCACAGCTGAACTCCCCCGGAGACAACAGCTGTTTGGCTTCAAGGATGGTGCCGTGCAACAGGTGTGTTCTCACACTCCGTGGGCAGGAGTATGAACTGAGTGCTGTCTTTTGGGTAATAGGTCAACTGTGAGGGGACACAGGTCCCCTTATCCATAGAGAATGTATTCCAAGTCTCCTAAAGACAGCTCCAAACAGTACCAAGGCCTAATTCAGCTACATACATCCCTATGACAAAACTTATTCTAAAATTAGGCACAGTGGGCTGGCGTGATGGCCCACTGGTTAAGAGCACTGAGTGTTCTTGCAGAGTACTGAGTCTGATTTCCAGCACTACATGGTGGCTCACAACCATCCATAATTCCAATTCCAGTGATCCAGTGCCCTCTTCTTACCTCCTCGACCACCAGGCACACACGTGGTGCACATACATGCATGCAGGCAAAACAAACATACAAAATGAACAACTCTAAAATGTTTTAACATTAGGCACAGTAAGAGATTAGCAACAACAATAAGATTGAATAATTGAAATGCTATATCGCAATAAAAAGTATGTGTGAGCTGGGCGTGATGGCGCACACCTGTGATCCCAGCACTCAGATAGGCAGAGGCAAGCAGAACTCCATGAGTTCAAGGCCAGCCTGGTCTACAAAGTGCATTCAGGACAGCCAAGGCTAAACAAACAAACAGAGTGTGGTCTCTCCTGAAAGAAAACTGCCTGGCATGATGATGCACACCATTAATCCCAGCACTTAGGATGCAGAAGCAGACAGCTCTCTGTGAGTTCAAGGCCAGCCTGATCTACGGAGTAAATTCTGGGACAGCCAGGGCTACAGAGAGACTCTGTCTTGAGAACCAAAAATGAAAGAAAGAAAAATTAATCAAATAATAGCTGAACTGGTGGCAAATGAAACTATAGATTAAAGATACTACTAGTATAACTCAAAAAATACACAAACCTGGCATGGCAGCATGTGACTGTGGTACTAGCTGCTTGGTAGGGGAGGCAGGAGAGTCACTTGCTCTCAGGACTTTGAGGCCAACCTAGGTAGCACAGTGACATCCTGTCACTGGGAGGAAAATGAACAAAAACACTAAACACTTTGAGCTGGCAAATCCATCACTAGACATTCTTGAGATATAACCAGATCAGGAAAATGTACAGAAAGGGCTGGAGAGATGGCTCTGAACTTGAGAGCTCGGGCTGCTCCTGCCGAAGACTGAGTTTGATTCCCAGCCCCCACATGGTGCCTCCCAACCATCCCTAACATCTCTTCCAGGGCTTCTGACTTTATGGGCACCAGGGATGTACATGGTGCACAGAAATATATACAAGCAAAACACTCATACATCTACATACATCTAGAGACTTACTTAAATGTAAATAAAAATGATGTTCCTGGAGCTGAAATGTGGCTCAGTTGGAGGGGGTACCCAGCTTGCACAGGTCCTGGGTTTGATCCCCACCACATATACCTGGTCTGTTAGTCCTAGTCCTGGAGAGGTGGAGGAAGAACGCGTCTCCCCTAAACTAGCAGGTTGTTTAAAGAAAAGATCGGAAGCTGGGCGGTGGTGGCGCCTTTAATCCCAGCACTCGGGAGGCAGAGGCAGGCGGATTGCTGTGAGTTCGAGGCCAGCCTGGTCTACAAAGTGAGTCCAGGACAGCCAAGGCTACACAGAGAGACCTTGTCTCGAAAAACTTAAAAAAATAAAAAATAAAAATAAAAAGATCGGAAACTGGCAACCAATCTGGCTACTTCTAGCTGTTTGGTAACATTGAAAATACAGGAATTTGCTAAATGAAGAAAGGATACAAAATTCTTTCTGCATGTATCTTTTTAGTTTGTTTCCTTCCCCCCTTAGCTGCCATAAAAAACACTGACAAAAGCGATTTAGGGGATGAAGGATTTATTTTTAGCTCAAAATTCCAGGTTATGGTCCATCATCGCCAGGCAGTCAGAGCATCAGAAGCAGCAGGTCACAGGCTCAGTGAGGGGCAGAGAGAACACGTGAAACGCCCAGTGCCCCCCAAGAAGAGGTGCTGCTGGCACCTGAAGTCTCTCTTCCTCCTTCAGTTTGCTCAGTTATAAGTATTCCCCCAGAGACAGGCCCACAGGCCAACCTGGTCTGGACAGTTCCTCACAGAGACTTTCTTCCCTGGTGATTTTAGATTGGTTCACTGAGTGCCAGTTCTGTTCAATGTAGTTAATATGTGTAAGAGTTTGGGGAGGGGCGGGGGATACTAGCTGGCAACTTATGGAAACTCATCCAGCTTCTGATAGAATTTTTTATACACATTTGGAATTAAAAAAAATTACATTTGAACATTTTCTTCAGCATTTCTCAACAAGCACATTCTTCTCAGTATTTCTCAGTAAACACATGCTATTTTGTAAGAGAAAAGGAAAAACTTCTTTTGTTTTTTGGTTTTTTTTTGGTTTTGGACAGGGTTTCTCTGTGTAGCCTTGGCTGTCCTGGACCCGCTTTGTAGACCAGGCTGGCCTCGAACTCACATTGATACACCTGCCTCTGCCTCCCGAGTGCTGGGATTATAGGTTTTTTTTTTTTTTTTTTTTTTTTTTTTTTTTTTTTTTTTTTTTGTG
>OU015749.1:117629832-117653962 GCA_907169655.1 Acomys percivali | reverse complement strand
TGTGTGTGTGTGTGTGTGTGTGAGACAGAGTTTCTCTGTGTGGTAGCCCCAGCTGCCCTGGAACTTTCTTTGTAGACCAGGCTGGCCTCGAACTCACAGAGATCCACCTGCCTCTGCCTCCTGAGTGCACCACCGTGCCCGACTCAGAAAAAACACTTTTTTCTAAAAACATGTATTTATTTGTGTGAATGTGTGTGTTTGGCACAAATGTGGAGGCCAGGGAAAAAAAAGCCTTGTAGGAATCTGTTCTAGAGCCTTCCACCACGTGGATCCTGACGTAGGTTGTTGGATTTGACAACAAGGACTTTACCTGAGAAGCAAATGGTTTTAAAAAGCAACTGGAACTGACAGTTTATTGTTTTTACAAAAGTCTTTGCAGATCTTAACCTGCAACATCACTAGCATTTTCCCTTTGCAATCACAGTTGGATCCATGTTGAAATCAATGAGACTGGCTGCCTGAAAGATAAGTTAGTCAACAGACGCCACACTCCCGGGTTAAGTAGGAGGCTCCCTTCCCTTGCTTGCTTCTACTGCTGCCTCGCAGCCCCAGCACCTGTGAGTCCAGGCCAGCTCTTACACAGGCTTGCTTTGCTTTTTTTTTTTTTTTTTTTAAACTCTGGATCTGCCTCCCGGTTCTTCCTTCTGCTGATAAGAGTCTGTCTGGTCTTGTCTGCTGGGATGACTCATCCCTCAGAAATGGAAAAGACCTGGAGGCCAGGGCCCACTTCTGGGGCCCAGTTCCAAGGTGACATTAAGGTGCATACTAAGGATTTTGCCTTAGGTCCCAGGATGGAAGGCAGGTGTGGGTGCTGCTCTGTTTCTGGACTGTGGGACCAAGGCTTGCCCCATGAATGCTAAAGCTATGTGGCCAAACACCAGAGAGCAGAAGCCTACTTCTCTTGTGGTGGGACTTTAGGGTCCTGTGGTCCTCCCACCCCAGAGGTTTCAGCTTGAGGATGCTATTTGATGTTAGTGAGTGTGGGGCCTCATCTGTAAATGATAGCCAGTCACTTAAACATGCCAAGCCTAGGCCAGGAGCAGCTCTCTCTGCCCTTATGTGGGTTCACTTGACCCATATAATCATAAGTGGCTATGGGGGATTGTCATGTTTGTCTTATAAATGGGGAAATTGAGGCATAGGGTAGTTAACTTGAGGTCACAGGAAGTATGTCTGGAGTCCATGCTCTTTTTTCTTTTTTCTTTTTTGGATCAAGTCTTGCTCTGTTGCCCAGCCCCCCCCCCCCCACCTCAGCCTCTCAAGTGCTGGGATTATAGGCATCGCTATGCCTGGTGAGTCGTGTTTTTAATGATAGGCTTGGGGAGTGCTATTATAAGATGCCTAACAGTATAACTATGGTTTATTGGCTCACTCAATGCCAGGCACTGTGCTAAATGCTATTTAGAAGTTTCCTCATTTGCTCTTCCCACTGCCTGGCCCAGGCAGGGACTATTGTTATATGCTAACATTGACCTGGCAGGAAGGCCGATTATACACACGGCCCTGTGTGAAGATGGGCTGAGTCTTTTGAGATCGTCACAGCATAAGGAGCAAAGATGGTGCCTTAAATAACTGATTCATGGCAGAATCATAGCTGGGTATAGCTGGAAGCCAGCCTAGAGGTCATGTGGTTTAAACTCATTTTCGAGGATGACAAGAACAGACTTGCTCTTCTTATTCCCACAGGGTTTGGGGGAAAGACTCAGCGAGATAATAAAAACAGTAGTGTTTGCTTTGCTCAGCCTTCTAGGCTGACAGGCAGGTGCTGCTGCTACCCTCAGTTCATACAGAGGGAAACCATGATGTTGAGACGTTCAGCCGGTAGTTTGCCCAACATCACGCAGCTAGTAAGTGATGACACTGGGGTTTCAACACAGTGGATCCCAGAGTGTGATTCTGCCGGTACCAGCTCAGCTCCGTAGGGCAGTTAGGAGGGCTGAGATGGAGAAGTTGTGCTAGGTGGGTGAGTGGGTGTTCTCACGACTGTGGGGGTGCTGTGCAGACACAAGCTTTAATCAGAAAGAGGTAAGGGGTTCAAGAGTTGGTGTGGCTCAGGGAAAATTTAGGAAGATCTCTAGCAGGAGACAAGTGCTTAAATCTGGACCTGTATTTCTGGGGGTGGGGGGAGGGGAAGTGTCTGGAGCATGTGGTGGTGATGGGGGGTGGTGGGCGTTGAGGCTTCTTTGAGCCCTCCTCTAGAAGTATTAAACGTACAGATAAGGTAACTGGTGTCCTGGCCAGGTGGAGTGGCCAGGACCGCAGGAAGCCTTAGGCAACTAAATCCAGAGCTGACTGGATGGGGCTAATGAGAGGAGATAGAGAAGATTAGGGAGAAATCAGAGTCAGATCGAAACCTTGGCTTTCTAGAACTTTCTAGTTAGGAGGTCACAGGCAGGCTGCTCCACAGTTTCTGCTTGAGTTCCTCAGTGCTAGGATGCAAATAATAGCCTGCGCTTAAGTAGCGTGTGTAAACTCAACGAGCCTGTGTGAAGTGACCACTATGACCCCTGGCACAGAGTCGCATTCAGTGAGAGCTTATTATTGTCACTGTCATCATTATAATCCTGGACACCTGGCTGCTTGACTACAGCAGCCTTACCCATCAGTCTGGTTTCCTGATTGCACTCGGGCAGCGCTGAGCTGGCTGCCATCTCTCCACTGCTTCAGTGTTGCCCATAACTAGCTCTGGTTTTCAGGGAAAAACCAGGACTCGGGAGCAGAGGGAGACAAAGGCAATGGGCAGCTCGTCCTGTGACCCTGGGCTAACCCTGGGCTAAGCCTGGGCTAACATGGTACTCAGCAGTCATTTCTTTTCTTTAATTTCAATTTATGTGTGTTGGTGTGAGGGTGTCAGATCTTGGAGTTAGAGACAGTTGTGAGCTGCCATGTGGGTGCTGGGAATTAAACCAGGATCCTTTGGAAGAGCAGGCAGTGCCCTTAACCACTGAACCATCTCTCCAGCCCTCAGCAGTCATTTCTTGGTTACTCTACTTTCTGACGTTTTCCTTCTGTAGCTTTGTTGGCCACATCTGAATACACACACTCTCTCTCAACAGAATCAGTTCAGACTAGCTTCACACTCATGAGGCTAGCTAATCCTCCCGCCCCAGCTTTCTAAGTGCTGTGTTCCTAGGCATAAACTGCTATGCTTAGCTCTGAAGCTTTGAGAATGAACCCCCTGCCCACCTGCCTTCAGCCCTATACATGGTGGTGCTCTTAGAGACAGATATACTCCTGCAGCTACACTCAATGCACACACTATAGGCATTCCTCTTTTGAGCAGGATAATGGCACAGTGGAAGGATGCATGCCAGGCTGAGAGAAAGGAAGAACACACATGTTGACAGACATCCCTCCATGGGACCAGACTCGGCCAAGGGGCCTGCATGTCTTCATCACACAGTCCCGAAAGGAATGCTCTAAACCCCATTTCATAAGTGAAACTTGCCACAGTCAGCTTGCAGATATGGGAATCCATTTCTCTTTTTTGATACCAAGAGAGGACCACAGGATTAAAATGAATATCTTTATGGGTGTTTGAAAACAACGTGAGATTTTTTTTTTTCTATAAAAACCTGAGGAACCCCCATTGCTTCAGAACTGGGACAGCCTAGTATGGAGAAAGGACTGTCTGCTCCGTGGCAGGCAGAGCCATACTCTTTAGGAAGCAAAGTGCTGGCAAAGGTCAGCTTTTGTCCAGAGAGAAAGCATCAGCCTCACTGCCACTAGAGGACCAGCGAGTATGTAACTGCTTGTATTTTTCTGTTTTCAGTTGCTCCATGGCTTTCTGTCTAGGGAGAGGGTGAGAGCTCCAAAGCACAAGACCTATTTCTGGACTCTGGCCTTTGGCTACACAGCCTTATCCTGTTTACACATCCTCTCTCAGATTTGCACAGCCTGGCCACAGAAACGTCACACTCCGAGGCCAGGTAAACAGAGGCAACCAAATCGTCTCCAGCAGTGCATAAATGGCCGCTGAGTAACCATAGGAGCCCAGAGCCCTGAACTGAGCACTGTTTAAGTGGTTCAGGACTCCTGACCAGGGCCTGTCAGAGCAGAAGTTTTCCTGCCTGAGCAGGGGGTGGGGTGGGGGGGTTGGGGGGTAGGGGGTGGGGCGGGTGGGGGGTGGGGGGTGTGTGTGGGGTGGAGCCTTCCTGGTGCAGCTCCAGGACTCCCTCTCCTGGATCACTCCTGGTCTTGTTACAGTACCAAACTGAGTTAAGGAGGGTACGTAGCAGAAGAAGGAAGTCTCAGAGTGGATATTGGAATGAGCCAGGTCTCCCGTAGAAAACAAAATCAGATCAAGGGGGCCTGTGGCAAGACTTTAAAATGATTTTCTTCACCTAATTAGGTGTCAAAAGCATGTAAGGGTGCTGTAGGGCCAAAGGGCCGTGAAGTGGCCTTTACTTGAGAGGCAGGCACGTTTTCATAGCTGCCAGTTTGTTGCCCAGGTTGTGAGTTTGAGAGAGGGATGGTGGGAGAGGAGAGGGGAGGAGAAGAAAAAGGAAAGGAGAGGAGAGCAGAGGAGAGGAGAGGGAAGTGGAGGGGAGGAGAGGAGAGGGAAGGGGAGGGGAGGGGAAGGGAGGAGAGGAGCGGAGGAGAGGACAATTGTGTGTTCTAGAGTCACAGAAGGGACTTCTGAGATGCAGCGCTAAGCCCGCTGTTCTAGCTTGTTTCTCTGTTGTGGTGATAATCACTGTGAGCAAAAGCAGCGTGAGGAGGAAAAGGTTTGTTTGGCAAACACTTCCAGGTCCCAGTCCCTCTCTGATGGAAAGTACGGCAAGAATTCAAGGCAGGGACTTGGAGGCAAGAACTGAAGCCAGATCATGAAGGAACAATACTGACTGGCTTGCTACCCATGGCTCACCCAGGACCGCCTGCCCAGGGGTGGCTCACCCAGGACCACCTGCCCAGGGGTGGCTCACCCAGGACCACCTGCCCAGGAGTGGCTCACCCAGGACTGCCTGCCCAGGGATGGCACTGCCTGCAGTGGGCTGAGTCCTACCCACATCAGCAATCAAGAAAACGCCTTACAGAGCCAGGCATGGTGGCACATGCCTTTAATCCCAGCACTTGGGAGGCAGAGGCAGGTGGATCGCTGTGAGTTCAAGGCCAGCCTGGTCTACAAAGTGAGTCCAGGACAGCCAGGGCTACACAAAGAGACCCTGTCTGGAAAAAAAAAAAAAAAACCCAACCAACAAACAAACAAACAAAAAACCAAAAGAAAACGCCTTACAAACTTCCCTATGGACAATTCGATGGAGACATGTTTTTTTCCAACTGAGGTTCTGCCTTCTCAGATGACTTGGGTCAAGTTGACCAAAAAACAGAACACAATGCAAACCAAACAAACAGAAAACCAAAAAACACCCCTCCCTCCCAACACAACTAACTGGAACAGCCTGTCAAAAACTCGATTTTCTTACAACCTGAAGGCCCAGTGCAAAACAAGCCGGTGTCCTTTACCTTCCCACTAGCTGTTTAAGGGATGCTTAGGGATCTCATCATCAGGGACTGGCTGCTCTCCGAGAGGATCTGGATTCATTTGCAGTAACCATATAATGGCTCACAACCATCTTTAATGGGATCTGATCCTCCTTTTAAAAGCCATGCAGGTATACATGCAGACATAGCGCTCACGTACATAAATAATCTTTCTTTCTTTTTTTTTTTTTTTTTCCGAGACAGGGTTTCTCTATGTAGCCTTGGCTGTCCTGGACTCGCTTTGTAGACCAGGCTGGCCTCGAACTCACAGCGATCCGCCTGCCTCTGCCTCCCAAGTGCTGGGATTAAAGGTGTGCGCCACCACGCCCGGCAAATAAATAATCTTAAAAAAATAAAAGTAAATCTTGAGCCAGGTGTGGTGGTGCACACCTTTAATCCCAGCACTCAGGAGGCAGAGGCAGGAGGATCGATGTGAGTTCGAGGCCAGCCTGGTCTATAAAGTCTATAAAGGACAGCCAAGGCTACACAGAGAAACCCTGTCTTGAAAAACAAACAAAACAAAAATGAGAGAGAGAGAGAGAGAGAGAAAGAAGTTCTTATTTCTAAGGCTGTTTTTGTTTACCATTGTAAGGGAAGAAACAAGCCCAACATTTGCATAGGGATCTGTAAAATTGTGCTGTAGGAGAGAATTTGAGAAGTGGCCCGTTCTCCACTACCTGTAATCCCAGCTTCGCTTTACTGGCCTTTGCGCTTCTAAACTCTTGCTTCCTGAGGTATGCTTTCCACACATCAGGCAGCATGCAACGTGATGTTTAAAAAAAGCACTACCTTGTCGTTTTCCTATTTAAACTCTCCAAATGTCACCACAGTGTAAAGCGAACCGTTTGCATAGGTCACTGGGTCCACATGACTTGCATCCTGCTGACTTAATTCTTTAGAACTCTTCCTACAGTCAGCAGCTGCACTGCTTTCTGGTCCTAAGCTCACCATCTGTCCTCCGCTCAGGATCCTAGCCTCTGTTCTGGTCACCTGTCACGGAGATCTCCTAGCCCACACCCACATCCCTGTTTCACAGCAAATGGCAGTGATATGAATCCAACAACTGTACATCGTGTATTTGTCTGCTTCCTCCAAACAATCACACAAGCCTCAGGAGAGAAATGACCGGCCCATACCAAGAAATCCCTGGTGTTAAGCAAAGCCTGGTACTTGGATGGCCAATAGCATTCTTGGGATAAATGCTCTTTTCAAATCCTAACAAATCTGTGACGTCTGTGAGACAACGGAGGTTCTGCGTGGTCAGGACCAGAGACTGGTTCAATCTGGTTATGACTGCTTCCTCCTAGCTCTTTATCTTACACACTTAATCCACCTTTCCTGGGAACTCTGGTCAGGCTTTTAGTTTCTTCTCAGTGCTCTCACGCCCTCGGAATCTCCAAGACATACAGCCCTTATTCAAAAGCAGACCTTTTGGGCGCTCTTACCCCTTCCTTGTGTCCCCCCCCTCCCCACGCCGCCCCCGCTCGCATCCCAGGCAGACAGTATCCCACACTATTACTCATAAAACTGGGTGTGCTCTCAATCCATCCCGTAGGTTCAGTAGCCTTCTGTGCAACCCCCACTCTTGACTAAGTATCCCAGGGTCCTATGGGGGTGAGGAGATGGCTCCTTGCGTCAAGGGCACTAGGGACTCTCAAGCCTAAATCAGGGCTCGGCTAACTACACACAGCGGAACCTTTCTTTAGGAAAGCCTCGTTTGCACGCCGGTCGGTTTAGGAAGAGAGTCCTACTTAAACGTCCCTCCCACTCCCGCCTTCCCTCCCTCCCTTCGGCACGGTCTATGGAGGCTGTCTTCCTCCTGCGCTAAGTTCCGGTACCGGTGGTGCCGGAGCGTCCCGTGGACACCCACGCGCGGCTCGCGGCGGCCCTCCTCGCCACCCGAGTCTTCCGATTGCCGGTGGGCGAGCGCTCGCGGTTTCCCTGCGGCGAGGAGGCGGGGAGGGGGGCGGGGGAGGAGGAAGCCGAGGCCGTTCCGGACCCTCCTCCATCCCGGGGCGCGGGGCAGGCGTGCACGTCGCCCGCCAACCGGGGCGCGCGCCGGCCTCTCGAGACCCCAGCGGCGACCCGTAGCTCGGGCGCGCGCCTGTCGCAGCCCGCAGGAAGGAGGCTGCCTGAGGCCCGGGGCGGCGGCCGCCATGGAGATCCCCTCGGCCCAGGGCCGGTGCCTGGGGCCTCGGGGGCGGCCCTGATCGTCCGTCTTCCTCCCCGCCCGGGCCGGATCACAGTTGTGCCTCCGGAGGCTTTCGGCCACCTCTGGGTCTCCGCCCTTGCTGGGTCGCGCTGCTGCCTAGGCGCGGCTGCGGCGGCGGCGCCCTGTTGAATGGGCTGTGAGGGCCCGGGTCTGAAGTGCTGGCGGTCGCGGCCTCCGGGGGCGCAAGGCAGCAGCAGCGGTGGCGACCAAACGGGTGTTGGAGTTGGCGGCGGCCATGGAGGGCCTGGCTGGCTATGTGTACAAGGCGGCCAGCGAGGGCAAGGTGCTCACTCTGGCTGCCTTGCTCCTTAACCGGTCGGAAAGCGATATCCGCTACCTGCTGGGCTATGTCAGCCAGCAGGGAGGACAGCGCTCCACACCCCTCATCATCGCAGCCCGCAATGGGCACGCCAAGGTGGTGCGCTTGCTGTTAGAACACTACCGTGTGCAGACCCAGCAGACTGGCACCGTCCGCTTCGACGGGTAGGTACATCCCAACCCCAGCCTTCCCTCCGACGCGCGCGGACCTCCCAAGTCCTGGAGCCTCCGCCTCCTCCTCCCCTCCCTCACCCACTCTTCTTGTGTGGACTCCCTTCTGCCTTCTCGTATCCCCCTCAGCATCACTGATGTCCACCTCATCTTCCAAGGCTATGTTTTGCTGTCTTTTCTTCCCGGCTCCTACCCTATTCCCCCTGTAGGTGGTAGCCACACCCTGGGTCTTGAGATCTATAGTCTCCATTAGTCAGCGAACACAGTGGTCAGAGTGGTGGCTGCCCATCTAGGTTTTTATACCTTTCTATCAGCACTGGCGTTGTAACCAAGATCGGAAATTAAATAGTAGTTAAAATTGCTTTATTTAACCTCTAGATTTTTTTTTTTTTATACCCCGTGTGGTTTGATCGCGCCTCAAGAAGATCTGTGGGGCTTTCGGTGAAAATAAGCCCTAAGAACGAGTTCATCATCCAACCGGGCATCTCTAGACACCGATCCTGACCATCCCATATTGTTGACTGGTATTATTGGCTGCACAGGTGGCTCTGGACCTGGGGTAGAAGTTATGCCATTGCTAAATTACATTTTACAGGGTGATGTGGTGGGAAGGCTTCACAAACACTATCGTTCAAAAATTATTATTGTTCTAGTCAGGTTTTATCCTTTGAGGTTAAGATAACAGAGACACCTTGTTTGACGTTATCTTTTTTTTTTTTTTTCCCTGTGCTGAATGATTGGCACCATACAGCTGCCTGAATTTTGCTTTGTTGATTATATTGTTTTTTTTTATCTGTTTATTATGTATCATATCATATCTATCATCTATTAATTTTTGCTATTTCTGGCTTTTTGTTTTTGTTTTGTTTTTTTGAGAAAGGGTTTCTCTGTGTAGCCTTGGCTGTCCTGGACTCACTTTGTAGACCAGGCTGGCCTCAAACTCAGTGAACCGCCTGCCTCTGCCACGGGAGTGCTGGGATTAAAGGATGAGCCACCGTGCCTGTCTTATTTTTGGTTTTCAAAAGCAGGTCTTGCTCCATATCCCAGGCTGCCTGGGCCTAGCCTCCTGCTTCAGCTTCCTAAATGCTGGGGTTATAGCTGTGGGCTTTAACGGTTGTTGTTGTTGTTGTTTTTTAATCTTTTTTTTTTTCTTCCCTGAGACAGGGTTTCTCTGTGTAGCCTTGGCTGTCCTGGATTCGCTTTGGAGGCCAGGCTGTCCTCAACTCACAGAGATCCGCCTGCCTCTGCCTCCAGGAGTGCTGGGATTACAGGAGAGCACCATGGTGTCTGGCTGCCTTGGTTTTTTTTTTTGTTTTTTTTTCCTCTCTTAATAAAAACTTTTGGTTCTGTTTTTAATGAGAGGAAACCGAGTTGAACTGTTGTATTCTAATGAAATGCCAGCTCTGGATCATGGCCTATCTTTGGTGCTACTATAGGTAGTAGGAAGGTGGGTTGAGGAAGATGACAACCTGATTCATGTTTGGTTTTCCCCTTTGGTTTCTGTGTCCTGGAAGTTTCCAGCCTCTCATAATATTGCACCTAGAGGAGTGAGGCTGGATGGCCCCATTATGTAAACACCTGTATGCATTAGGTTAGGAATGAAGCCCTGCCACAGCCACACACCTTTAATCCCAGCACTCAGGGAAGCAGAGGCAAGTGGGTTCACATGAGTTCGAGGTCAGGCTGAGTCCAGAACAGCCAAGGCTACACAGAGAAACCCTGCCTTAAAAAAAAAAAAGAAAAGAAAAGAAAAAGAGTTTGGAAGGCTCTGTTTAATGCTGTCTTCTTGGATCATCAAAGTGAAAGCAATTTTGAGGTGATAATTAAAAGAACCTGATGATAGGTTTGATGATGCACACCTTTTATCCCAACATTGAGAGGTAAGCAAATTATGTAAATTTGGGGTCAGTTTGGTATATAAAGTGAGTTCCAGGCCAGCTAGAGCTACATAGACCTTGTTTCAAAAAATAAAAACAAAAACAAAAACCAAGCACCTCTCCCCTAACTCCTGAAGCAGTTGGAAATGCAGTTTTGAGCATGTGTACCTGAATATCTTGCTCAGCATTCTGCACAAACTAGTGAGATTAAGGAGTTCTAAAGCACACGGTTGTCAGATACCTACTGTGTGCTAAGCTTTTGGTAGGGATCTATATTCAGAGACATATGAGATTGTCCCACTGTAGAGGCTGACAGTTTGGGGCGAAGGGAGCGGAGCATCAAGTGTTAGTAGTTGCAGATGCCCTGCCTTTTAGGCTTATAGGAGTCCTTGAGCCTGCTGAGGGAGAACAGAGAAAGAGGAAGTACTCAGCCCTGTGGTGGTGGAGAATCAGGGCTTCACAGAGGAGGTAGTATTAGAGCTGGACTTTAAAGACTAGTGAGACACACGGGGCTGGAGAGATGACTCAGTGGTTTAGAGCACAGACTGCTCTTCTAGAGGTCCTGAGTTCAATTCCCAGCAACCACATGGTGACTCACAACCATCTATAATGTGATTTGATGCATACTGTATACAAAATAAATAAATCTTAAAAAAAAAAAAAATAGTGAGACGAAGAGGAGACAGGAGTCTGGGGTACTTCAGTGTGTCAGTGCTATTGCAAGAAGAGAGCCAAGCTGGGACATCAAAAGAGTATGAAATACTGAGGATGGAGAGACTTCAGAGAGTGGAGTGTACTGAGAAGATGCAGCAGTTTTTGATGTTCATATCAAACATTAATCAAGACTGGTAAAACTGCAACCATTTGCAGTTTTGCAGGGGGCTTCTGGAAACTATGTCTACTTAGCCTGTGGATTGTTACAGCTGTCAACTGCTGTATTAAAGCATCTTGGTATTTTATTTCTTTTTTTGTTTGTTTTTTGAGACAGGGTTTCTCTGTGTGGCCTTGGCTGTCCTGAACTTCACTGTAGACCAGGCTGGCCTTGAACTCACAGGGATCCACCTGCCTCTGCGTCCTGAATGCTGGGATTAAAGGTGTGCACCACCACCACCCAACCTGGTATTTTATTTTTTAAATCCCTGTAATAGGTCCAATCCTGAGTCATATTTTGTGGAGCAGGAAATGAAGGTTTATTTTGACAAGTTTACTAATTAATAAGAAAGAAGGATTGGCTGGGCGTGGTGGCGGATCGCTGTGAGTTCGAGGCCAGCCTGGTCTACAAAGCTAGTCCAGGACAGCCAAGGCTAGCACAGAGAGACCCTGTCTCAAAAAAACAAAACAAAACAAAAACAAAAACAAACAAACAAAAAAAAAAAAACAAAAAAAAAAAAAGAAAGAAAGAAGGATTGAGTTCATGACCACATCTCAGCTGGCCCACAAATCTCTGGGATGATTTTGCAGTTTAACTCAGATTTGTTGTTGTTTTTCGGAGACAAGGTTTCTCTGTTATCTCAGAGATTTTGACATTTGAGAACCAGAAAAAGATGGTGATTACACATGTGATGGTTTCAGACATTTAGAGCCTGTTAGCTTGAGTGCTGGTAACAACATGAAGCTCATGTATCAAAGTCTAGTTTATTATTATTTTCTGCCTCTGCCTCCCTGAGTGCTGGGATTACAGGCATGCGCCACTGTGCTTAGCTTTTTTTTTTTTCCTTAAAGATTTATTTATTATGTGTACAGTGTTTTGCCTGCATGTACACCTGCACACCAGAAGAGAGCACCGGATATCATTATAGATGGTTGTGAACCACCATGTGGTTGCTGGGAATTGAACTCAGGGACTTTGGAAGAACAGCCTGTGCTCTTAACCTCTGAGACATCGCTCCAGCCCCCAGCTAGCTTATTATTATTAATTTTAAAAATGATTTATTTTATATTATGTTTGGGGTATGTACACATGTGAGTGAAGATGCCCAGATGGTTCTGAGATGCCCAGTGTGGCTTCTGAGACCTGAACTCTGGGCCTCTGAAGAGCTGTTTGTGTTCTTACTGAGCCATCTCTCTAGCTCCTAGCTTTTTATTTTGTTTGAGACAGGATCTCACTGTGTAGCCTTGGGTGCCCTGGAGATTTCTATGTAGACCAGGCTGGCCTTCGATTCATAGAGATATGCCTGTCTTTGTCTCCCAATTACTGGAATCAAAAGGGTACACCACTATGACCAGCCTAAGTGTTTTTTTTTTTTTTCAAGACAGAGTTTCTCTGTGTAGAGCCCTGGATGGAACTCAGTCTGTAGACCAGCCTGGCTTTGAACTCAGATTTACCTGCCTCTGCCTTCCAAGTGCTGGGATTAAAGATATACCCTTACACCTCCATCTTTTAAGTTTTATTATTTTTTTTCATTTTATGTGTATTGGTGTTTGCCTGCATATATGTCGGTGTGAGGTTGTCACATCTTGGAGTTGCCATGTGGGTGCTGGCATTTGGACCTGGGTCCTCTGGAAGAGCAGCTAGTTCTTAATTGCTGAGCCATCTCTCCAGCCACCCCCCACCCCCTCTGCTTTTGTTTTTAAAAACAATTTTTATGACACTGGTACAGAACCCAGAGCCTCCACCCGTGCTAGGCAGTTGCTCTACCGTCTTGTTTTGTCTCCACCCTGGGACTGGATTTTGAAAAGTTAATCTTCAGGACTAGAGAGATGGCTCAGAGGTTAAGAGCACCGTCTGCTCTTCCGAAGGTCCTGAGTTCATTTCCCAGCAACCACATGGTGGCTCACAACCACCTGTAATGAGATCTGGTGTCTTCTTGTGGTGGGCAGGCACATGTGTGGGCAGAATACTGTATAAATAATAAGTAAATCTTAAAAAAAAAAAAAAGAAAGAAAAGAAAAATTAATCTTCAGATTTTGTTGTCACTTGAGACCCATGACCACGTGGGAGCCAAAGATGTCATTTTTGTGTACTAAAGTAGATTTAATGTTTCTAATTTGTAGCTATTTACATACCATCTTCACAAATTTTAGCCAAAGTCGTTCATCTATCCTCTTATTTACTAAGTATAGTCTTTTAAAAGTTTAGGTATTTGCCACTCTAGGAGGCAGAGGCAGGCCGATCTCTGTGACTTTGAGTCTAGCCTGGTCTGCAAAGCAAGTCCAACACAGCCAAGGGTACACAGAGAAACCATGTCATGAAAAACCAAAATTAGGCATTTGCTTGATAACTTAACCTGTAGCATGTCTCACATTTTAGTTTCTTTTTGCACAGCAGTGTCCATGTAATAATGGTTTTTGATATGTTGTGTTTTGTGTGTATATTTGTCTAAGAGAGACACGGATATTAAAATTATTTGTGGTGTTTCAGTAACTTATGAGACAGGGACATGTTAGATAGCCCAAGTTGGCCTAAAACTCAGTTCCACCCTGGTGCAGGGATTACTGACATGTGCTGCCACACCTACTTTAGTTTTTTGTTTGTTTGCTTTTTGTTGTTTTTAAACTCTGCGTGCCTTAGTTTCTTTTCCTGTTCCTATGATAAAATATCCTGACAAAAGCAACTCAAGGAAGAAAGATTTTATTTCATCTCTCAGCTCAAGGGTCCATCATGGAGATGTGAAGGCAGCAGAAGCTTGGAGCGTCTGGTCACATCACATTGACAGTCAGGAAGCAGATATGGTGCTCAGCTCAGGACCAAGCTTGGAATAGTGTTCTCAGTGTGGAACATTCTACCTCAACCTACCACATCAACATAATCTCTTTTAGGCATTCCCAGAGTCTCAGCAATCCCTCCCAGGTGTGCCTGGAGGCTTGTCTCCTAGCTGGTTCCATGTAGTTAACAAACCGCCACACTGTATTCTACCTAAGAGCTTTTATAACCTCTCAGGAATCCAAAGTGGACTCATAGTATAGTCTCTAGAGCAGTAGTTACCAGCTTGGGGATTGCGACCCTTTGGGGGAGGGTCAAACAACCCTTTCACAGAGGTTGCGTATCAGATGTCATGTTTATCAGATACTTATATTATGGTTTACTACAGTTATGAAGTAGCAACGAGTAGTTTTATTTTTTAAATTTTTATTTTTTGGTTTTTTGAGACAGGGTCTCTCTGGGTAGCCTTGGCTGTCCTGGACTTGCTTTGTAGACCAGGCTGGCCTGCAACAAGCAGTTTCATGGTTGGGGTCACAGCCTCAGGAAGGCTGAGAAACACTGTTCTCAGGAGAGGGACCACTGCTTGGATTAAGGCTCATGTCAATAATTTGAATCCTTGTCCACACTTTTTGGAGTAATATTTGAGATTATTTTGTTGATGGCCTATGATGTGAACACTGTAGTTGACAGGTGAAAAAGAAAAGAAAACGCAAAACAGACAAACAAAAAATGATATTTTTGTTTTAGGGCTTTATAACTTATACATACATGTGCATATATACACATGCACATAGACACTTTTTTTGTGAGAAGATATTTGGATTTTAGTTGGCTCAGTAAGAACATACATGCACACCATACACACATGCACATGAAAACAATAAACAAAAGAGTAGGTGATTGGAGCTGTTCTATAGTCCCTGTCACATTTCTATGTGAATAAAGGAAAATATAGAAGATCCTGGACTATACCAACAAGAATACTAAAGTGATCAAGTACTTTCTGTTATAAAAAGTAAAGGGCTGCAATATGGCTTTGTGGGGAAGGGTGCTTACTACCAAGCCTGAGGCCGTGAGTTTAATCCTTGGAATGAACAAGGTGGAAGGAGAGAACCAGCTCTTGCAAGTTGTCCTCTCATTTCTACATTCATGTCATGATATGCATGGGTTTGCATATATACACTGAAAATTAAAATTTAATAATTATGCTGGGCATGCTGGACCGTGCCTTTCGTCTCAGCACTCCAGAGGTAGAGGCAGAAGGATTCTCTCCTCAGTTCGAGGCCAGCCTGGTGTATATGGTGAGTTCCAGCACAGACAAAGCTACCTAGTGAGACTCTGTCTCACAAAAGAAAACAAAAGATATTATTACTATTATTATTTTCAAGACAGGGTTTCTCTGTGTACCTCTGTGAACTTGCTCTGTAGGCCAGGCTGGCCTCGAAGTCACAGATTGGCCTGTCTCTACCTCCCAAGTGCTGGGATTAAAGGTGTGTGCCACTACCTTAATAATAATCTTAAAAAAAAAAAATTAAGTGAAGTGCATACGTACTTGAAATTTGATTTTCACCATGGATTTTGGAAAATATTTTAATTGCTTTTTGTTTCATTTCCTTATGCTTAAAAGATGGAGCTGGAGAGATGGCTTGGCTGTTAAGAGTTTATACTGCTCTTTCCCAGATTCCAGATTTGGTTCCCAGAATCTATATGAAGTGGCTAAACCACTTTTAACTCAGCTCCAAGGGAACGGATATCTTGTTCTGGCCTTTATGGATACCTGTACTCATGTAGTGCTTAAATATAGGGAACACACACACTTTCACCCAACTTGGAAATAAATATAATAATGTAATAAAAAACAAATGCATAGTTATAGGTGTTGACATTACCATGGTTAGTTACAGTGTGTCCTTGTACTGGTGTGAGTGTGTGTAGGAGTAGTAGGAAGTTGTTTGTTGGTGCTAGAAGTTTCTTTCAAGACAGGGTTTCTCTGTGTAGCCTTGCTGTCCTGAATTCGCTTTGTAGACCATGCTGGCCTTGAACTCACAGTGATCCACCTTCCTCTGCCTCTCAAGTGCTGGGATTAAAGGCGTGTGCCACCACTCCTGGCTGGTGCTAGAAGTTAAATTAGGGCCTTGCACATGTTCTGCAAACACTCTACAACTGAGCTGCATTCTTGGGCCCTGTGTTTGGTTTTAAAATATGAAATTGCTATATGCTAGGAATACAAATATAAGCTATTTAAATCTTAAGAAGTGTTGCATAAGCTGGGTGTGTCTTGAAACCCCCCCAAAAAAGAAGTGTTACATTAAAATTGGTCCCTTATGATTATTTTTAATACTAGCAACTAAAATAAGTTACCTTTTCTCACTTGAGAGATACAGAGAGGGGCCAATTGGGTCCTGGAACATAATAAGCTCCGGACCAGACAGCAGCTACATAGTGAGACCCTGTCTCAAAGATGAAATACAAAATAATTATTTTTATTATTATTTATTTTATTTTATTTTTTGGTTTTTCGAGACAGGGTTTCTTTGTGTAGCCCTGGCTGTGCTGGACTAGCTTTGTGGACCAGGCTGGCCTTGAACTCACAGTAATCTGCCTGCCTCTGCCTCCTGAGTATTGGGATTAAAGGCATGTGCCACCATGCATGGCATTTTTATTTTTTTTAAGGGAAGAAGGATAATACTGACTCTCTGTACAGTAAAGGCTGGCCTTAGCCTTAGGATCTTCCTGCCTCAGACTCTGGTTTAGGGATATGCTACTATACCCAGCTTAAAATACTACTCTTATTTTCACTATTTGCTTGTAAACCAAGGAATTAATCAGGACTAGGTATGATGGTGCATGGTTTTTTTTAAAAAAACATTTTTATTTAATTTTTTATTTTATGTGCATTGGTCAGATCTTGGAGTTACAGACAGTTGTGAGCTGCCATGTGGCTGTCTGGGAATTGAACCTGGGTCCTTTGGAAGAGCAGGCAGTACTCTTAACCACTGAGCTGACGGTACATACTTGTAATCCCAATACTCGAGGTTGAAGCAGGAGGGTTGACAGTTTAAGGCCAGCCTGAGCTACACAGCAATTTCTATTGTAGAAAAAGCACCAAAAGAAAAAAAGAGTTCAGAGGAGTCAGTAAGTGTTAGGTGAGCAATAACTTCATGATTGCCAACTGTACCTTTTACCAACAATTGTCTGATTAAAATTCATTCTAATTTAAAATTAGTGTATTTAAAATTTCACTTAATATGTAGAGTTCAATTTAAAAATTTTCATTGTCACAACATACCATTTGCAATACTATCATAAAATAGTCACTGTAGTAGTAAACCAAATGAAATATGTATTTCTGTACTGAAAATTACAAAGTATCTTTGAGATAAACAGAAGGTAACAAAACAAACAGAAAAAGACACCAAGTTCATGGTTTAGAAGTCTCAGTAGTCTCTGAGTATAAGTTGTATGCACTCTCTCTCTACATTTGCTCTTACCCAAACCACACGCCTATCAGGCTACATGTGCCTAAGCACATATGTCTGGCTAACTCTAGTATGTAGGAAAGTAACTAAGATAATTTTGAAGGGAAAATAAGAAACTGCCATAATTAATTATGTCACTGATACAAGGATAAAATAATGTATCAGGAGAACATTCCAGAAGTAAACTCATACATGGAGTCACTGGCTAAAGAAAATGGCTCCAGAGGGACCGGGAATGTTAGTTCAGTGGTAGAATGCTTGCCTAGGAGCATGGCACCCTGGGTTCAAGTCCCCAGCACCATGGAAGGAAAGAAAAACTCCAGTGAAACTCAGGTAGAAGGCACACTTTCTAAATAAACAGTGCTGGGGCAATTAACAATCAGTATGAGCAAAAATCAGTCTTTGTTTTAACTCACACATGCATAAAAATTTAAACTATCAGGGCCTAGAAAGATGGCTCAGTCATTAGGAGCATTTACTGATCTTCCAGAGGATCTGGGTGATTAGGGCCTAAAAAAGACTGCATTCTGAGACTAATGTCTCAAAGAAACAAAACCAAAAAGGAATCTGTAGAATAACTAGTCATAAAAGTCAACCCCTGGAAACCAAAATGTCCATTAAGAGGACAATGGATAAGTAAACGGTAGAGTTCTCATACAACAAAATACTAGGTAGCATTCAAAAAGAACTTGCAGATACACCTAACTACATGGAAGAATCTCACAGATACAGATATTGGAAAACAACACATATGAAGGAGTGTGCTGCATGGTTTCATTAATTGAAATTCACATTGCAAGCAAGTGATCTAGGGAGGAACTGACTGGGAAGAGGCACACGGAGAACAATTAGAGTGATCAAAATGTTTTATACCTGGATCAGAAAATGAGTCCATAGATGTATATTTAAGATTAATAGCTAGTGGGATGGCTCAGTAGATGAAGGCACTTGTTGCCAAGTTTAATTTGCAGGACCCACATAGGAGAAGGAGAGAGAACCAGTTCCCACAAATTGTCCTCTGCCTTCCTCCTGCATGCTGTGGTACTTGCGTACAGTAAGTATACATTTACATTTTTAAAAGCTTATGGATTTTACTAGGTTTGTAGTTATAACTAAGCTTTATAGACTTAAAGGAGTACAACTGACTTTAAAGAAAAATAGCTCAAGTACACCAAGTTCATATAAAATCTTTCAGTGTCTCTAGTACTGTTTTGACTACTTAGTATGCAGTAACAGCTCAGTCTTCGCAGTAACCGTCAGTAGCCCTATGAGGTAGATACTGTTTATCATGCCCATCTTGCAGATATGTAACTAAAAGGGTTACTGAGTACCAGATACATCAAAAGGTCTTTGAATATCATAAAAAGTATCAACTGCAAGGAAACTACATCAACATTTGTTTTGATTTCAAAAGGATGTTTTCAGACTGGTGTTAACACATTGTATCAAGACAAATAGAGGACCAGTGAGTTGGCTCAGCCACTAAAAATCACAGTGGCCAGACCTGATTGTCTAGGTTCCATTCCTGGGCCCCGCCTGGTGGGAGGAGAAAACCTACTCACTCAAGTTCTCTCACTTCAAAAGTGCGGTGGCATCTGCAGGGCATGCACACACACACACATTTTTTGCTGCTGTAACAAAATAAGACTGGGTGATTCTTTTTTTTTTTTTTTTTTTTCCGAGAGACTGGGTGATTCTTAAGAGTGGAAATTTATTTCCCATATGGAGACTGGACAGTCAAGATGAAGGGAAGTTTGGTTGTCTGGCAAGGGCTGAATTCTACAGAGAAGAATGGTGTCTTTCCACATTGTAGAAGGCAGAAGAGCAGGTCAGCCTACCACTGCCAAGAGCTAAGCCTCTTTCATAAGCACTGTAATTTTGAAGAGGCAGGGAGGTGCCCTAGTTGCGTTGGTAACACCTGACTTTTGGAGAGGCATTATGGGAGTTGCACTCTTAATTTGTGGGGGCTGTAATTTGATCTGTGTCAAAACATAAGGTATGCAGCGAGAAGCTCATTAATAAATTCTTGGTGTGCTTAATTGTCCTAGGGAATAATTACTTGGTTATCATTCTGCCCTAATGCTGTCAGGTATACTTACTGGTTTTAGCACAGTAGTTCTAAATATCTTTAGCAAAAATGTTTTTAGGTCCATGAAACCATTATCAGTAGGATTAAAATTAGGAAAAGGAGACAGGGGAAAGTGGGAAAGGTTGGACTTGTCAGAAGAGCCTAACTTTGTAGAGTTAACAATTTTTTTAAAAATTTATTTATTTTATATGCATCAGTGTTTTGCCTGTGTGTATGTCTATGTGAGGATTTCAGTTGGAACTGTAAGTTTCAGACGTGTGAGCTGCCATATGGGTGCTGGGAATTGAACCTGGGTCCTCTGGAAGAACAGTCAGTGCTCCCAACAGCTAAGCCATTTCTCCAGCCCGAGTTACTAACTCTGTAGAGTAACAAAGGCTCACTGACACTGTGTCCACAGTGTCCAGTCAAAGAGGTTCCTGAGTAGTTTCTCAAATGCTACTTAATTTCCTGCTGTTGCTGCCCCGTAATGATTTGCTTCAGGAATATATATATTCAGACACACAGTATACACACACATCTTACCTTTTCATTTGGGACATAGCATGCTCAAACACATTTTTATGCAGCATTATATTTACATGGTGAGCATATTTGCTTAGTAAGTCTCCATGTGCATCCTGCCATCTAGTACCTTTCCCAAAGGAAAGCAGTATGGCTCAGTGATCTTGATGCTGTAGCTCAGGTAATCTTAGAGCCATGGTTCTCAACCTTTCTAACACTGTGAACCTCATGGTGTGATGACCCCCAACCATAAAAGTATATTCGTTGCTGCTCCCCCCCCCCCCAGGCTAAGACACCTGACATGCTGGCCCTTTAGCTTCTGGGCATTCTCCTGTCTCCACCTCCCATTTCACAGTAGTAACACTGAGATAATAGGCACTTGCCACTCTTGGCACTAAGTATGTTCTGGAGACAGGAACTCAGGCCCTCATGCTTGCTCAGCTTTTATTTTCCCCACAGAGCCAATCTTCCTAGCCTTTTGTGTTTTCTGGAGTGTATTGTTGCCAGAAGAGAGTATTCTTCAGATTAAAAAAATGTACTTTAACAATGGCAATACTTTTATTGATCCTGTACTAGTAAAGTGCTTTGCTGAAATTACTTGGTTTTTGATTTGGTTTGTTTTTTCTTTTCTTTTTTTTTTTTCTTTTTTAAAGATTTATTTATTTATTATTATGTATACAGCGCTCTGCCTGTATGTACATCTGCAGGCAGAGGAGGACATCAGATCACATTATAGATGGTTGTGAGTTACCATGTGGTTGCTGGGAATTGAATTCATGACCTCTGGAAGAGCAGACAGTGCTCTTAACCACTGAGCCATCTCTCCAGCCACTGGTTTGTTTTTTCAAGACAGTTTCTCTGTATAGCCTTGACTATCCTGGACTTGCTTTGTAGACCAGGCTGGCCTTGAACTCACAAAGATCTGCCTGCATTTGTCTCCTGAGTGCTGGGATTGAAGGTGTGTGCCACCGCACCTGGCTTACTTGTTTTTATTTTTACCCAAACTGATACTTTATTATGTTTGAGAGAGTGGATTTTTGCTTAGTGCCCGTGAATGTACCCTTTAAAACATGTCAAGGCCCACGAACCCATTGTCTGACAGACTGTTCTTTCTGTGTGTAGGTATGTCATTGATGGTGCCACTGCTCTTTGGTGTGCTGCAGGAGCCGGACATTTTGAAGTCGTTAAACTTCTAGTCAGCCATGGAGCCAATGTGAACCACACCACAGTCACTAACTCAACCCCATTGCGGGCAGCATGCTTCGATGGCAGACTGGACATTGTGAAATATTTGGTCGAAAATAATGCCAATATCAGCATTGCCAACAAGTATGACAACACCTGCCTAATGATCGCAGCATATAAGGGGCACACTGATGTGGTCAGATACCTTTTAGAACAACGTGCTGATCCCAATGCCAAAGCACACTGTGGAGCCACAGCATTGCACTTTGCAGCAGAAGCTGGTCACATTGACATTGTGAAAGAGCTGATAAAATGGCGAGCTGCAATAGTGGTGAACGGCCATGGGATGACACCATTGAAGGTAGCTGCCGAAAGCTGTAAAGCTGATGTTGTAGAACTGTTGCTCTCTCATGCTGATTGTGACCGCAGAAGTCGCATTGAAGCCTTGGAGCTCTTGGGTGCCTCCTTTGCAAATGACCGTGAGAACTATGACATCATGAAGACCTACCACTACTTATATTTAGCCATGTTGGAGAGGTTTCAGGATGGTGACACTGTTCTTGAAAAAGAGGTTCTGCCACCCATCCATGCTTATGGGAACAGAACTGAGTGTAGGAACCCCCAGGAGCTGGAGGCCATTCGGCAAGACAGAGATGCTCTTCACATGGAGGGCCTTATAGTTCGGGAACGGATTTTAGGTGCTGACAACATTGATGTTTCCCACCCCATCATTTACAGAGGGGCTGTCTATGCTGATAACATGGAGTTCGAGCAGTGCATCAAGTTGTGGCTTCATGCCCTGCACCTCAGGCAGAAAGGTAATAGGAACACTCACAAGGATCTGCTTCGATTTGCTCAAGTCTTCTCACAGATGATACACCTCAACGAAGCTGTGAAGGCCCCAGACATAGAATGCGTTCTGAGGTGCAGTGTTTTGGAAATAGAGCAGAGCATGAACAGAGTTAAAAATATCTCGGATGCAGATGTCCATAGTGCCATGGACAACTATGAGTGTAACCTCTACACCTTTCTGTACCTGGTTTGCATCTCCACCAAGACACAGTGTAGCGAAGAAGACCAGTGCAGAATTAACAAGCAGATCTACAACCTGATTCACCTGGACCCCAGAACACGGGAAGGGTTCACTCTGCTACACCTAGCTGTCAACTCAAACACACCAGTTGATGATTTCCACACCAACGATGTCTGCAGCTTTCCCAATGCACTGGTCACAAAGCTCCTGCTGGACTGTGGTGCTGAGGTGAATGCCGTGGACAATGAAGGAAACAGTGCCCTCCACATTATCGTCCAGTACAACAGGCCCATCAGTGATTTTCTGACCTTGCACTCCATCATCATCAGCCTTGTGGAGGCTGGCGCTCACACCGACATGACAAACAAGCAGAATAAGACTCCATTAGACAAAAGTACAACTGGAGTGTCTGAAATACTACTTAAAACTCAAATGAAGATGAGCCTCAAGTGCCTGGCTGCCCGAGCAGTTCGGGCTAATGACATTAACTACCAAGACCAGATCCCCCGGACTCTTGAAGAGTTTGTTGGATTTCATTAAGTGACTGGATGTGTAAAATCGTTTAATGTGGTGCTAAAAAGTAAAGGACTTTAATCACAGACAATAGAATTATGTGTTCATACATTCTCCTTTTCTTTCCACTATCCTTTCAGCCCATTGTCCTTGGTTCTGTTTGCCTTTTTTCTTACATGGTATTGATTTCAGGACACTAAACAGAGCAGCGCTGTTCAGGTGTAACTGGAAGGTGTTTGGACATTTGTTTGTTTCTTTTTCTTTTCTAACGGAATGAATGTAAGAGATTTTGTGTAATAGGGGGCATTTGTGACTTAAAATTGATGATGTTTTAAACAGCTGCCTACAAAAGTATTCCTATTAAGCTGATGTCAGCATGCCATCTGTGCAGCAGTTTTGAGGATTTCATGAAGAAAATGAACTGATCACTGAGAGCATTGGGAGATACTGGAGCCCTGCATGGATGGTTCTCACTCTCACTGTATGTGCAGAGTGATAGAGCATATTTTATATCAGGAGGACTTGAAACACTTAGCTACTGATTAATTGAAAATTATGTGCAGTTATTGTTGAAAAGATGAATTCATGGAAACCATCGCATTCTGATGGGTAGTGTTTTGTAACTGGTGATCTTAGCCCAACCTTGTGGACATTGCTAGATTTCACCCTTAGGCTGGAAGTCTCCCAGTTTCTGTTGTAATGATGGATCTAAATTGCAGTCATGCATTTGATTTGGCTCACAGACCTAAATAAGGAGCACGCTGTATTATGAATCATTGTCACAGTCTAGCTAGACATTATATTTTGTCCTCTTCTAGCCCTTTCTTGTGTTGTATCTTTAAAATTTGGAAACTGCCTTCCCAGAGGGCATTTCTGTCTCCCTAATTAGGTATAAGATGAAAAGAAATGAGGACACACTTCTGATGTTTTTTTTACTTAGTCCATTTTAAGATGTAGGAAAACCAGGAGTAGGGTATAGGAAATTAAGTATTTGATGAGGAAAATGATTGTCAATGCCACACGAAAGGTGTATCTCAGCTGTAGACGTTCTACCATAGGATATGGTGCCGAGGTCTTTGTTTTGTTTTTTTTCTTTTATCAGCAACATTTCAACTCTCGAGTATTCTGTGATTTTTCTCTTAAGCATCACAGACATTCAAGTTGAAGGAGCACCAGCTTCTGTTGACACTGGAAATGATGATGAAAGTAAAACTAGTTGTTTCTGTAATTTTCTCTAGTGCCAAATGAATGCCTGAGCTACCCCTAGTGCATGGTACCATAAGTGGAGACCCACAGCTTCTTGTTTTCCTTTAGTGAAAAGCATTGTCATGATACAACATCAGATACAAACTTTAAACAACCTGTAAGATTTCACAAACATTTTACGTGTTGTGGATATTGCTTCTAAAGTGTAGAACGGTTGCCGGTGGATCAGTATAAAGCAACCAAGCCAAAACCAGCACCTAGGGCCTTAAACAGAGATACCCCACAACATGAAATACTTGGAAGAATAGGAAAGGAGACTTGAAAAGTCTCCTGCTCCAAGGGTTTGAGACACAGTTGCTGTAGTTGTGCTTCGTGTGTGTGTGTGTGTGTGTGTGTGTGTGTGTGTGTGTGTGTGTGTG
>OU015749.1:117599791-117616055 GCA_907169655.1 Acomys percivali | reverse complement strand
CTTCTTCTTCTTCTTCTTCTTCTTCTTCTTCTTCTTCTTCTTCTTCTTCTTCTTCTTCTTCTTCTTTTTTAGTTTTTTGAGACAGGGTTTCTCTGTGTAGCCTTGGCTGTTCTGAACTCACTTTGTAGACCAGACTGGCCTCGAACTCACAGTGATCCTCCTGCCTCTGTCTCCTGAGTGCTGGGATTAAAGGTGTGTGCTACCACGCCCGGCCACATACATATTCTTTTTTTTTTTTCCACATACATATTCTTAAACAGTAAAATAAATGTTAAAAAATTAAACATAGCTCAGCCTGGATTATTTTCACTCCTCTTCAGACCAACAGTTATTTTTTTAAAATTGCTTTTTTTTCTCCAAATGAAGGAGGAGCCCCCAAGAGTTATGTTGGTGCCATGGGAGCCACTAGTAGCCCAATGAAGTTCTCCAGCAAGGTGGCCCTCACATGCTTGTGACTTTGCTCTTACTTCTGTCTTCCTCTGTACTCTTCAGATTTTTTTTTTGGAGGGCACCTTGGGCTAGGAAGAAAGTTCACCTAAAAGACAGCTTGGTGGTGGTGACACATGCCTTTAATCCCAGCACTCAGGAAACAGAGGCAGGAGGATCTTTGAGTTCAAGGCCAGCCAGTCTACAGAGTGAGTTCCAGGACAACCATGGCTACATAGAGAAACCCTGTCACAAAATAAAAACAAAAACAAACAAACAAAAAACAAAGCATACGCACTAATGTGGGGAGAGGCATGCTTAAGGGTGTGTGTGTGTGCGCGCGCACTTTCTTGAAAACTGACATGACTTTGAAGATTTACTTCACAGGCCATCTCCAGAATGTTGTTCCTGGATACACTGTGCCTCTCCTTCCCTCAGTGCTGTTGTGTTTCCTGCACTGCCCTCACGTCGGTTGCCACTAGGCTCCACTGTCTAAGCCATAGGAAGAGGGATGAATGCCCATCAGATGCAGAATGCATGAACACATGGATGCAATGGAGGCCACTAGTGCCCACTCCCTCCGCGAGGCAGAGGTGGCAGGGGACACAAGGCTTAGGCTGGGGCCCCAGGGTGGGCCAGACCTACCCTGGAGGCCTCACTTTGCACAGTTCCGTAGGAGAACTGAGCACAGCTTCTAGGTTTGGTGCCTGATGGCCTGTGCCTAGAAGGCTGCACCTCATTGAAACTGGGTCTGATGGTGCCCCTTTGCTAAAGCTGTTCCCCCCCCTCTGCACCCTCCTCGTCCCCTTAATAATCTTGCCTGTTTGTAATCTAGCTTCTCCCCCTAGATGTGTTAGTGAGGGGACAAGAGCCTACAGCTCAGGTGAGCATTTCTGAGATATGGCCAGTGGGGGGCGGCAAAGTCCTATGCCCAGCAGCTTTGTTGCCACAAGACCTGGTTTTTCTCTAAGTCTCAGCTTGGTTAAGACAGGCTATAGGAATCTCCCTGAGTTTCACTTACCTCCTTTCCACTACCTTGAAGTCAAGGGCTTATGTGGTTTTGTGTAGTTAAAAAGGAGCCCAGCACTGAAGCCTCAACCCCCCACTCCCACCACATCCAGTGTTGCTGGCACTACACTAGAGCTGAGGCTCCAGGCAAGTGTGCAACGCTAGTGCACGTATGCCTGTGCGTGTGCGTACGTTTGTGTGTGTGCATGCATGCTTTTTAAGACAGTGTCTCGAGGCCAGGCGTGGTGTTGCACGCCTTTAATCCCATCACTCGGGAGGCAGGGGCAGGCGGATCACTGTGAGTTCGAGGCCAGCCTGGTCTACAAAGTGAGTCCAGGACAGCCAAGGCTACACAGAGAAACCCTGTCTTGAAAAACCAAACCAAAACAAGACAGTGTTGTATTGGCCTGGAGCTAGGCTAGCTGGTGAACTGTCTTTACTGCCCAAATGCTGGGGTTACAAACTGCCACACTTGGCTTTTTTTCTGGATTTTGGGCATGGAACTCAGGTCCTCATGCTTTCACAGAGAGTACCTTCCAGATCCCGCCTTGGTCTCTCCCCACCAACCCCTTCCCAGAGAGGAGAACTCCCTGGGGCTCACCTGGCGGCTAGGGTCCTCCTCTCGGAAGATGAAGGGGCTGTGAAACTGCCTCTGCAAGGCCGCGTTGACTGTGATCTTCATAGTCCTGTACTTGAGCTTTACAACCGGGGTCTCCTCAGAGGCAGCTCTGGGAGCCTTGTCCCTCCCAGGCAGCCCCAGGTGGGAGGCTCCCCACAGCCTCCTCCTCCCTTCCTTTCAGCCCTGCTGGATGGGGGTGGGGGTCTAACTTACTGCTTTCAGGGACCTCAGCCACAAGTTCCCCACCAGGTAGAAGCCGATCTCCTGGTTAGGGGCCAGCCTCACATTGCAGACGATGAAGACCACGTCGGAATTGCTGTGATTCTGGAAGAGAGTTGCCAGGGTAAGCAGGGGGCTTGGGGGGGGGGGGGAAACAAGGCCTGTGACCTAGAATGTAAGCAGGAGATTGGGCCATCAGACAGACCCAAGGCTGGACCAACTGCGAGAGGGAAGCACAGGCCCAGGACAAGGATGGAGATGTGTGTGGGAACGTGAGGGACCCGTGGGAGACAAATCAAGGAGGGCTATATTTGAAGCTCCTTTTGAAGTTGTGTGTAATGACCAGTGTCCCAGGAACAGAACTCTACTCAACAGTAAGGATTTGGTGAGAAGATAAATGACACTGTCACCACGGTAGATGCAGAAAAGTAATGCAGGGAGGCAGACTTCCTGATGCAGACTTCCAGAGAGCATCTTAACTAACCAACCAATCAGCTGACGAGCCTCTCTCCATCCATGTGTACACTCACGCAATACCCAGAGCAAGTGCCATATCCTTTAAAGTCGGGATCAAGCTGATTCTGATGGCCCTGCCATCCATTCTGTTGCCACTGCCCTGTGGCCGGAGCCAGAGTGATACAAGAAAAGCAACTTGTAAGGATTGCGTGGGAAAAGTGACAGAGGTGGATGGACAATCTTGGAGCAGTTGGACTTTATTAGGGTGAAGTTATTTCTGAGGTGGTCTTGTGCCCTCCCAAAGCTACCTAAGATCAAATCGTGGGTGAAGCTCAGCTTCAAAACTGCTGTATGGAGGCTGGCAGGATTGCTCAGTGGCCAAATCTGATGACCTGGGTTTGAACCCTGGGGATCCACGTAGTGGAAAAAGGAGTGGCTCCTGCAATCTGTCCTCTGACCTCCACCTGGGTGCCATAGTACATGTACACCTACACACACATACACACACACACACACACACACACACACACACACACACACTTCACATAAGAAATTTGTCTTGAGAAATGAGAGATACGGCATTGAACAGAGCGCTGAGCACGCATAGGAATTCAGTCCCTCTTTCCGGCCCCTTCTTTAATCCCAGCACTTGGGAAGCAGAGGCAGCCTAGTGAGTTTGAGGCCAGCCTAGTGTACACCGTGAGTCCCTGGACAGCCTGAGCTATATCATTAGCATGCATAAGCTATACATTACACTGGGTTTCATTATGACCTTTACAGCATGCACACAATATATTGGCTCATATTCACACACTCCTTCCCTCTCCTGCCCTCTTAACACTCCTGATAAACCCTCTTCCCAACTCCAGATCAATAATATGTTTTTAAGTTACATTTTCAAAGATGTGTGTGTGTGTCTGTTCCAGGGATGGTGCACAAGTGGTCAGGTTGGTGACATGGTACTTTATCCCATGGGCCATCTCACTGATGACCACTTGCTCCTCAATAAACTCTTATTGGTACATGCTTGGTTAAGAGAGAAGCCCCTGGAAGCAGGGAGGCACTCTGACCTCACCCTTTGGCTCTTGGTTTGGAGACACTTACCCTCTGTGGGGCATGGCTCAGGTCTTCTTCAGTTGGGGCACTCCGGTACTCTGTGCTGTTCCCCCAGATGTTACAGGATGTGTTGACCTGCATGGAGGGTGCACACACACACACACACCCCTGAGCCTCACCTCCAGATCCTCTTTTTCTTCCTCCACCCAGACAGGCCCCATTCCCAGGGAACACCCTGATGGTCAGGAGTTGCTTAGGGGTTTGTCTGTTTCCTTCTCTCCCTAGTTGGTCCTTAGGGAACACAGCTACCTGGTCCGTGAAGAATTCCCGCAGCATCAGCAGGCGGTTGCCACCCCTGGTGGCGATGGGTACGGTGATCTTCATCATCACCCCGTGGATGGGGAAAAGGCCTAGGTTCTGTACCTGCAGCCAGAGGGACAGGGACCAGACAGCCCTGAGGACAGGCCTTCAGCAGGTCCCGGGTGTTTGCATTATGGGAGCAAGCCAGCACTGAAAGGATGGGTCCTGTGACCCTGGAATGTGTTGTGAGGGCACTGAGGCTGGAGATCAAGGACGCCTATGACTACAGAGTCCTCTTGTCAGGGGGAACTTGGTGGAGACCAGGAGTGGACGTGCTGCGGTCACTAATCAGGGACGGGTGTCTAAGTGAGTGTGTGTTGTCTTCTGGCTGGGACCACGTTTGGGGTCTTTCTTGGAGGCTGAGGTGTACGGCTCTGAGCTCCACCCCTCCCCTATGAGCTGTGTGGCTTTGAGCAAGGCAAGCCATGAGGGTCTCAGGGTGAAGCCCCGTTTCTAGCCATCAACCTACTCCAGCCCTCACACAGCTTCAGAGAAGCAGACGCTGTTTTGAGGGGTGAGGGAAACCCCGGGGTCCTCTGTGGCAGAGGCTGCTCAGCTGCTTTTTTCCTGTCATTCTGCTTCCTCACTTAGCGACAGAAGCAAGGGTCAAAAGCCAGCTCTCCCAGCTTCCCTCACAGCTACACACCGGGCTGTGGACAGTAGAGGTAGCTGTGAGATGGCATCCCCCGGGGAAGCGTCTTAGTAGGAAGGAGCCAGCTTCTCTCAGCTTCCTTGCAGCCTGCTGAAAGTGTGATCATGGGCTGAGAGATGAAGCTGGCCATCTCTTGTCTGCAATGTTGTTAGATTTCCTGAACGACTCCGGTTTTGTTTTTGTTTTCGAGAAAAGTAATCCTTGGTGTGTTTAAACTGCTGTTTGTTATATTTAATTTTGTTTTGTTTTCGAGACAGGGTTTCTCTATGTAGCCTTGGCTGTTCTGGACTTGCTTTGTAGACCCGGCTGGCCTCGAACTCACAGCGATCTGCCTGTCTCTGCCTCCCAAGTGCTGGGATTAGAGGCAGCCTTTATATTTAATTTAATTTAATTTGGTTTTCCAAGATAGGGTTTCTCTGTGTAGCCCTAGAACTAGCTCTGTAGACCAGGCTGTCCTCAAACTCAGAGATCTGTCTGCCTCTGCCTTCTGAGTGCTGGGATTAAAGGCCTGTGCCACCACTGCCCCGCTCTTAAAATCTTTTTGGTACATGCTAATAACCCATTCTAGCCTGGATGTCTTTCAGATGAAGCCCAGAGAGGGGAAGTAACTTTCTACAAGCCGTACAGCGAGCTGGGGTAAGAGCCAAGGCTGAGCTCTGGTCTGCAGTGATCTAGACTCTTCTGAGTGGGCGTGGGCTTCTCAGTTCTGCCTCTTCACTCATTCCCAGGTGCCCTCCAGCCTCACCTTGAAAACACAGTTGAAGGGAGGCCCAAAGCCGTCATATCTCTCCAGGGAGCTGTTGGCTTTGACCTCGTAGTGGCTCAGGCTGCTGCTCCTGCAGAGGCAAAGGAAAAACCGTGTATGGGCAGAGTCGAAGCAGACCAGAGGAACAGGCTTCTGTCCGCTTCCCGGGACCCTGTCTTATGCAGCCGCTAGGGGCGCTGTGTGGAGGATTCAGAGTCTTGGTGGAAATGAGTGCTGGGGGCAGAGACTGCCGTCTTCCCTGTGGGTGCCTCTCGCTGTTCACCGCACTTTTTTTCCCCCCAACCTTGCCTTCTGGCGCCCTCCCATCTCATCTTTCTCTTATGGCCTCTTTTCTCTGTTGCTGGTGGCTGGGGACTTCCGGTGGATAAGCTGCTTTCTCAGCAGACTGGGACTAGTGCCCTCTAAGAGGGGGTGAAAGGTCAAGTCCAGTTTGGCAGGGGCCCTGAGTTCCTTTTCAGTAACAAGTGATGCTGTTGGGGATTGCTGGTGCAGTGGTAATCAGAACAGATTGAGTACCCCCCCTCCCTTCCTCTTGCCCTCCTTCCTCCATCCCTTCCTCTCATCCATCCATCTATCCATCCTTCCTTCCTTCCTTCTTTTTTTTTAAAATTGGAGACAGAGTCTCATGTAGCACAGGCTGGCTCCCTATGTAGCTAAGGATACCCTGAACTTCTGATCCTCTTGCCTTCACCCATAGTATGCTGGGATCTGAGGCTGGGATTATGGTTATGTCTGGTTTATATGGTGCTATAGATGGAATGGGGATTTATGCATGGTTGGCCAGCACTCTACTACATCCCCAGTGTGTGTGTGTGTGTGTGTGTGTGTGTGTGTGTGTGTGTGTGTGTTAGGTCAGGGGATAACTTTTGGGAGTTAGGTCTGGCCTTCTGCTGTACCGTTTCTGCTCTGCTGTACTGTATACTCCAGGCTAGGTAGCCCATGGGTTTCTAGATGATTCTCCTGCCTCTGCTTCTAGGAATTGAACTCAGGTTGCTAGAGCTGCTTCATGGGCCCCACCCACATTGATCTAAAAATAGAGATTAGTTTTTATTTTAAAGTATGTACACACATGTGTCTGTGTGTGTGTGTGTGTGTGTGTGTGTGTGTGTGTGTGTGTGTGTATGTGAATGCAGTGCCTACAGAATTCAGAAGAGAATATCAGATCCCCTGGGACCAGAGCACTGGTGGCTGTGAGCCATCTGATGTGGGTACCAGGAACTGAACATAGGTCCTCCGGAAAACCAGCATGTACTGCTAACCACTGAGCCAGCTCTCCGGCCTGCCAGACAGACTTTGAAGAGCTCTGTTTTCACTTCTCTTATTGCCCGCCTTCAGGGTTATCCCTGCTAGCTCAGTCCACTTCCATCCTCTTCTGCTCCCTGCCCCCCCAACCCCCCCATCTCCCCTCCTCAGACACATAGCTAACCCACCTGGTAAAGAGGACATCCGCTTCATATTTGAGGTGGAATCGGAGGAGGGCCATGTTGTCATCTATGGTGCTGTCCTGCTCGTGACTGTCACTACAAGGGGAGTTGGGATCAAAGAGGACACTGGCACAGGGACTCTAGAAACTAAAGGGAAGATGTGCTGGCTTTTGAGGCTGCTCGGTTATGATCAGGCTGTCAAGGAAAGCTGAGGTGTCTCCCAGAGGTTGGCCAGTAGGTGAGGATGGGTGCCAGCTCTCTCTGTGGCTAAGCCATCAGGGAGGCCTTTGGGTAGTTTATAGTCACTGCCTGGCTGTGTCACCTTCTTGATAAGCCTCCCAGCTGCTGCGCTGAAGATGAGGAAGGGCTAGAGGCGGGGAGAAAGATGACCCTTGAGGACAGCTACCTACTCTATCCTGGGAAGAATAGTGGGGTTCACTGTGGGAGGGGGCTCACTGATCCCTGTTCCTACAGGGTGCATCCTCTGAAAGACAGTGGGTGACTGTGCCAGGAGAAGCCAATGGGTGCTGCTCAGAGCCCCCTGGAGGGAGCATGGTTGAAGGTACTTTCATCCAACAGTGAGTGTTCAAATGCCAGGCAGGTACCCACAGAGGTCAAACTCTCAATTTCAGCTTGTATGTCAGCTAAGGTCTACTCTCCAGGATAACGGGTGGGGCTAGAAAAGGGGTCCCCAGAAAGGGGCTGACATCCATGCCTCTTTCTTGCCCATCCCAGGACCACTGCTGTGCAAGTGTGTCCACTCTCCATGAGAAGAGGGCGTTCTGCCCCAGGGAGTAGCCAGGAGGGTTCAACATACCGAGACCCTTCACAAACTCAGCTGTGTGTCAAGTGAGGTGTCTGTGGATGTGTTTGTTTAAGGATAGCTTGTGGCCAACACTGGGTGTGTCGGGGGTTCCCCAGCCCACCTATGACTCGGGACGAAAACACTGATATTCAGTTTGCCTGGAGGTTTACCTCTTAGAGAAGGATTCTGGCTTCTGACCAGACAGAAACCAGCCTGTCTTCCCTCCCTCTCTCCCTCTGTCTCACATAGAAGGGATTCTGTGAGAAAGGAAACTGGCCCAGGGAGATTCAGGAGTCAACCTGGGGCAAGCCACCTTCAGGAGGGATAGAAATACAAACCACACAGAGGAAGAAAAGGTCTCTTTAAAATGGCACAGTGCTCAAGGCGAGTGTGGTGGTTCATATTAACATTGGCCAGACAAGATGGACAGTCACGTCTGTCTAGATTGTCTTAACTGAGGTGGGAAGACCCACCTTGAATGTGGGCAGTGCCACCCCCTGGGCTGGGCTCTCAGACTGAATAAAAAGAGCTGAGCACAGAACTTTACCTCTCTGCATCCTGGCTGCAGATGCCCTGGGACCAGCTGCCTGAAGCACAGCCACCATACATACTACTTCCCCCACTACGGTGGGGTGTGTCCTCAAGCCCCTCCCCCTTTGCTTCCCTTTAGTTCCCTGTGTCAGGCGTTTTGTTACAGCTACAAGGAAGTAACTAATACAGAGAGAGGCAACCAGGACAGGAGGGGCCTCGGATGAGGGGTAGGGCTAAGGGTCCAGCTCCCCGTTGTCCTGTTTGCATGCTGTGTTGTCCGGGGGGGGGGGGTGCCCACACAGTCTCTGCTGGCTGTGAGGGGACGCTGTGTGGACAGATAGGCCTGAAGAGTTTCTAACTGGCTGCTGCCTAAAGCTCTCTCTACAAGTTAAGGGACAGCTAGTAAGCCTCAGGATAGTAGGGGTACAGTCCCTCGGGCCCCTCCGCTAAGCTTGGGTCAGGGAACAGGTTTGCTGGTCGGATCCAGTGGCAATAGGGGAGCACAGGGTGTGTGTGTGTGTGTGTGTGTGTGTGTGTGTGTGTGTTGGGGAGCAGGCCTGACCTGCTGGCACCCAGCTGGATCTGAAGATGGTGCAGAAACACAGACTTGCTGAACTCGAAGTCCAGTCGGAAAGCCACCTGTGGAGAAGAGGGTCCGAGTGGGGGCACTGGAGGTGTGCCGGTTCTGGTCTGCTTTTTGCCTTACCACCTTCAGCAACCCCTCCCCCGCAGAGAGAGGGAGGGAGGGAGGGAGAGAAGGAAGGAGGGAGGGAGGGAGGGAGAGAGGGAGGGAGGGACGGAAGGAGGGAGGGAGGGATGAGGCTGTAGAACTTCCGACCACCACAGGTGCAAAGACAGCAGTTCCCTACGGGGATGTTCCTCTCTCCCTTTTTTTTTGAGACAGTGTCACGTAGCCCAGGATGGCCTCAAAGTTGCTGTGTAGCTGAGGGTAGACTTTAACTCTAACCGTCTGTCTCCACCTCATGAGTGCTGGGGTTACAGGTGTGCCCCACCTGCACAGGACTTCATGCATGCCAGACAGGTGCTCTATTAAACTGAGCTACAGGCCTGGCAAGAAACTATATTTAGAAGCACCCCCACGCCTCCTCCTGTTCCCTAGGCCTCTGTTTGCTCCCTGTTCTCTGGGTCCCAGTTTCTGTCCTTCCCTGCTGGGCGCCCCTAGACTCTACCTTGGCCTTGGCCCTGAAGAAGGGGTAGCTGACGTTGCAGACTTTCTTGTGTAGCCGCCTCTCCTCGTTCACGCATTCGATGCTGTTGTCCGAATCATCCTGGCATTGGGCAAGGCAGTGATCAGGCAGGCTCCAGTCCTGGGTCTACAAGTTCACCACAGGCAGCCCTTTGCCCCACCCCAGAGCCCACCTCATCACCGGCCATGGGAATTAGACACCTGGAGTGCCACTTTCTGACCACCTTAACCACAAAGAGCCCCCGAGGCTGAGGCCAGGCATAGTTGGTTCAGAATGCAGGCATGAGGTCTCACAGGACAGGGCCTTGCTCGATGGCCAGATTGGTCGGTAAGTGCTGGGGTGTTCGCTGATTGTCCCTTTGTGGCTGGGGAATTGGCTAGCTGCAGGAGGGACTCTGAAGTCTGGACCTCACGCAGGCTGTGGACAGTGGCTAGGCTGGGATGGACACTCGGTCCACTTAAAGGTTGGAAGCCACGCCCCAGGATCTGTCTCCTCAGGTCCTGAGGCCCTCTGAGTGGCCGTGCAGCATTCCACACCCCCAGCCACCCAAGGGAACTCCTGGAGCCACGGAATCATATCGCCTGGTCTCCAGCAACGTTGTGTGGGCAGCACTATTCCTTGTTCTAGGGTCTCAGACTGGATATAAAAGGAGAAAACAGGCTGAACCCTAGCATTCATCTTCCCGCCCCCACTCCTCATCCCCGTCAGCCTGCCATGGTGGATGACGGTACCATTAAACCATGAGCCAAAGTAACCTCCTCCTCCTCCTCCTCCTCCTCCTCCTCCTCCTCCTCCTTTAAGTTGCTTTTGTCCAGTGCTGGATCACAGCAAAGAGAAAAGTAATGGATATTATTTGTGGCCCAGTGGCGGGGCTCTCCCCACAGCTCTGTGATGATCCCTCCGAGGCAGGGCTTGATTCAGAATCAGATCTATGCCTGTCACACCCACATGGGAGTACGCATGTGTGTCATGTGCAACCTGGGCACAGGTCTACACGGTAGTGCATGTGCTGGTGTGCCGCCTAGTTTTATGTCGACTTGACACAGGCTAGAGTCATCTGGGAAGAGACTATTCTGTAGAGAAGATGTGTCCATAGCATCAGCTTGTAGGCATGTCTGCAGTCCCTTTTCTTCCTTAGTGATTGATGTGTGAGTTCCCAGCCAATGATGGGTACTGCCACCCCTGGGATGCTGGTCCTGGGTGCTATAAGAAATTAGACTTGGCCAGGCGGTGGTGGCACACACTTTTAATCCCAGCATTTGGGAGGCAGTGGCAGGCGGATCTCTGTGAGTTCGAGGCCAGCCTGGTCTACAAAGTGAGTCCAGGACAGTCAAGGCTACACAGAGAAACCCTGTCTCGAAAGACCAAAAAAAAGAAAAGAAAAGAAAAGAAAGAAATTAAACCGAGGAGCTGGAGAGATGGCTTAGTGGTTAAGAGTACTGGCTACTCTTTCGGAGGACCCAGGTTCAATTCCCAGCATGCACATGGCATCCCACAACTGTCTGTAACTCAAGTTCCAGTGGATCTGACTCCCTCACACAGATATATTCACCAAATGCCCAATGTACATAGAAATAAATAAATAAAAATTATTTGAAAGAAAGAAAGAAATTAGACTGAACAAACCGTGGGGAACAAGCCAGTAGGCAGAGTCCCTCCACGGCTGCTACACCAGTGCCTGTCTCCAGGTTCCTGCCCTGCTTGAGTTTCTGCCCTGAATACCCTCGGTGATGGTCTGGTGCCTGGAAGTGTAAGATGAGACAAACCCTTCCTTCCTACTTTGCTTTTGGTATTGTGCTTTGCCACAGCAATAGAAACCTAGTAACGACAGCCTGGTTTCAGGCTTGTGTGTTTTCACTCAGTATGAGCCACGCCAACATGAATTTCTACCTGACCAAGAAGAGGTTCCTGTCCCAGAGTCCTCTTGCTAGATGGGACATGGGTCCCATGTGAAGAATGGCTATGAGCCTAGCTCTCTGCCTGTCATGGAGGGACCTAGAGCGTCATAGAGTGTGCCACCCACTTTGTGTTCCTCAGGCGCTGTCTACTTTGTGCTTTTGAGACAGTCCCACTGGTCTGGAATTTACCAACTAAGCTAGTCTAGCCAGGCCGCAGGCCCCAGGGATCCCTTGGCCTGTCTCTCTCTGCCCCCAGGGTTGGGATTACAGGGCCACCAAATGACTACCCTGGCAGGGGACAGGACCGTAGTTTTCCTAGGCCAGGGCCTGACAGATGCTTGGTCATGGTTACCAACAAGCCCTCACAGAGGGGCATCCAGAAGGCTGCCTGAGGCCCAGGGAGGGGGATGGAAGAATGTGGACTTGCAGGATGGCCTCCATCCCTCAGCTTCCCCTCTTTGCTATGAAGCTGCTCCCAAGTTCACGTAGCAGGGAGGTTCCCACATGGCTTCTTCTCTGGGTGTGGTACTAGGTAGCATTTCTGAGAGGGGAGAAGAAGGTTCCCCCAAACCTGTGCTCTGGAATTCTCATGGATATTGAGACCCAAGGGGACAGGGACTCCATCTGAGGGCTCCTGGCTGCCCCTGACACCTACACTTGACAGCGGTGCCCGGCTTCAGTCGGTGACACGCCTTGAAGGACTTCTAGTCACTTATCTTCGGTCCAGCTTGGAGGAATGCCAGGGAAGATGTGTCTGAGACAGGGACATGTCCTCAGAAAGTTTGAGATTTTCCTCATGTGCGTATGTGAGTGCATGAGTGGCAGGTGTATGTGCGTGCACATGCTTGTGGTAGCCAGAAAACAACCTTGTCAATCATCTCTCAGGAGCCATCCGCCTCATCTTTTCAGTCAGGGTTCTCTTTGGCATGGAGCTAATTTGGCCCCAGGCATCCTCCTGTCTCCACCTCCCCAGTGCTGGAGCTACAAGTGCCTGATTTTTCACTCTGGGGACAGGATTCAGGGCCCCGTGCTTGCGACACAAGTCTTCAGTGTTGGAACTGTCTGCCTGTGATGTCATCCTTAGAGAATACACAGGTGCCAGGGAGCAATGTATGGCGGAAGGCCCCCTTTGGGGCTTGGGAAAAGACATGCAAAGAGCTGATGCTCGTCAGAGCTCTGTCATGAAATACAGTCCAGATGGGTGGCTGCTATGGACTTTGCACTCACTAACTAGCTGTTGTGGTCCTCGTCAGCCACCTCAGCTCTCTCCATGCCTCAGTCTTCCCTTGTAAAATGGAGATAATCCCCTCCCCAGCCACACTACCACTTCCTCCCAAGGATTCTGCGTTGAATATATATTTAGTGTCAGCACGAAGCAGAGGGTTGTGAGGGAGCAGCACACAAGTGGAGGGAACCCCAGGCAGGCCCACAGAGCACGCAGACGATGCAGGTGTGAATGAACAAGCTGTGCTGGGAGGAGTCAAGGAGGTGGAAGGAATGGGGGTCTGATCCTTGTAGGCATGTGTGCTTTGGTGGCACACACGTACATGCTCCTAAGTAGGGTGGCAGCTTCTTAGTCTCAAAAGACTCCGACTCCCTGATAACCATGATCCCAAGCTCTGTATGCATGCTGAGGTCCAGAGGGAGCTTTCCAAGCAAGCTTCGTGTAGACCACCCACCGAGAACCCCCAGAGGAGGTGCAGGACACAGCTCGGTCAGTACCTCCTTTACTCCTCGGCCCTTGGCCTTGGTCAGCTGGGTGAGCAGCAGAGGCCCTACCTTCTGGATGAGGCTGGCAAACTGCAGGTTCTCTGACTGTGAGATGTTGAGGATGGTGCTGTATGCATTCTCTCCTCTGTTCTCCAGCGTGGCCTCCACTGCCACACGGCGACGCGTGCTCTCGATGATGAAGACCGTGGTGTCGAAGGACAGTGTGTAGTTGGAGCAGTCCTGTGCTGGCCTCCTTAGCACCCGTTGGCAGTACTCCCTGTGGGAAGAGGCCGCTGGCTCTCAGGCAGGTGAGATGGGGGTGGGGGGTGGTTGAAGGGGCGGAGCTGAGCCTCAGGATTGACATAGAGACATGAGATTGGGGTGCCTGGCTAGCTACTGCCTTTGGGAACAGCCACCCAGGGAAGGAGGTGGATGGAGGGGCCTGCAAAGAGGTCGTGCTTCCAGCCCACCACGTGCTCTCCAGTCACCGGCTGCACCCGTCTCTGAGCTCAGCTCTCTCATCTCACCTCGTTAGCCACGGCTGATCTCTTCACTTCCCTTTTGGATTTGGTTGCTGGGAAGCTCAGCACTAAATCTTGACTACTTCCCTAGACAGGTAGAAGATTTATTTCTTTATCCTTCTGTACTGTTTGGATGTGCTCTTTGGATTGGGTGTCTGCAGCCTGTTATTTACATCTTATCTGGTTGCATAACAGTTAAACAAAAATTATTGTAAAGTTCATTCTCTAAGTCAAAAATATGTGCTCATGAGCACGACACCCTAGTTTGCCTTGTGTGCTAGCCCATCTCTTCCAGGGGATTGTGTGCAGCCATGTTGTGTGGAGGTCAGAGGACAACTTGTGGGAGTTGGTTTTCTTCTTTTACCATGTGAGTTCCAGGGGTTAAACTCAGACGATCAGAAGCATCTGTACCTGCTGAACCTTCTATCTCACCGGCAGCACCGGGATCTTTCCATAAGAGGAACGAGAAAGCTGAGTGTGGTGGCGCACGCCTTTAACCCCAGCACTTCTCGGGGCAGAGGCAGGTGGATCACTGTGAGTTTGAGGCCAGCTGGGTCTACAAAGTGAGTCCAAGACAGCCAAAACCCTGTCTCAAAAAACCAAAACAAACCAACAAAAACAAAACAAAAACCCCAACAACAACAACAACAAAAGAAAGCCCTGGTGTTCAGTTGGTGGACTCTGGGTCATCTGTCTCTGCTTTCTTTGGTTTCCTCTTGTTCTTTGCTTGTTTGTTTTAAAATTCACTTCTATGTATTCGTATTTTGCCTGCATGTATATCTGCATCCCCTGTGAATGCCTTGTGCCCATGGAGGCCAGAAGATGGCATCATATCCCCTGGGACTAGAGTCATAGATGTTTGTGAGCCCCTGTTTAGATACTGGAAATTGAATCTGGGTCCTCTGGAAGTACAGCCACTGAGCCATCTGTCCAGCCCCCCTCCCTTTTTTTTGACAAGGTCTCACCTTGGCTGGCTGGCCTGGAGCTCAGAGAGATCTCCTATCTCTTAAGTGCTGGGATAAAAGGTATGTGCTATCACACCTGAGCTCCCCTCCCCCATTTCTGAGAGGGTCTTGTGTAGGCCAGCTCCCAAGGATGCCTTGGATTTCTGATCACTTCTCTGAGTGCTGTCACCATGTATGGGCCACCACCTGTGCTTTATGCTGTATTTGGGCTTGAACCTAGGGCTTTGTGCCTGCTAGGCAAGCACTCTACCCACTGAGCTATATCTCTGACTCCCTGGCTCTAGTTCTATCTGTTTAGTAGCTTGAGCTCCAGTGGAAGAATTCCATCATCAAATGTTGTGAGTTCAAAGTCAGCCTGGTCTACAAAGTGAGTCCAGGACAGCCAGAATACACACAGAGAAACCCCCGTCTCGATGCTCATTTCAACAGAGCAACTGAGGCTAGCAGAGGGGAGGGGCGTGCCCGAGGGAGTTAGAATCTCAGGCTCTATGAGTATCAGAACCATGCTGCCTGTGAAACGGCTGCACCAGGGCAGTCTAGGCCACCAGCAGGGAGGCGTCAAGGTGTATGGGTCAAGGAGTCACTCACAAGGCAGTGGGCAGGTCACTCCGAGCATCCAGTACAAGGTCAGGGACACAGTGCTCATCTTCATTACAGCCATTCCAGAAGGGCACCTGCAAGGAGAGCCAGTGTGGGTGCCTGGAGGGAGGACCATGGCCCCCAATGCTAGGATCCAGCATCCCTCCCCCCCCCCAGCCTTTGTCGCTACACGCCAGACAGGGCTCTAGAGAGAGAGAGAGAGAGAGAGAGAGAGAGAGAGAGAGAGAGAGAGCTCAGCCAGGCTGGCAGCACAGGCTCCCTCGCCCAGCAGCACAGTTCCAGTCAACAGGAACTGCCCATATGTTGTGTATAAGGCTCGTAATATTGGAGACGTAGGCTGAGAAAGACGCAGCCTCTGCTCTCGGATCGTGGGGCTGACTGACACGCGGACAAACGGCGGTAGGGTGAAGTGTGCAAAGAAGCAGAAACACTGGGACCAGAAGAGGCAGGAGGAGGATTAGGTCTTTGGGTCTGTGGGCATTTGGAGGAAATGTCAAGGTGGTGGCAGTGGGTCAGAGTTCTGAAGCATGACTCAGCGGGCTGGATGCAGCGGGAGGAGTGGGAAATCCAAGAGAAGGCTGGGATTCCAAAGGCTCTGAGGCTGAAGAGTGTAGGGACATGACTCCACAGTTCAGCGCCGTGCAGAGAGAGGCCAGGCAGAGCAGAGAGGAAAAGACACACAGCCTGCAAGGCCTTGGGTCATCCCTTGTGCCTTAACAGGAGCCCTGCTAGACAAGCATGCTGAGGGAGGTGGGAGGGTGGACTGGGAGAGGCTGGGCTAGAGGCAGAGACATCAGGAAAGTGGCTGCAACACCTGGGAGGGATGAGGATGGCATTGGCTTGCCAAGGTCTCAGAGGAGGGGCACTAGGACCTAGAACCTAGAAGGTCTTGGGGCCAAGGGAGGGGCAGAGGGGCCTGGAGTGTTGTCTGGAAGGTTGGATAGCACCATGCATTCAGAACCCTAACATACATTCAGAAGCTTGCCGTGTGTGTGTGTGTGTGTGTGTGTGTGTGTGTGTGTGTGTGTGTGTGTGTGTGT
>OU015749.1:117568382-117599781 GCA_907169655.1 Acomys percivali | reverse complement strand
TGTGTGTGTGTGTGTGTGTGTGTGTGTGTGTGTGTGTGTGTGTGTGTATACGAAGCATGGGGGTGTGCCCTGTGGGTAGGGCCTGGGTACCGAAGTCCAGGCTCAGTGCATCAGTGGGAGTCAAGGCCATTAGTACTGACACAGTCTTGGTGGTGGAGCAGTTGAGTGTGTGTCAGGGTGGGGACAGGAGGACCTGATCTCTTAGCTCTTGTTAAGACAGACTGGGCCCTCAGTTTAGACATGTTATTAGAGGGATCCAGTCTACAAAGACACTGTATTACACTTCACTAAGCCCAGGCCAGGGCTCTGGTGGCTCAAGTCTCCAGCCAGTCATTTGGGAAGCTTGCGGAGGACCGAGCCAATCCTCATAAGTTCTAGCTAGGTGGTGGGGTACGGCACTCCATGTCACAGATTGGCTCAACCCAGAGTGTTATGCAGTCTCAGTTGGTCTTGAGTTTGCTATGTAGCTGACAATGACCTTGAACGTCTGGGCCTCTTGCCTTCACCTCTTGAGTGCTGGGATTGCAGGTGTGTGCTATTACACAGTTCATGCCATGCCAGGGAACCCAGGGCGCTGAGCGTGCCAGGCAAACACCCTGTCAACGAAGCCATATCCTCAACCCCTCAGCGCCCCATATACTGGGTATGGTGGTGCACACCTGTAATCCCAGGACTCAGGTAGTACTGCCAAAACACACTCACGACTCTTTCTGGCTCTGTCTTTCACCTTTACCTCACTTTCTCTCACTCCCCTACCCTGGAGACACAGCCAGCTCTCCAGGCTTTAAAGCAGGTACCCTCACCACCAGATTTGCAGCCCTGAGTTTAGTTAGTTTGTCCTTTAAAACCAAGCCCAAAGCCACCTCTGGCAGGAAGTTCCCTGACCACTATCTAGGGTGGCTCGTGTTCTCCATCTCTACCTGGCCTTAGGATGCTGGGGGCATCAGGGCCCTGGTATGGGTGACTGCATGTGAATCTGCCTCACAGGCTTCATGGGTAAGCAGCGTGCACTCATTCCCTTGCCGTACAGGCTTTGTAATTACAGTGTTAGGCAAGCCAGTGATTGGGAGCAGACAGCTTCCCCGTCCCCCCATCTCAAGCCCAGTGACTCACAAAGGAGGAAAGGGACAAGGGACCAGCTTGTCAGGAGGCTGGGAGGGGCTGAGGGAAGATGGCTGTTGTGGAGAGGACTGGAAAGTGTGCAGGGTGGGAGGGGCTGTGGAGGATGGGAGGGGCTGTGCAGGGTGGGAGGAGCTGTGCAGGGTGGGAGGGGCTGTGGGAGTGTGGGTGGGTCAGTCCAAACCTGCTGCAGACTCTATAGTCCTATCACAGAGCTGGAGAAATCCAAGCAATCACTTGAGTGACTTTGAGGCTGTGGCAGGGACTTTCCTTGGGTGCCTCAGAAGCTACAGGTTTCTGAGTGGCCTTGACGTAATTAAGCCCTTTTTCTAATGCTTAGGGTCCAATGTTGCCTTCTCTAAATCCTGCCTGCTCTCCCAGCCCACTTAAGACAGAAATGGAGAGACCTTCTTGAGTGGACTCTTCAGGGAACAAGCACCCCAAGTTATTAACAGAGGTTCCAGGTGCCCCTAGAGCTGGAGGCCAGAAGATATGGAGGGGCAAGGCTACTGCCCCTGGCGAAGAGAAGGCTTTGCTTTGAAGTAGTAGGCAGGGAGAGCCCATCACTGAATTAGTCACTCAACAAACACAAGAGCAAACTCAAAGCCGCCCGAGCACTCTTCGGAAAATGAGGGACGTGAGAACCAGAGGTCACGGGTCCATTCTGGGCCACTGTGTTTCCTCAGGGCCCCTCAGTGTTTCCCTGTGCAGAGGTCATGGGAACCGCCCAAAGGAGGTTTGTCCTAGCTGTGGGTCTCTGGGGACAGGAGGCAGGAAGGTGAGGGAAGGACTCCTAGAGGTCTGGAGCGGGTGTGCGGCAGAGGGGCAGGACTCACCGACACTCTGAGGGTAGTGGGCCAGCCGTTGTCTAGCATCGGACCGTAGTCAGGGTCCTCCAGGGAGTATTCCACAGAGAAGGTCACTGGCTTCACGTAGTCGGCAGTGTCCTGTGGGGAGAGGAGGGCAGAGTTCAGGGAGGAGAGAGCACATAGAAGTCCCGCCGTCCAAGCTGGGAGGGCAGCAGCCCGAGGACCTCAGGGTAAGCCCCCAGGTGGACAACGGCTCCTGCCGAGGTCTGCAGGTGAAAAGTGTGTGCCAGGTAGAAACGCCTATGCCAGTTGGGCATCCTGAAGTTTCATCACAGTCCTGTCTTTCCTTTAAGGCTCAAGTCTGGCAGCTCAGATACTTTTTGTTCTTTAGGAAGCCTGGCAGGCACCTTCCTCTTCCCTTCAGATTTGTTTCTTCAGCTTTGCCCACAGCACTGAAGGCACTTAACTGGTTTTTTTCTCTTTGCTTTGTTTTTGTTTCACCATATAATGCAGCCTACCCCCAAACACAAGCTTCCTGCCTCAGCCTCCTGAGTGCTGGGATGACAGGCATGTACTAACATGCCCAGATAAAAACCCACCTGTTTGCTTGACTTTCTTTTCCAAGCAAGGAATAGTCTAGGAACCTCTTAGTGTAGCCCAACCATTGGGATATGGCCTTATAATGTTGAGTGAATGAATGAATGAGTGAATGAATGAATGAACATGTGAACAAGGCAAGGAGATTCAGTTTGTCCTAACTATAGATGACAATTGACTGGGGCACTCAAGCTGCCTAAAAGCACCTGTGCGTTAGCTAGAAATGTGCTCAGCACACACGTGGAAAACCTCTTTCTCATTCAGTGATGGGCACCAGACCACCACCTCTCTTGGGATACCACTGGCCATGTGCCCATGCCTCTGCCTGCATTATTCAGTCCACCACCTCGCTGTTCTGCCCTTCCTAGCCATGGGTGGTGGTCCCCTCTCCCCTTCATCTTCCCAGATGAACTCACTTCCCTGAGTGACCATCTGGAAAGACAGGGGTTTGTGGTATGGTGGGCAGTATAGCCATGAGGATTTCTATCGGAGGCCTGAGGAGGGGTACTGGCAAGGTCAGACATGCTTGCTACCTGGCTATCCCCTGGGGGCTCAGACCTGGCCTGGCACCCATGGGGCTGCTCTCACTTCTCCTGCAGAAGTCCCTTCCACTCTGTACCCTTTTTGTAAGGCTTAGTGCTTGCTCACCAGGACATGGAAGTTGATCCTTTGACAGTGCTCCTGGCCAGAGGAGAGAAGGACAACCCTGTTGGTGAACTGGTCTCCACCCTCGTCCAGATGTGCCCGCGGCATGTACCGCCTCTCGTCCATGGTGGCGTTGTACCTGATGCCTGGAAGAGGGAAGAGGGCAGGACCGAGCTGAGTCTCCATCCCCATCCTAGTCTGTTCACCTGTTTATCTCTTGGCTGGCCTCATCGCTCACAGGCAGCCGGCAGCTAGAAGCTTCAGAATTGGGAGCATGAGATAGCGTAAGGAGGAGGAAGCTGAAGAGAAGGAGGAAACGTGTGACAGTGGCAGGAGGGAGGATGCTAGAGGCCTTGTGAAACGGAGAGGGACTGGGATGAGGCCAGTGTTGCTCATCCCCGCTCACACACGACCTCCTCAGCTCTCCCCCTGACACCATGCTGCACAGCAGTGCTCTGGGCATTTAGGAACTTCTCCTGGGAGTTTCACTCATGCTACGGGTGCTTCTCAGTGTCATGTCTTTATTCTGTGGCTCAAGGCCCTCAGCCTTTCTCCCTTTAGCCTACAAAAATCTGACGGTTCAGAAATGGGCACAGTGTCCTCTGAGCCCCATGCACCCCACTGGTGGTGGTTGTATCCTTGAATTTTTGTCCTGTCATAGATGAGACATCCAAGCACCGAGAAAAGTGCACAGCCACTAGGCTGGGATGTGTTCTTTTAACCCCTACACACCCATCCTGTACACCATACACTGTACACTCTTCTTTGTCTGTTTTTTTCTGCCTTATCACTGAAAGGGACACTACCTGTGGTCTATCTTGCACCAATCACTTCCAGCCTGCCTGGTCCAGGGAGTGGGTGCCTGAATCCAGTCTGAGGTAAAAGGAGAGGACCCGCCCTAGGCTCATGGCCCTGCTGGGTGGCAACTGTGGCCCAGGTGCCTGGCCTCTGGTCCCCAGCTCCCCATTGCTGGCTTCAGCTTGGCTCCCTGGGTCTGGCTGACTCCTGGCATTTTCTCTGTAGTCTACTGTCTGCCTTTCTCATCCCGCTCAAAACACAACCAAGGGATGTTCCTTTGTCCCTGGCCTTTCCCATCAGCTCTGCTCACTACCACTCTTGTCCTGCCAGGAATCCCTTGAAAGGAGAGCATCAGAGGAGAATCCAGCAGGCATCAAAGGCGCCTCCGGATGTGGCCTGGTACTTAGAACCTGTTTGAAGAGAGCCTCCGGACTGTGAACTAGAACAGTCACAAAGCCCACAGAGAGACTGGAGCTCGGCTGACGGCCCAAGGAGGCTGGTTTACCGACGGTTGCTGTTTGGAAGTGGGGTGCCAGGAAGATAGGCACGAAGCAGAGGAAGGCAGCCAGACAGGTGGCATCCCTGCCATTGCGCTTGCAGTCCTTGTGGAAGATGTTGATCTTGGATGGCTCAAAGTGGAGGCTGGCGTTGATCTGAACCACGGGGCGGGCCCTGGAAATAAAAGGCAGGTGAGCCGGGGCAGGGCTGGAGTTCTGACTGCCTATTCTGGGACCCTGGGGTAGAGGTACAAACCCAGATGAGAGTGGACTCTGTAAAACCCCCTTAGAGGGTGTGGTGTAGTGGAGGGGGCAGAGAAAGTTCCGGAAGCTACAGGATTGATTGGCCGAAGAGAGCTGGTGGATGGGGCTCAGCAGCTTCAGGGCTCTGGGGCAGCCTGTTCGCCTTTTCCTCAGGGTGGCTCCTGCTGAGGACTATTGACTTCCCTTTGCCCTTCATATAAGGCCAAGATATATTTAAAGCAGCCAGAGAGAGGGAGGCTAGGAGGATGGCTCAGGGGTTAAGACTGGCTACACTTTCAGAGGACCTGGGTCTGAATTCCCAGTACCAGCATATGTGGCAGCCCACAACCGCTTGGAACTACTGTTCCAGGGGATCTGACACCTCTCCTGGCCTTTATGGGCAGCTGTCTGCACATGCAAGTAAAACAGTCATGAAGTAAAAATTAAAGAGAAGAAAGGAAGTGTTGAGAGCTGGACCCATCCGGAGCTTGCTCAGAGGCTTTTATCAAAGTGCAGAAGGCGCATAGCTCTGTGGCTTTGCCAAGGCCAGGCTAGGACTGAGGCCGGAGCTTGAAGGAGTTAGGGTTTCGGTTCTTGGGAACTTGACCTTTCCCTCTGAAGAGGCTGGAGTTACCTGTCCCAAGGCTGCTGTGTGCACTGATGCTCTTGAGATACCATGTGTTCCCTGTGTGCATCATTGCTTGGTTAGCGTCTGCTGAGTCCATCTCCTTGTGTGATTGTTTCTGCTGACTCTGTCCCATTTCTCCCCTGAACACACGGTGCTTCTAAGTAAGCTTGCTTCATATTAAGACACAGCTTGCGCAAGACCGCCTGGTCCCAAACTTATCTGTCTCCTCATCTTCTTATGCCCTGCCCCTCTCTCTCAGGACCCGTCACTGAAAAACAACCTGTTGGCCCAGGTCAGGAAGGAACAGTTGAGCAAAGAAAAAAAAAAAAAAAAGGAAAAGAGAGAGAGAGAGAGAGAGAGAGAGAGAGAGAGAGAGAGAGAGAGAGAGAGAAAAGGTGTAGAGGGTAGAGCACTTGCCCAGGACACATGAAGCTCTGGGTTTGATTCCCAGCACCACATACACAAGGTGTGATGGTGAGATGGAGCTGGGCAGACCAGAAGTTCAAAGTCATCCTCAGCTTCACAGGGAGTTAATATACAACAAACAAACAAACAAAAAAGAAATCCCAGGCCAAGGCTGTACCCTAGGTCACACTGAACTGAGTGAGACAAGAGCACTTTCTAAAGTGTGTCTGTCTCAAGTGTTAATTGCATGTACCACTACCTCCTGCAGATACCTTGCTGTACCACAGGTCTGCATGCAGTCAGTTGGCGCAGACTCTAATGAGCCCTGGAGTGAGGCTGGGTGGTTGGTGCATGGAGCACAATTGAGGGGAAAAGACTGCAAGTTCAACAGGATGCTGAGAGTGTCAGTGTTAAGACGATGGAACGTTGGCTGAATTTTTTTTTCTTCAAGTTAAAAAAAAAGATTTGTTTCTTTTTATGTATACAGTGATCTACCTGCATGTACACCTGCAGGCCAGAAGAGGGCATCAGATCTCATTATAGATGGTTGTGAGCCATCATATGGCTGCTGGGAATTGAACTCAAAACCTCTGGAAGAGCAGTCCGTGCTCTTGACCTCTGAGCCTTCTCTCCAGCCCTCTTCTTCAAATTTTAAGTTAGTGCAAAAACCTAAATGATGAAGTTGATCTCATCAACACATACTTAAAAAGCTCCAGCCAGCTGGGCATAGTAGAATGCCTTTTATCTTAGCAGAGACAAGTAGATTTCTGTGAGTTCTAGGCCAGCCTGGTCTACACAGCAAGTTTCATGGTAACCAGGTCTATATTCGTCTTCTTTTTTTTCTTTTTAAGATTTATTTATTTATTATCATGTATACAATGTTCTGTCTGCATGCACACCTGCAGGCCAGGAGAGGGCATCAGATTACATTACAGATAGTTGTGAACTACCATGTGGTTCCTGGAATCGAACTCAGGACCTTTGGAAGAGCAGGCAGCACTCTTAACCACTGAGCCATCTCTCCAGCTCAAGGTCTATATTCTTAAAGTAGTAGTGCACAAGAAAATACACAGGCTTTTCTAAAACACTGATGTGGAATCACACACAAAAAGGCAATGAAGTCAGGGGGTTAGAAGAAAGAAACCCCTATATTCCACATCTATTCTCTGGCACTGGAGGGGAGGAAAAATGCCTTTGGGGAGGGGTCCCCTGCAATGCTTCCTCTAAGTAGCCTAAGAGACAGGAGTGGAAGAGATGCTGCAGGGGCCAGAACATAGGAAAAATTCTGGGGCTGGGGGCAGAAAGTAGTCTCCAGTCCTAGGACTCTACTGAGAATAGATACAGGCTGGGAGAGGCTCAGGGTTCATTTTAATGACAGTAGTTAGAACCAAGAGGCAAGACCCTGAAGCAGATCTTTGACATGCTCTGTTCAGGTAGCCCTCAGGAGAACCCTCCTGTTAGGGGAAGCAGGGGAACCCACCACAGAACCACCGCGTTGCCCAGGGCGCCCACTGCTAGGTCCACGAGCCCATCCTCATTGAGGTCCAGTTGTCCGTGGATACTGCAGCCAAAATGCTGCAGGCCGGGAGCCAGCTCCGAGGCTGCGATTCTCTGCAGGGAGAGGAGAGAAAGGGTCTGTGTACTGTGAGCCCAGGTTAGCTCTAGGAGGAACAGAAGCCAACCTGAGCTCTGAGAACCTGCTGGCAAGGCAGCTGGCAAACTCCTATCTTTAAAGTCACTGCTTTGGGTGAAAATATGATGTCTCCGAATATTCCTCAACAAGGTTGTTGGCTCACACTTACAATCCCAGTACTTGAGAGGCAGAAATAGGATCATGAGTTCAAGACCAGCATGGGCTACACAGCAAGACCTTGCCTCGAAAAACCAAGGGCTTGACAGTGTAGCTGAGTGGTGGAATGCTCGCCTGGAAGGCACAAGGCCCTAACTTTGATCCTCATTACCATAAAAAATAAGATAAAGTACTTGTTCAATGTCCATGTATGCTACCTAACAGATAACAAACCCACTGGCATCTCCAACCCTGGTGTATTAGACTATCTTGCTAATAAAGTGTGCAGGCAAATTCTCTAGACGAGACGAAATTCTTTGGATCATTAGCTCACAACTGTAGTTATCTGCACTGGGCTCTAGTAGCGATCAGGCGGAGGGTGGGGGGTGGGGGGTGGGGGGGAGGGGCATGGGGGCAGGGCTATCCTCTACTGTTGCACTTTTATCTATTGATAGATTTTGGGAGAGAGAGACTCATTGTGGGCCCACTGCAGAATCACCAGGCTCCAACACATAGTTCCCATGGTCACACAGATGGCTCTGGTTAATCTTAGCGGTGCTTCTCAAAACAAAATGAGCAGACATGTATGTGTGAGGTGTGTGTGTGTGTGTGTGTGTGTGTGTGTGTATAATGGACAGAGGTTGTAGGTGGATCTCTGTGAGTTTGAGGCCAGCAAGGGCCACAAGGTCAATCTTTAAAAAAAAAAAAAAAAAGGGCTGGAGAGATGGCTCAGAGGTTAAGAGCACTGTCTGTTCTTCCAGAGGTCCTGAGTTCAATTCCCAGCACCCACATGGGGGCTCACAACCATTTATAATGAGATATGATGCCCTCTTCTGGCATGTATATGTAATAAGTAAATAAAGTTTAAAAAAAAAAGAAAGGAATGAGAAAAAGTGTTGAAGGGACTGCTTAGTGAGTAAGAGTTCTTATAGCTCTTACAGGGGACCCAGATTTGATTCCCAGCACTGATGTGACAGTTCACAACCGTCTCTAACTTCAGTTCTAGGGAGTCTGTCACCTTCTTTTGACCTCCATGGTATACTGTACATACATGCAGGCATCTGTTAATACATAAAATAAATAAATCTTAAAAAAAAAAAACACGGGGTGCCCTTGCAGAGGAGCTGGGTTTGGTTCCCTGTGCCCCAATGTCAACTCACAATGGCCCATCACTCCAATTTCAGGGGCTCCAATGTTCTTTCCTGGCCTCCTTGGGCATTGCAAACACATTCATGCAGGCAAAACATCCACACGCATAAAATAAAATATAATTCTTTTTAAAAAGTGAAAATTATGATGGATGAGAGGCTGAGATGTGATAGGTTTATTTGTAGCAAAAATGGAACCCAGGCGGGAGCTTTCCATCTCAGGGTTCCCGCTGGGGTGACGGTGGTGGGAGCCTGGGATTTTCATTGGACTTTTGAGAGGATGGAATGTATATAAGGATAGGATGGGACATGGACATACAGTGTGTCCACGTCTGTATTTCTATTTGAGGTTGGCACAGCAAGGACAGACGGGATCCTTCCTGCAGGACTGCATAAACGGAGACCGAACCACAGGAGTACCCCATGCCGCACAGAGGCCCCCCCCCCCCGGTTTCTGCTCTACCCGGCCTCCACAGAGCCCCCACCTGCATGGGCTTCCTCACGATGCTGCTTTGGAAGCCATGGAAGATGTAGATGGCCCCTCTGTGGCTGTCTTCCAGAGGGGCCCCCACCACGACGTCATTGTAGGAATCCTGGTTGAGGTCTTGAACGGAGGCGATGCACGACCCGAACCGCGCATTCTGGTAGCTGTGGGAATCCTTCAGAGTGCCATTATAAACAAACCGGTTCTGCAAAACCAAGGCCGGGGAGAGGCTCGTGAGGCTGGGTACAGGCTCTGAGATCTTGACTTCCTCTTCCTCCACTCAGAGCTACCCTCCCGGTGACAAGAGTGGAGGTCAGGGCAGAGAGGCGCCTGTCTCTCCCAGTTGGCTCCAGTAGGTGGTGGTGGTCATCCCGGGACCCTGGGAGGTTTCCTTGAGGTTGACCAAGTCAGAGCGGGACTGATGCCCCGCACAGCTGCCCGGCCCCTCCTGACCACAGTACCTGTCTCAGGTTGTACACGTACACCTTGCCTCGCTCTCGACTCTCACTGAAGTACATGGGGGCGCCCACCAGCAGGACATCCGTCACTCTGTCGTCATTGATGTCCACCGAGGTGATCTCACTCCCAAAGTAGGAGCCTATCTGCGGCACACGGATGGGAGAGGGGTGGAGCTGGGTCCCCAGGTTTTTTATTTATTTATTTATTTTTTGTTTGTTTTCCCTTTGGCTTTATTTTCAATACAGGGTTTCTCTGTGTAGCCTTGGCTATCCTGGACTCACTTTATAGACCAGGCTGGCCTCGAACTCACAATGACCCACCAGCCTCTGTCTCCTAAGTGCTACGATTAAAGGTGTCCGGCTCAGAAGTCTATTCTTTTTTGAAAATTTATTTATTTATTTATTTATTTATTTATTTATTTATTATGTATACAGTGCTCTGCCTGAATGTACACCTGCCCGCCAGAAGAGGGCACCAGATCTTATTATGGATGGTTGTGAGCCACCATGTGGTTGGTGGAAGTTGAACTCAGGACCTTTGGAAGAGCAGCCAGTGCTCTTAACCTCTGAGCCATCTCTCCAGCCCCAAAAGTCTATTCTTAAGTCTGAAAACTTTAACGCTAGCTGTGGATTCGGTTCAGTTGGTAGAGTGCTTGCCTAGGATGCTGAAGCCCCGGGTCTGAATTTCAGCACCGCATAAACCAGGTGTGGTGGTGCATGCCTATAATCCTAAAATGGGAGGTGGGGGCAGGAGGATCAGGAGTTCAAGGCCATCCTCAGGTGTATAGTGAGTTTAAGGCCATCCTGGGCTACATTAGATCCTGTCTCAAAACAAAACACCTTTAAGGAGGAAGATAACAAATACAGACAGACAGAAGGGAAAAGGAATAATGAGCCTCGGCTGTGGTGATGAAGAAAGAGAGAGAGAGAGAGAGAGAGAGAGAGAGAGAGAGAGAGAGAGAGAGAGAGGTGTGTCTCTAGAAAGTAGTTATACCGCAGACAAGAAACGGCAGTGAAATCTGTGGCTTCAGCTGTGTGGGTCACAATAATCCGGATGGAATTGACTTAGCTTTGCTGCCTTCAGCACTATGATCCCTTATTCAGAGCCGGGCAGGAAAGAGTCATTAATTACCAGTGAGTTCCCTGCAGCTCCCAGGTCTGGCCTTGTCTCCTTAAGGAGCTGGCCCTGAGTGGGCTGGAGTGGGTTGGGGCCAGGTGGGGCTGGGTGGGGTGGTTGGGGATGGGGCTAAGGGGATGGAGGGGGGTTGGAGTTGAGGTGGGTGGTGGAATGGAGTGGAGCAGGATGGAGGCGGGTGGGGCAGAGTTTGCCAGTGTGATCACAAGGGGGCATACTAGTGACCCATTGGCCTGGAAGAGGAGTGGCAGAATTGTGACCCTCTGTTGTTAGTGTTGAGGTTGAAATGAAAGGAGTGTGTCCCCTGGTGACAGGCTATGGGCAGGAGGAGATGTAGGATGAGGCTGTCCTCAGGCTCTAAGTAATGAGGGAAGGCAAGTCAGGACCTGGGTGGGGCTTAGCTTGGGTCCAGGGTACCAGGGGATGCTGTCAGTGAGGAGATGCCAAGGTCCAGGGTACCAGGGGATGCTGTCAGTGAGGAGATGCCAAGGTCCAGGGTACCAGGGGATGCTGTCAGTGAGGAGATGCCAAGGCCTGGTCTAGGGGCTGCTAGGGAGTCAAGAGGTGACGTAATGCAAGAGCCTGGGTTCTTAACCTGATCTGCTCAGGAACCTGCTCTCAGGTTTTAGAGAAACCGTTTTGCTTCCCAGGACTGCGGCTTCCTTGGCTGCTGCCCTGATTCATTTTGTTCCTGCCACCAGGGCTCACCCACCAGAGCCTTTTTTTAATTGGCATTATGACCATCCAGCACAGCCTGCCACACAGTCTGGTGTTAGCCACATGCCAAATGAGACAGTGGCATCAGCAGTGAGCTTTACTTCCAGGAAAAGGAAGGAAGCTGGTGTCCCTGTGGGTCTCGCTGTGGGGCAGACGGATGACACAAACAAGGCAGCTCACAGAGCGTAACTGTCCTTTGAGGGTACCTCAGGGACCCTGGTCAGGCAGCTCCACACAGATGCAGCCTATACTCTCTATTCCAGTGCACACAAGGCAGGGGCTGACGGGACTGCGTAGCAGCAGCAGAGGTCACCTAGTCCTCTAGAGGAAAGCAGTCCATAAGATGAAGGGAAGAAATTACCTGATGTAGTTCAGGAGTCGGCCTGATTTTGAGGGGAGGGGACAGTGCAGGTTCTATGGCTATTTAGGGTGGTAACTGCTTTTGCAGGCACCTTCAGCCACAGAGAGAATTGGACATGTGCCCCCTCCATGACGGATGTGTGTGTGCGCGTGCGCATGCGGGTGTGGGACCTTCTTGCTGAGAGGGAAAAGCCCCTCTACTCATCCTTCCATCCAGGCCGTAATCTCTGTCCACAGCCTGCCCTCTGCAGCCTGCCCTCCATTACCTGCTCGCCCCGAAGAGCCTGGTGGATGGTGAGGCTCCGGTTGTTATGCATGGTGAAGAGAATGACTTTGCCCGTATGGTTGAACCTGGGAGCTCCAGCCACATACACTCGCCCCTGCTTGGAGGACACGACTGATGTCACCGTGTACCCTGCGGAAGGAAGAACCAGGCTGGTCTCTGGTGCTAGGTGCTCAGTAGGCTTTATCAGGTTTTGACATGGGGCTCAACCAGGCCTGAAGAGTGAGTTCTGTTTCCCTTGTGCACAAGGATAAATAAAATGGCTCAGTGGGGGCATGTGATTGACCTGTGAAGGCCCTGTGCAATACAGACACACACACACACACACACACACACACACACACACACATATACATGTGTTTATGTATATATGTGTGTGTGTATATGTATATACAGATATATATATATGTTTATATATGTATGTATAAAGAATTATTTAATAAAAGGAAGAGTGGGTGTTGACCAGACTTGCATTTTGCCCTAGGGAAGGCTGGCCCAGTGTGATGTAGCTCTAGCCCAGGCCTGAACCTTTAAGGATCCTGACAACTGACTGAGAGCCTAGAAGCTTCCACTGAAGCCTGCTTATGCTATGGGAACTATCTGTCATTTATTCTATGTCTTCAGAAGCTGGCATGGGATGTGGGCTCCAGCTAGGGGAAGCCACCCTTGTAGCTAGGCCTGGAATGGTCAATAGGCACAGATGTGCCCCCTGGATGTGGGGGCTCTTCTTACCCTCCTCACCAGCCCCTCCTCCCATGGGCCTCACCTAGGTATGCAGCGTGGTTCTTCAGTTCCTCGGGGAACTCCTTAAGGTAGGACTCACGGTGAGGAATCACCTTGCCTGCGTTTGTTTCCTTCAGCACCGCCCCGTTCCAGTCATAGGCTCCTACAGCTCCCAGCAGGGTCCCATCCTGGCACCAGGAGAGAACACGGCATCAGACCCTGTTTCTAGAGACCGCTTACCGAAGACACCCCCTGGTCTTACAACCTTTGAGGTACCACTAGCCATCCTGGGTACTTTTGCCAGGGGTGATGACATAGAAACCCAGCTTCCAACTGGCACTCTTGGCATATAAACAAGCCTCAGAGACTGTTGCGCCTCATCCCATCCTAAGCACAAAATGGGTCAAGCTGATCTCAGGGGCATGGATTTAAAAACAGAAAAAGGAGCATTCTAGAAATAAAACCCAAACCCAGGGCAAACCCTCTGCATTGCCTTGGGCTTTTAAACTGCCTTTTGTTACCTACCGACCCCCATACTCTTTCAAGCCTTGCTGTACACAGGTGACCTCCTCTATAGTGACCAAGAAAAGGCCCCCCCCCCCAAGTCAGAGTGAAGGCCGAGGTTCACTTTCTAGGAACTGACAGATGTTTGGTAGAGCGGAAGCAGAGTGGATCAAGCCGGGTTGGGCAGATAAGCCAGGGCCATGAGTTTGCTTCCTCAATGGAGGGTGTCTTGCCCTACCCATTATCTGGTTATTTCTTGAGAAAAGGGTCCCTGTACCCTCCCCACGCCTACTGTGAACAAGCCTCATGACTAGCAGTCACAGGAAAGCAGCAACAAGCCCTGGACATCAGAGCTGGAAGAGGATGGTGAGAACACAGACACCCCTCCACTTGAGAGATTGGGGAGGGGACCCAGGGGCAGGGGCAGCTACTTTGTATCTTAACTTTGGGCTTTAATTTTCTTTTACTAAAAGGGCTTCTTTTTGTTTAAGGGTCTGGGAAGATGGCTCAGGCAGTGAAGTGATTGCTTTGCAAGCCCAAGGACCTGCGTTCAGTCCTTAGAGCTTGTGTGAAAAAGAGCTGAGTGTGGTGGCATGTGCCATAGACTCAGCGATCGGGAGGCAGAAGCAGGTGGGTGGGTGGTCCAGGCTTCCTGACCAGCCAGCCTAGCCTACTTGGTGAGCTCCAGGCTAGTGGCAGACTCTTCCTCAAAACCAAAACCAAACCAACCAAACAAAAAAATGTGGACATCAATCTGGGGCTGTTCTCTGGCTTCACTGTACACAGGGTGTGGCTCAGCTGGTAGAGCCTGGCATGCACAAAGCCCCAGATTCCACCTTCAGCACCTTATAAAATGGGCATGTTGGTGCATGCCTGTAATCCCAGCACTCAGGAGGTGGAAGCAGAGTGATCTAAAATCAGTTTATCCTTGGCCACATAGTGACTTGAGGCTAGCCTAGACTCTATGAAATCGCCCCCCCCCCCATGCATGCGTGTGTATGTACATGTGTGTATGCGTGTACGTGTGCACTCTTGCGCTAGGGATAGAACTCTGGTCCTGATTTGTGCTAGGCAAGCACTCTGCCAGCAGCAGGTAAGGTCCCTCCCCACCTCACTGCCTCACCCTACAGCCCTCCATGATCCAAGCTGGCTGGCTGGGTTCAAAGTTTGCTTGCCATTTTAAAGCGTCAAGTTGATCTTACACAGCAGTTGAAAATGCCTGTTCTCTGGAGGGAGAACTTCCTCTGTGGAATGCTTTTGAGACTATAAATAAGCTGTCCTGGGGAGAGCTTGCCCTGGCTCAGCCAAGTTCAAAGTCAGGCTTTCTAATTAGCTCCCTGCTCCACGCAGCTGGAAAGCACCGACAGTGGGCAAGAGCCAAGGCTGAGGTCCGGAACTCAAATTCCTGTCATCCACGGCCGGCCGCTGCCAACATTCCTCTCTTCTGGAGTACTTTCTCATTCAGTCCCATGGGAGCCCGCAGGGGCCTTGTGACGGGGCAGATTGTTCCTTATCTGAACTTGAGGTTCAGAGACAGGCAGCAGCTTTCCCAAAGCCACACAGCAAGTCAGAGGCAGGGTTGAGTCTTTAGCCAGGGGGGTGGGTGAGGCAGAAAGGAAAGTCTCCATTGGTTTTCCAAAGCTCAGTGTGGCCTCTGTTTCTGGTTTCCTACCTGGGCCCCTTGGAGAAGAGGGTCTTCCTTTGTTTTTGCCTCTTTGCTGAGTTCAACTTTGTGGCTGTGTGCTAGACTCCTTGGTTTCTGGAGACTTTTGAAGAGGTGCTTGTGCCTTTGCCAACAGTGGGGACCTCTGGCGTGCTAGGAAAGGCCAGCTCCACCCAGCGCTTGATCCTGTTGAGAGGCCCTTTCCACTTTCCATGAGTGGAGTTTGAGAACTACCTTAGACCTCAGGAGCAAGGAGCAAGGCATCTTACCTATGCCATGGTAGCCTGGCTACAGAGTTCTCAATGGAAGACCTTTCCCCAGATGGCCTTATTGGGGACAGGTGTATTAGGAAGTGTGTACAGGAAGGCCATCCAAACAAATCTACCTGCACCACAGCCTTTTCCTAGAAGAGGGGCCTCCAGGCTTCCCAAATCTGGTGAAAAAAATAAGTCTAGAAGATCCACTGGGAAAGGGCCTGCATTTAGGTTGGGGATGCCAGGCATGTGGCCCAGCTGGGAAGTGACAACGAGTCAGTCATCTGGGGAAGACTGGCATCTGGTGCCTCATGTTTCTTCCTTGGCCTGTTGGGATCCCCTGATTTATGGGCCCTCCTAGCCACCCTAGATTTATGGGGCCACTGAGCTTCCATGACACAGCCCCATGTGTCTCCATTTGGGTGGCCTTAAATGTAGGGACCATTCCAGAGAATGTGAAGGTGCCTGGCTCTTGATGGTGGGTGGCTCTGTCTCCCAGGTGACAATCTGGAGACATTCTTGGCCATCTTAGTTCAGGGTGGGGGTAGAGTGTTACTGCAGAAGTCAAAGGGTGCTCCTCCCAGAGAACCCCGGGTAGGAAGAATTCTCTAGGACCTCCCACAAGTGGGTGTCAACTGTTTATAATTTCCTAGGCCTTCCTCCAAGAGCTTGGAGCCCTAGACTTGAGTCTAGTCTCCATCTGGATGTAGGGATCCCGTCTGGAAGTTTCCTGGCATACCCATGCAGTTAGGTTCCCTAGCCGTCAGGGGCTTAGTTTACCACTCATTAGGGCTACTGCAATTCCTGGTGGGTGGCCTCGACATTCTTTTCCAAACCTAACACAGAGCAGCCTGGCTGACCCTCAAGACCTGGTTGGTGCCCAGTCCCTATAGCAACCTGGCTGACTCTGAGAGCAGAGGCACTGGCTTCCTGGGACAGGATGGTTTGCAATCATGACATCAGTGGCCCTGGCTCCGGAAAACCCTCTTCTCTAAAACAGAAACCCCATAGCTGGGCCAGGGCCTGGCAGCCCACCACAGTGCCATTCCTCTAGATTTGGAAGGTTTTGCTTTTTATAATTCTGGAGTCTCAGGTTCAGATGTATTGATCCTCTCTTTACATACTTGTCAGGTGATTGACACAAAAACAAGACCCAGGCAGTCAGGCGTGATAGAGGATGTGGGGTTCCCCCTGAATTGGGGGGCAGAAATTTGGGGAGTCACAGGGCAGTCATGACTGACTGACTCATCAAAGAACAGGCTGAGGCTCTGAGTTCCTGACTCTCCCTGCCTCCCCTCCATGTGGCTGGGGTACCCACGGGTCCTGCAGGCACTGACCATGCAGCAAGGTCTCTGCTAGGGCTCAGTCCGAGCTCCCTCAGTCTTCAAGACACATCTTGGCCTCTATTTCTTTTTGCGCCCCCCTGGCTCTTGGGAACATATAGGCACAGTATTAGAGAAAGCATGAACTTACTAGTTCAGAGGCTTCCTCCACAGTCAGGGGACTGACTGCTGCCCCCTAAAATGGCACCTTAGCTCTCACCCACAGTGTCTGACAGCACAGGATGGTGCGCTGCCATGATTGGCACTGGACGCACATGCTTGGCGCGTGCGTACACACAGTCTTAACCGGGGCTCCAGGGATGGCTTCCCGGGCTTGTTCAGGGTTTCCCGGGAGAAAGCCGTGCTTCTCTCCATCCTGCTGTTTTGATAGTTCACAAGTTGACTTTGGGTGGCAAGAGTAATTTCTGATTGCTTTTGGCACTTCAGCTGCTTTTAATCAATGGCCCTCCATATTTCATGAAGTTGCATTTTCTTGCTGTGCTGTTTTCCCCTCTGCCCTTTTCTGTGTGGTGGGTGGGTGCATCACGTGGGTATGCAGGAGTGCATGCTCACATGCATGTGCCTGTGCATGTGCATTTGGAGGCCAGAGCAGGATATCCAGTGTATTCCTCTACCATGCACTGCCTTGAGGCAGGGCTCTCTCACTGACCTGGAAGTCTATCATTTTGGCTAGGAATGCTGACCAGTGACCTCTTGCGATCTACCTACCTCTCTTTCCCAGTGCTGTAGTTACACACATATGCAGCCATGCCTAGCTTTTTTTCCCCCCAAGACAGGGTTTCTCTGTGTAGCCTTGACTATCCTGGTCCAGGCTGGCCTTGAACTCACAGCGATCTGCCTGCCTCTGCCTCCCGAGTGCTGGGATTAAAGACGTGCGCCGCCACTGCCTGGCCCATGCCTGGCGTTTTAAATGGTGTTGGTCCTCACTCTTGTCTGGTACCCAGGGACAATACAACAGGGTCTGGCTGCCTGGCCTCATGCAGATATAAGCTCCTGTCTCCCGGGATGCGGGAGGGGTCCCTGCGCCTCCTGTATCCTAGCAGCAAGAAGGCACTAAAAAGACTGGTGGATCCAGCCACCTGAAGACCTCAAAGTGCTCTCTTGAGCATGAAGTGAGGCGCAGGGACCTCTGGGAAAAGTGCTGCACACCTGGTCGGGGCTGCTGGGACCATGGGACAATCACACTCTCATCTTGTCTCATTCAGAGCACTGGACTTGACAGTGTACAGATGCGGCCTGGAAAAATCTGAGCATAAGCTGCATTTCCCAGAATCTTGCTTGCTGCTTGGTGTGCGCAAGAGCCCCCTTTTTCAATCTGGGCTATCTGACTCAGACACCCTGGGAGTCCCTCTCTTGGAGCAGCTGCTGGCCACAGGAGGAAGGGCTCACACAGTTCTTTATCACTTCGCTTTAGCCCCAGCTTGCCTAACCTTGCTGTGAATCCATTCTTTACTTGCAGGTTGGGAACTGGGAGCCCTGCCAGTTTCAGAGGATGTGGTGGGATGACAGAGGGCCTGCAGGCCTCTTTTGGAAAATCATATAGTGCCAGCCTAGACAGTGTAAAAACACACACACACACACACACACACACACACACAGGCACACGCGTGCACGCACCCATGCACACATGCATGCATGCACACACACACACACATGCACCACACGCATATGCGCGTGCACACACGCGCACACATGCACAAACACACACACGCACACACAGGCACACACACACACACAGGCACACACAAAGGACATTTGCCGTCTGAAGTATATCTGGACACTTGGAGCTGGCATGTGTCCCTACATGGAACTCCCAGGACTCGACACTTCATTAAATGTTTCCAAAAACACTGACTTTGTCCCTCTGTGAGGTTTCAGGCTCCCTTCTGCACCAAGCCTCAGGTGATCATGGCCCCTCACAGCACGCTGCTAGTGACACCTGTAGCCTTTTCTTTGTTGGGCTGGTGGAGTCCAGTGCAGAGTCTGAAGAGAGATGGGCATTGCAAGCCACCCGGTGGAGCTGGAACCTGCACACACACACCTTCCCTGCCCCAGCTTGTACACGTCACCTCACGTCCTGGTTCTTGGTGCTATCAAGTACTTGCTGTTGGTCTTTACACTTGACCTGACTTTTGCACAGGATTCTATGGACTGGATGGCTTTGCCCCGGGGGGGACTCTGCTGCTTGCAGGTGGGCAGGTGGGTGCGTTTGACATGTATAGTGAGCTGGCTTCGGAAGCAAGCAGAAGACAGTAGAAAGAAGTTGAAGACTTTAACCTCCCTTATTCCAGTCCTTAGAAGAGTCTAGGAGGCTAAGAGACGGCAAGAGAGAGGCAAAAGAACCATAGAAATTGGACTGACAGACAGAGCGGGATGAGTAAGAAAGAGAGGGGAGGGGGAAGGAAGGAGAGGGTCCTGTACCTCTACCACGTGTGAGGAAAAGCCCGTCTGCGACATCTCCAGCCCAAATGAAGTTTCATTCTTGTTGGTGCCTAAAACAGGAAGGAGACAATGTTAGCTGTGTGCGTGGCTGGTTAGCCCTTGGGTCCTGTTTCCTCGAGCATCTTGGGAACTGGGGTTCTTTTCTGAAAGGCACTCCGAGGCCTGCACTGCCTCATCATATCCCTGTTATGGTGTGTGACTATTGAAGTGTGTATGCATTTGTGTGTTGTCTGTGTGTGCACATGCGTGTAAGTATGTGCAAGCGTGTATGTGGCTCTGTGTGTGCGTGCCTCTGTGCGTGGGTGTATGTGCCTGTGTGCACCTGCACAGTTACTCGGTTCTGCAAAGAGCCTGGAATAAGCCATGTTGCAGAACACGTACACTACAAACGACTGTTAGAATGTGTGTGTAGTGGGGTGGGGTGGGGGTGTCAAATGAAAATGTGTGAAATTCACATGTTTTTAGGAAAGAAGTGTCATTTCTGCTGCTTGTTTCCATTGGTCAAAGGATTTGGTTGCTGGTCCCTAAGGCTTGTCATCACTGTGGAGTCACACAAGAAAGGCCACATGTGCTGAAAGCCCACTCCACAGAGGGACCCTTGAATAAGTCCATCAAGACCACATTCTCATTGCCGAAGGTGACCATTCGAGGGAAGGAGGGGGGAGGGGACCCATCCGTCTCACTGTCTGAGTTAGTTCCAGGGTGGGGTCAAGGCCCAAGCCCGAGCTTGGGATGGCCATTGTGGTCTCTTTACACATGTCTGTTGAATGCCATTTCAACACATTACACATCTCTCAGGCTCTGGGATGCTCGTCGCCCGTCATCTCTTTCCATAGTCCTCACCGATGCCGAGAGCCCCATTACGAATGTCACAGAAACACACGGCAAGAACAAGGTCTCTGCAAACGGGATTCTTTGCGGGGCTCTCCCAGATGCTGCTCTACTGGGAGAATTGAATCATGGTGTTGTTTCTTGAAACTAGTTTCATATAACCCCGGCTCATTATATGGCTGAGGATGACTTTATTCTGAAACTCCTGCCACTGCCTCCTGAGTACTGGGGTCACAGGCAAGCACCCCTGTGCTTTCCTGGGTTTATGCAATGCTGGTGCTTGAAACGGGGTGGGGGTGGGGCTTCATGTGTGTTAGGTAAGCACTCTCCCAACTGAGCTACAGCCCCAGCCTCAAACCATGGTTTTGATTTACACAGAAGTGGTAGAGTGAGAACCTGTGGTGTGTAGGGCCTGTGTCAGAGAACGGAGCCAAGCCTGCTAGGTTCACACAGAGCTGGACACATAAAATAGAGGGCGCCCAGTGAAATCTGATCTTGGAGAAACAATGCATAAGTTTTCAGTGTAAGTCTGTCATAAGCACTTCTATTATATGCTTTCTGAGTCTGGCAACTCTAATTCAGTCTCCCTCCTCTTCAAAATGTCCTCAGCAGTCAGACAGAGTCTCAGAAAACCCAGCCCACTCAGATCCAACAGGGTGGTGCCCAATACAGTTTGGGTGAAGCAATGGTTTCTGCTAAGCCACTGTGCTCTGTGAAATTATAGTCCTTGGACAGAGCTATAAGCCCATGAGCCAGTCACCTTCCAAGCTGAAGATCCTGTCCCCGAGGGCATCGACAATGTCCTTCAGGGCAGCCTCATCTGTGACCTTGAAGAAGTGCTTGTCGTCAGGGTCACTGGCGATGTATTTGATTTCACTTAGAAAAGTTTCTGGGTTGATCCCCCTGCGGTTGTAATAGCCCAAGACCTGCCAGAGAACAGGGGCAGGAATGACAAATCAGGACTTAGTACTGACTTCTCCACACAACCGCAGGCCCCGTGACCCCAAGGACCCCAAGGTGGGCTGTAGCCATGTTCCGTTCTCAAGGTGCCACTGGCATTTTGAAACAGATATTCTTTGGGGGTCCCAGATAACACCCCTGAGATTAGCTGGGGTTCTGGAATCTGGAAGAGTTGGGGGTACTTTCTATGTTTTTGAAACTCCCTGGGAAAAGAAGGAAAATACAACGGCACACATTTCTGCATCCATGTGTACAATGTCAAGATGGCTGGCTCAAGAACTCTCCATGCAGCTGGGTGTGGTGACACATGCCTTTAACCTCAGCACTTGGGAGGGAGAAGCAGGTGGATCACTGTGAGTTTGAGGCCAGTGTGGTCTACAAAGTGAGTCCAGGAGAGCCAAGGCTATACAGAGACACTCTGTCTCCAAAAAACTCAACCCAAACCAAACCAACCAACAAAGAACTCTCTGTGCAGCTGCTCTTCCTGCCTTGACTTCCCTAGTGCTGGTGTTGCAGGTGTGCCCCACCACTCCGGTTTTATACAGTGCTGGGCATGGGACCCAGGGCCTCCTGCATGCTCAACTTGTTCTTCAGAGAAGGGCACAGCTTGTGCCTTTGCTAGGTAGCAGCTTGCGGCAATCACTGGGGGTGTGAGGGCAGAGCCTCTGATGGTAGCCAGCCATCCCTAGGCAGGGGCAGGACTTACGGCCACAGCGTATCTGGTCACATTGTCCTTCTCGCTTTCCCGGATCACCTTCTCCAGGTCTGGGCTGTCGTGGGACTCCCCGTCCGTGATGACAATCATCACTTTCTTGGCTCCTTTCCTTCCACCTTTCTGGAAAGCCTCTGAGCTGGAAGCAGACGCAAGGGTGGGTCAGAAGAGGACTGTGGGGATGGGACAGTGTAATGTCCTTCCTCTAGGGGGCAGCCACGGAAGCCACAGCTGAGGCTGTAGGCACCCTGTAGGCACCCCAACAGCTCACGATCTTCCACTGTTTGCTCAGCTGGGCCTTGGGCATGCGTGTGCATGTGTATGTGTGAGTGTGTACCAAGTTTGTGTGTGTGAGTGAACATTTGCGTACAGAAGCCAGAGGTTGACACAGGTTGGTCATTTTCCATGTTATCTTTTTGAGACAGGATCACGTGTTGAACATGACGCTCACAGACTCAGCAAGGCTAGCTTGTCAGTAGCTGCTAGAATCTGCCTGTCTCCAATTCCCAAGCACCAGGACTACAGGCGTGCAGCCAGTGCCCTGTGGTTGCTGGAGATCTGAACTCAGTCCTCACGCTGGTATGGTACTTTACCAACCAAGCCATTCCCCCCACCCCCTCTGGATCTGCTGCATTTAAGAAGTGTGAGGCCTTTTGGTGCCCCAGCCTTGCTGTTTTGGTAGGCAGAAGGGCAGGGAGGAGGGAGGTCCTGGGTGGGCAAACCCTGAGTGGGTTTCAGTGCCGCAGAAACTCAGCTGCACATTAGAATCTCTTGGTGGGAGGGTAAAACATTTTTTTTTTTTTTTTTTTTTTTTTTTTGATGCTTGGGTCCTATCCAGACCCATAAGATCAGACACTTGGGGGGTATGGGCTGGTCATCAGCTGCCAATCATATCTGAAGAGGTAGGGTCACATTCTCTCCTTCAAGAAGGCAAGAGCTGAGAGACCACTCTAATAACACCAGAAAACCAAGCCAGATGGCCACGGTTGGGTACTTGGGTCACCAGTCCCCACTGTGCTCTTGTTGATGGCGACATGAGTGTGCTGTCTTGTACGTCCAGCCTAGGTGAACTCTCAGATGACAGTTGTTCTAGCTGACACCAGATCATAACCAGGTGGGAGGACCCAAGAGAGAACTGAGTAGCTGAGCCCAGCTCACAGTCAGAGTTTTGAGGAATTAACTAGTCACTGCTTGAGAGCACCAAAGGATGGGGTGGGGCTTTCTGTACAGCAGGACAAGCAAACCAGCACCTGAGATTTACATATGTAAATCTCTCTCTCTCTCTCTCTCTCTCTCTCTCTCTCTCTCTCTCTCTGTCTCTCTCTCTCTGTCTCTCTGTCTCTCTCTGTCTCTCTGTCTCTGTCTCTCTCACACACACACACACACACACACACACACACACACACACACACACACACACGCTTTACCGTGCAAATTCAATGCCAAACGCTGTGCGGGTCTCCGTTCCTCCTCTCTGCTCGATGTGGCTGGCGGCTTCCACCACGTCTTTTACAGACTTGTAGTCGTTGAGATGGAACTCGTGGACTGCGTCTTCTCCATATTGGACTATCCCCACCTGCAGAGCAGAGCAGAGGGCAACAGAACCCTGAAGCTCAGACCTCCACCTGTGAGGGTCCCCTCTGTGAGGAGTCACCCTTCCCAGAGGACACCATGGCCCAAGGGACACAGGCTGCTCTGAGAATAAACATATGATTTGATGGGACAAACTGGGCGGGGTGGGCGCACAGAGAAAGGGACTTGGCTTCCTTAGTAAGATGGAGAGCGAACACAGACTAGAGGTCTAAACCACCAAGGCCAGGGCTGGGGGTGGGGGGATGGGTTAGTTGCATGGCTTGCCATGCAGGTGGAGGGTTCAGATCCCAGAGGCCATGTAAAAGCTGCGTGTGGAACTATCTGCAGGGGCAGGAACTGGTGGATCCCTGGTGCTCTATAGCCAGTCAGCCTAGTCAAACCAATGAGCTCCAGGCTCAGTGAGAGACCCAGCCTCAAAAAAATACAGAGAACAATTGAAGAAGGCACCCAACAGCAACCTCTGGCCTACCTACACACACACACACACACACACACACACACACACACACACACACACACGCATGCTTATATGTACAGATCTACACGAACACATGCACATACATCCCTGCACCCCACTTCCAACCCCGACCTCTTTCCCCACATGCCAGAATTTGTTAGGAGCACTGTGTAGGGAGGACCACATTGCTGCTGGCCAAACTATGTAACAGTGGCTCTCAACCTTTCAAATGCTGCGACCCTTTAATACCCTCATGTTGGGGCGACGCCCCCCAACCACAAGATTATTTTCATTGTTACCTCCAAACTATAATTTTGCTACTGTTGTGAATGGTAATGCAAACATCTGCTTTTGTTCTTGTTTTTGACTTTGGGTTTTTCGAGACAGGGTCTCTCTGTATAACCTTGGCTGTCCTGGACTCGCTTTGTAGACCAGGCTGGCCTTGAACTCACAGCGATCCACCTGCCTCTGCCTGCCAAGTGTTGGGATGAAAGGCGTGTGCCACGACACCTGGCTGGTAATGCAAATATCTGACATGCAGGAAATCTGATATGTAACCCCTCTGAAAGAGCCATTTGACCCCCCAGAGAGTAGAAATCCGCAGGTTGAGAAGCCACTGCTCTACAATGAAGAGTCTGAGAAGAGTTCTAGCATTTTTAAGGTGGATAGTGCTTTATCACTATTGGCTTCGAAATAAACACCGAGCCATAGAGACTGGTATCAGGGACTCCGTGACATGAACTAGTGCTGGGTGGGCTCACCAAGTTTACCTGGCTCAGGAATCCTTTGAATGCGCGGCCCTTACCCCAGTGCTCCAAAAGATGGTCTTCTGGTGGGAGGGGGCTTATCACTGTAAGAGTTCACTCCCTTTTTAACAGCCCTACTTGTTAGAAATGTTCTTATAAAAAAACCTTTGTGTGTTTGTGTATGCCTGCGTGTGTGTGTGTGTGTGTGTGTGTGTGTGTGGTGTTTGTTGTATATGTGTGTTTTTTGTGGTATATGTATGTGGGGTATGTGGAGTGTGTGTGTGTGTGCGCGCGCGTGTATACTGTCGTATATATGTAGGTGTGACATTGGGGAGGGTGGAGGAAACTCTCAGGTGTCATTTTCAGGACTGCCATGACCTCCTTTGAGACAGGGCCTGTCTCTGATCTGGTGCTCGCCAATTAGGCCACATTTACTGGTCTCTTTCTCCCAGCACTGGGATTACAAACACACACGGCCAAGCCTGACATTTTTGCATGGATTCATTCCGGAAAATGGGTCACTTCTCTGGCACAGAAAGAATTTTAGAGTCAACAACACCTGCTATTTTGGCACGCCTGTCTCTTGGTCCTGGTCCAGACATTACACTAGGAAATTGTGCTCCCTTATCCATCAGTGTTTCACAGCTGCACTGGCAGCTGAGGTCTATTCCAAGTCACTTCTCCTCAGGGGTCCACATGCTTGAGTCTCCCCAGCTTCTCTGCATCCCCTTCTGTGTCCTTTCTTCTTTCCCTAACTTCTGACTCTCTGGCTGGTCATCCTCATAAGTGGTGTCTACCCCTGAAGACACCCTTGCTGTGTCCAACAGAAGTGGGCATCTGAGGTAGCAGGTCCCAGTGCTGGCTGACCTTACCAGCTCCTACCCTTTGGTGGGAAGATGCTTTCCAGTGCTATAGGGTCACTCAGGCCGTGGCGATTAGGGAATCTTGCTCAGTAGAGGCGAGCCCTGGATACACTCACCTGGATCTGACCAGGGCCAATGTAGAACTTCTTCAGGATATTGATGAGGAAGTGTTGGACCTCCACCCATGGGTAGATGCTGTTGGAGCCATCCAGGACAATGACGATGTCCATGTAGGTCTGGCACCCTGGAAGTGGAGATACAGTCAGGACCATCAAGGAACCAGTGTCCATAAACCTCCAACATTCTTACTCACTTAAAGAGACCTTTCTTTTGTGTTTATATGTTGGTGTGTGTGGGCGAGTATGTGTGTGCATATTGAGGCCAGAGGTCAGCCTCTAGTGTCATTTCTTAGGGCCATTCACCTTATTTCTTTTTCTACTGGGTCTCTCCTTGGGGCCTGAAGCTCATCTTTTCTTGTTTTTATTATTGTAAGCTAGGTGGGCTGGCAGGAAGCCCCAGGCATCTGTCCTGTCTTGGCTTCCCCAGTGGTGGGATTCTGAGTATTGCCATATCTGGCTTTTAAAAAAAAGATTTATTTATTTATTTATTTATTTATTTATTTATTTATTATGTATACAGTTTTCTGCCTGCTAGTACATCTTTGGGCCAGAAGAGGGCATCAGATCACATTATAGATGGCTGTGAGCCACCATGTGGGTGCTGGGAATTGAACTTAGGCCCTCTAGAACAGCAGTCTGTGCTCTTAACTGCTGAGCCATCTCTCCAGCCCGCCATGTCTGGCTTTGTCATGGGTCCTGGAGACTGAGGCCTCAGGCTTGCACGGCAAGCACTTCCCGAACTGAGCCTCGTCCTCAGCCCCAAGTCTCTCATATTCGGAGTGATCTCCCCAAGGCTAGCGAAGAGTGACTGCTGATGCCTGTCATCCTCCGTGTGGAGATTTGTCCTCAGGCTAGCCATTTATCTGAGCCACAAGAGCAAGGCAGCTGGGATGTCCCGGTTCTGCATCACAGCTGAAATCACTCCGCTCCCCACCAGAGACTGATGGTTGCCAAGTGATCAGTGCTTCCCAGGCCACTGCCTCTGTTGGAACCGAGACCTTAGGGCAATTTGCTTCACCACCATGGGCCAGTGGCATCTTCCACTAGCAACCTGGATGAGTGGGTTTCATGTTTTATGGAGGAGTCGTCAAGGAAAGAAAGGGGATGTGCATTCTGGCATCAGCCTGTGACTCCGGGCCTTGCCACTCACTGGCTGTGCGACCCAAGGGCAGTCACTCTGCTGCTCCCGGTTTTCTGGATTGTAAGAGTGGCTTAGTAACTAAGAGTCACCATTAAGGGTTAACGAGAAGATGTTTCTAAAGAGCTGAGCTCAGTAAGTCTTAGCTGATCCAATTTTTACTGCCCCCCCTTTTTTTTAAAAAGATAAGGTGTCATCTACTCATGTGGCCCAGGCTGGCCTGGAACTAGCTTGTTAGCTGAGGATAACCTTGGAATTTCTGATCCTCCTGCCTCTACTTCCCCAAGGCTGGGATTACAGGTATGTGACACTGTACCCAGTCTGCTCTCTCTGTCTCTCTGTCTCTCTCTGTTTCTGTCTGTCTGTCTCTTTGTCTCTGTCTCGCTTTCTCTCTCTCGGGGCATAGGTCAACCTGGGGTGTCTTTCCTTCGCAAAAGCCATCCACTTTGTATTTCGAAACAGTCTCCGTCTCTCACTGACAGGTGAGGCTCACCGATATATTATTTTGATTTCTCTTTTAATTTCATTGTTTTGTAAAGACAGCTTGTCGGGAGAGGGCTGGAGAAATGGCTTAGTGGTTAAAAGCCCTTGTTGCTGTTGCAGAGGATCCGGGTTCAGTTCCCAGCACCTACATACTGGCTTACACCATCTTTAACTCCAATTCCAGGAGATTCAATGCCCTCTTTGGCCTCTATGGGCACCAGACATGTACATGGTACATGGTACACATACTTGCATGCAGGCAAAACATTCATACACATAGAATAAGAATAAATAAATCTTGCTGGGTGTGGTGGTGTATGCCTTTAATCTGGAGGCAGCGAAAGGTCAAACTTTGTGGGTTCGAGACCAGCCTGGTTCTAGGACAGCTAGGAGTATGTAGAGAGACCCTGTTTTTAAAAACCAAAACCAAAACCAAAACTAAAACCAAAACCAACAACTAAACTCAAACAAACAAAAAATTACTCGGCCAGTTAATCAATCAATCAATCTAATGAATAAATTAAAAAAAAAAAGATACCTTGGAAAGAATCTATTTATAGGTCTGTGGGCTTTTGATGTGTGTGTGTGTGTGTGTGTGTGTGTGTGTGTGTGTGTGCGTATGTATATAACATGGCTGAATGTTCTATTTGGGCAGCCCCCCCTCCTCAGCCTTTTCCAAGCCCCCCTGGTATCTGTACTTGCCAAGTCCTAAAAGAGTGACACCCTGGGCCATGGGAGGAAGGATCCACTACAGGGGAGGCCAGCTGGCAGCATCTCAGCCAGCAGTAGGCTACAGTGTCAGGGCTGTGGTGTCCCACCCCGTGAGAAACTCCACAAGTGCCCTGACCTTCCCCTGTGTCCTGCAGCTGCCTTTAGGGACACTGTGTGAATGGACCCCATGGCTCCCCACCCTACAGAGGACAGCTCTCTGGCCTGTTTGCCCTTTCCTTCCTCTGTTGAGGGGAGGCTGCCTGAGCCAGAGGTGCTAATCCCCTGCCCTCCATAAACAGGCAACAGCTGCTTGCTGAGGGTGTTTAATCCGGAGGAAATGCTGAGGCTCGAGCCAAATAGTCTAGGCTTCTAGCTCCCCAAGTTTGCTTGGGAGGGAGGGGGAGGTCTTGTGTCCATGAGGCTCTGGGCAAGCTGCCCAGGACAGATGACTTGGTGTAACCATCATGCAGGTTATTTCTGTTCGCCTCGGCTCTCCACTCAATGGGCTTTCTCCATTCCAGGATGTCAAGGAACACCATTCACACGATAGTCTAAATGAATGCTGCTCCAGCCTGGCCTGTTGTACATGGTGGCTCGGGAACCTCCTCCATGCTCAAGATTCTACAGGAAACCTACCCGGACAGTGGGATAGTTTTCACACTTAGAGTAAACTTGTTATCAACTGTCACAATGTGGGGGAGGGGCAGCCCGCCAGGGAACCAGCTGGAAGTGACTCCTTTCAGATCATCCCAGAGGGCGGAAGCAGTCACAGAATCTACATGCAAGCTCTCTAGGCACACGGTAGTGGTAGCAGTGAGCAGAGTCCTAACCCTCCTTCCTGGACTGCCCCATGCAGGCGGAGCCTTCAGGCTCGAAGGTACTCACTCTGAAGTGCTGGAGCTACTGTCTTGGAGAACTTGAAGTTGGAGTTGACTCTTGAACACATGCCGGTGGTGTAGTAGGAGCTTCCACACTCGTGAGACCAGAGAGGGCTGCAGGCCTGTGAACCGGCACAGCACAGAGCCCAGTCACAGGGCTTCAGACAGGGCCAAGCCCTGCTCCCACCCTCCAGGACTCAAGGCCGACTTCTTTATCTGAGTGCAGGCATTGCTAGCATGGGACGTCTCTGAGTCTGACTGAACTCTCTCTTGCTGCAGTGCCCTTGGCTTCAGGTGTAGTGGGGAGCGGTAGGACCCAGATCTCTGTCCCCTTCTCCATCTTCTGATCTGGGATGGTGCCTCTTCCTCCCTCTACTTGTCCACTCCACAGACCCCCGTGGGACCCAAGGAAGCCTTTCATTTGTAGGAGTGGCCCTTCCAAGAGTCGCTAGGCTGACTCTTGTCTACGAAGGCCCTCACTGGGCAAATCTCTAGACTTTACTAGGAGAAGAAGAAAAAGAATGCTTCCGCTGTGCGAAATTTGCTGCCAAAGCCACTGTGTCAGGCCTTTGGCTAAGAGCCAAAGATGACTTTCTCTGGGAGGCAAGGCCACCGAGAAGGGAGCTCGGCTTCTGTCCTACTCCCCAGGTGCAGACACAAGACCACTCAATCCTTTTACCATGCTGGTCTGTCCACTGAAATGAAGGGCGGGGCCAACAGAAAGACCCGCCCCCATGCAGGAGGGGTCTCTATTGGTTTGTAAGGATCGGACATCCGGAGGGTAGAAGGGACATGCCTGCAGAGGACACGCAAAAGCGTGTGTGGGGGACTGTTTGGCTGGGCCTCTCCACAGCCTGTGCAGTGGGTCTGTGCAGGCAGGCAGGCTGGGGACGGCTGGGGGTGTGATCCTCTTACCAGGAAGCTGTTGTCCTTGGGATTGGTGGCAAGGCTCAGGCCGAGGCGCATGTTGTCCTTTCTCTCAGACACATTGGACAGAGTGACCCTGCCTGGAGCAGAGGAGAGACGCTCAACCTATACCCCCCTTTGGTTTGGTCTGCCCAGAGCATGTTGCAAGCGGGTCACTTGAGGTGAGCCCACACCTGCTCGCTCGCCGGGGAGGGCAACACAGATCTTCCTTAGCCACGTCCCCATCGATACCTTCCTCACAGCTTTCTGGGAGACGAGCACACTGAAGGCCACAGAGTGTGAGTAACTGTACAAGGTCACACAACAAGCCACAGCACAGCCTTCACCTTGTCCGGAGCACTACCTTCCCCAGCCAGCTGACTACACCCTGGACATACCACGGCAGGCACCCACCTGCCCACCTGCCATGTGATGAGGGTCCCTCATAGGGAGCCTGTGCAGCTGGTGGCCTCAGCCAGCTGTGGTGGGGACAGGTGATTCTGTGGCAGGTCCGAAACCATGGGGCAATGGCATAATGACAGTTTTCTAGGTTATCTTTTCAGGACACTGAAGAGATGGAAAAGAGCTTGGATTCCCCAGAAGCAAAATGTGTGTGCATGCGCATGGATGGATGTGTGCATGTGCTCATGTGTGCTCTTGTGTATGTGTGTATTTGCATATGTGTGTATTTATGTGTGTATGTGTGTGGACTTAGGAGGCAAGGAGTGGAAAGGCTGGAGCGTGCCCGTTCTGAGCTGCTGTAGACCCGTGTCCCCTGGCTGTGGACTTTGGGAGTCTGCAGCTCCAGAGTCTGCATTGTTCTGTGATGGAGACTGATGTATGGAGAGCGGCCTGGTTTCCAGAGGACTGATCAGCAAGGCTGGGGGCAGGCCAGGGCCAGAACAAGGGAGGTGACCATAACAGCTATACTGCCACAACAGCCTGCACTGGGGGTGGAAGCCGGGGAGCTGTTAGTTCCTTTCTTCCCTCCTGCTTCTCTCAGGTGTTTTGTTTATTCTTGTGTTGCTTCTTTCTGGTGTTTTGTTTGTTTGATTGCTTTTTTTTTTTTTTTTGGATAGGGTCTCATGTAGCCCAGGTTGGCCTACAAGTCACTGTGTAGCCAAGGATAGCCCAGCACTTCTGATCTTTCTGCTTCTATCTCACAAGTGCTAGGGTTACAGATGCACTGCCTCAGCTGTTAGGTGTTGGGTGTGGAAGCCAGGGTTTGTGCACGCTAGGTGAGCACGCTTGCAAATGAAGCCACATTCCCACCCACTGGCTACTCAGTGACCTCTAAGAGCACAGAGCAGACCTAGAATAGACTCTGCGCCTTTATTTTACACCTGAAAAATCTGGGCCTCAGAGAGAGATGAGAACTTCCCAAGGACACACAGTGGGAACTGCACAGCTGTGGGGAAGGCTCCCCTGGGCCTGCTTTGGTAGCCTGCGCCTCAGGGAGGGGACATTAGGGGACTTAAGCCACCAACCAAACTCCTTTCCTGTGCTCTCCCTGAAGCACAGGCAGTGCTGGGGTTTTGATTCTTCGCCCATGTGGTTCACGGGAGCGTCTGGCATCATGTGACAGACACCGGTGGCACCAGTGACAACTTTGGGATTTCTTTTGGATGCTAGCCTCTCTCTCCATCTACTTATCTCTAGAACTATAGCCATCTCCTCTTGTGGGCGGGCTACCCTTCCTGGTCCCTCCTCCTTGGATCCTCCTGTGAGTTTCTAGGGCAGCGCATCCTGCTGGGGAGGAGAAAAAGGCCTGGGAAGGCCAGTCTTCCAGGAAAGGCCCAAGAATTGTGACTCTGTGGCCCATGTAGGATTTTTCTCCCTATTGTGGGCAGAGGCAAACCACCGTCTCTCTGCCTTTTAGAAGAAGATGGAAGTGTTTAATGGAGTGATGTTTGTGTGTGTGTGTGTGTGTGTGTGTGTGTGTGTGTGTGTGTGTGTGT
>OU015749.1:117544916-117562279 GCA_907169655.1 Acomys percivali | reverse complement strand
TCTCTCTCTCTCTCTCTCTCTCTCTCTCTCTCTCTCTCTCTCTCTCTGTATGTTTTGCATATACATAGAAGACAGAGGTCAACTTCGAGGTGCCGTTCACTTTGTTTTTTGGGACAGGGTCTCTCTTTGGGACCTGGAGCTTGCCAATTAGGCTAGGCTGGCTGGAACCCCTGATAGCCACCTGTCTCTGACTCCACTGTACTGAAATTGCAAACAGGAGACACATGCCAGTTTGCCAGGGTGTGGACAGAGGGTGTGTGGCAGTAGAGAAGGAGGGGCGAGTGAGAAGGAACAGTGTCATCTGAGGCCAAAAGGCCTTGTTACTGCTCTCTCAGCCTTCCAGGGAGCATCAGGTATGGATGGAGAATAAGGTCCAGCCCAGTTCTTCATGGTGGTTAAACACTGTTATATTTTCATATTGGTGGTACATCTGCTGATAGATGCTCAAGGGAGTTTTTTTTTTTTAATTGTACAAGCTTTTGTCATTAATAATCAATGCAGGATCTATGATGCCCCAGTGGAATGGGTAGACATGACACCAGCGGGTATGATGTCATTCTGAGGGCTGGCTATGGAGGTGGCCTTTTGCATCTTGGTGTACAGTCTTAACACCTGCACCTTCCTTTCCGATGACCTCACAGTCTGTGAGTTTACCTCTGTCCACCATTTTCTTCCTCAACTCCAGAAGCACTTAGGACAGAAGAGGGAATGAATGAGGGAACGCAGCTGCAAGGAAGGTTCTCGACCCAGTTGAAGGGGAATGAGACCCGGGGCTGCAGGACGCCTGCTTTGTGCCACGGCGCAAGGGCGTGAGCCTTTCAGCACCTCTCTGGCTCACACCCGTGCTGGGCACGCATCTGTGGCTCAGCATGTCACACTCTGCTCTGCGTGTGTAGTCTCCCACCCGAATCCCTCTGACTGTCCTCACTCTATCCACTCCCAACGCCCCTTCCTCAGAAAGCCCTCCCTGATCTCTGGGGTGTAATTCCCATGATGCTTTGCTCATGTCTCACAAGCACCTTCTCTCTCCTTTAGATAACTGGCCTCCAGGAAGCAGAGCCTTCCATCCACTTTTAAACCAGAGTTGGTCAAGGTACTTTGAGCAGTCTAAGCTTGGTAACTTCTGAATAAGTGGATGGGCAGATGCAGGAGGCACTCACACTGTCATGCCGAGCTGAGTCCTCTTTGCTTCTTGGGATAAAGCTTCCTGATGAATGTGGTTTTACACACAAACTCCGGTCTCTGAGCATCCTTTGTGTGCCTCAGGTCTTGCTCTCCCCCACGGAAAGGCTGAGCACCACATGTAAAAACCCTTCCTTCTCTCTCCAGAAGGCTTGATAAGCTCTCGCTTATTTGTCCAAGCCACACTTGGAGACTTTTTTCCCCCTTTCCATTCTGTAACTAATCTTTTCCTTTGAAATGAAACCTAAGCATCATGGTCGTTTAGACAGATGTTTCTCAGTGGGACGTGCGGCTTGTCTGCCGGCTGGCTCCCCAGCCACTGCCTGGCTGTCGGGAAAGGCCCTCTGAAGTTCCTGCTGCCTTCCATGCACATGACGACTGTTTAGATGGGTGCACAGTGCACTCCAACAGCCCTTTTCAGGGTGTCCCTGGCCAGGGAGATGGGGGCAAGTTCACAAATGTCAGGACCTCCTCCAGCCACACATCTGGCAGAGACAGAGGTATTTGGGACACTCATTGTCCCTGGTGGGATTTGTAGGCAGAAGGAAAGACATGCTATTGTTCCTGGGCCCAGTAGGGTGCTTGTGGTTAATGGTGGTCTATCCCACTTGGGCTAAACAACCTGAGAAGAATCCTTCTCCTGGCCTGCACCCTTCATCTGTGAAATGGGGGACTTGGATAGGCTTCAGGTCCTGTGTGCAGGGTACTGTGAGACTGAACAGAGGAGAATGCAGGGTCATGCAGCAACAGGACCTAGGCAGAGGCACAGAGGGACAGCTCCTGTTTGGCCATTAGACAATTCATCCCTGAATAGTGTCACCTAGGGATGAAGGTCTGGGTCCACAGGGAAAAATGGTGTGACTCCCAGGTCAAGGGGCAAGTGCCTATCTTTGTGACTTCTAGCATGTGTCTCCCAGTAAAGGCTGTGCCAGGATGGACCAGAGAGACAGACATCCCTGCCTTCCTCAGAGCCGAGGCAGTCATAACGATCCTTTCTGATGCTCCTCACCCAGCCTCGCTGACAGTCCCGCTCACCCCTTCTCCTTTCACAAGTCCAAATAACTGTAGCCAAAGCACTTCTCCATATCTGGTCAGGCCCAGGGTTTAGATCTTGCAACAAACAAACAAACAAACAAACAAACAAACCGCACTGTCATCTACAAAGTTTGCTTTCAAGAATGGCACAACCAAACCACCACCACAACAACATAACAACAACAATAACAACAAAATCTAGGTGTTTTAATCAAGATTATGGTTTTGTGTTTGGTCTCATTCATAGCTATCTATCCTGTGCCTACATGTACTGACAGGTGCCACATTGTTCTGACTGGGACTGTCCCAACCTTCTTTTGGTTGGGGGGGTTGGGGGGAGTTGAAGGCTGTATTCCTACCATTAGTCATGTGCTCTGACTCAGCATTAAAGGCACCCTACCAGGGTTACCTCAGTCTCTCACACCACAGACCTATCCTCCAGGGTCTTAGGAGTCCCTAGACTCATCTTGGGATGGTTACAAGTGGAAATCTCAGGCACACACATCCCCAAACCCAGCAAGTCTGCCTTGGTAATTTGCTGAGAAACCCAAGTGTTGGTTCACTTCAGCAGGTGATTGTGCTCTGCAGGGCTCAGGGAGCCCTTGGCCTGTATTAACTGGTACTCACCAGGCTTGGAAATATTGAATCTGGGCATACAGGGCATGAGTTATTAACATGGGGGGCACCCAGTGGTGGAGCATTGGCATAGCATAAGCAAGCCCCAGAGTTCATCTCCTGTACTGTCTCGATCTCAAAATTAGCCAAAAACAAGGGCATGAGTTCATCTGTTTTCACCTAAGTGCAGCACGCCAACTGATTGGGCCGCTGGAGCTCCCTTCCATCCATCCTCAAAGCCCTCCATAGAAAGAGGCCATAGAAAGTGGCTGTACGAGCAACAGCTCCTATGTGGAAATTTATGCTAAAGGGGCTTCCCCTGGGGTTTACTTAGTTCTTAAAAGTCCTGTGACAGCATCTCTCCCCATCCCTCCACTGAACTTTCATGTAGTTCAGGCTGACATTGAACTCAGTCCTCCTGTCTCAACCCTCAAGTGCTGGAATTACAGGCACATGCCACCACAGCTAGCCTTTGTGGTTCTGGGGATGAGACCCAGGGCTTCCTGTGTGTGAGGCAAGCTCTCTATCCCCTAAGCTTCACCCCTCTTTCACAATAACCTCCTGGAAGAGAGAGACAGGGCTCCTATTCTGAAGTTTCCTAGGTCTCCTCCATCTCTCCTGGTCCAACCTTGGGAGGCAGAGGGGGTACAGGACAGCTGCCAGCCCAGTGCAGTGTCATAGCATGGGCCACGGGCTGTGAGGCATCCTTCAAAATGCTTTCTGTCTGCCTCAGAGCTCAGGTTCTCTTCATTTTCTCCCTCAAGATCACAATGAATCAATATTCTCTTTTTAAAAAAAAATCATTTAGTTTATGTATAGGACTGTGCTTGCTTGCATGTGTGTCTTAGTGCTTGAGCGCTTTGTGCCCATGGAGGCCAGAAAAAGGGTGTTGGATTCCCTGGGACTGGAGTTATAGATGGTTGTGAGCTGCCATGTGGGTGCTAGAAAACAAAGCCCAACTTTTTGCAAGAACAAGTGCTGTTAAATGCTGAGCAATCTTTCCAGATACTTCCGCCCCCCACAAGTGGCCATTCTTACAGACCTGTTCTTATTTTGAGGCACTCTAAAGAAACAAAAAGGCTGTACACTTAGGAGCCACTGTAAACGCTGTCATTACATGTTTGAAAACGCCCACATATTGCATTCTAGAGTCTGCGAGCTGAGAAGGGTGAGAGGACAAGGAAGAAATGAGCTGCAGTCGTAGGCTGTGCTGTCTGGTGAGTGCCAGGCTGCTGCTCCCCCCTTACCTACCAGCTCGCCTGGCTTCACAAGGGCTATCCCTCCCCACTCGGTGCGGAAAGGAGGTCTCAGCTTCTCCTACACGGGGGCCATGGTCCCAGAACCCCATCCAAGATGCTTTCTGCTCCCCTGAGATTTAATACAGATCTTCACTCAGACTTCTAGAACCGTCTTCGCCCTTCTGACTCCTTTCTGTGGGCCTGAGTCTGGCACTGAAGCTGCAAAGACCGGCCTTACCCTTGGGGCTCACAGCCAGCCTTCTCTACCTCTTCACTTTCCATCTTATTTTTTCATCTCCCTTTTTGCATTTCTCCAAATTTGTTTTTCTTACAACGCCCTTTCCAGGTGGCTCTGTGTTACTGCTTCAGACTGACTCATGGCAGTTGGACCAGGAGGGAAATATCCCAGAGGTTAGGCATAGATTTAAGAACTCAAGAGTAAGCTACAGAGATGCCACCACAACCTGCTCAGTCCAGAAACAATCATGGTACCACTGGTCATGTTGGAATCAGGCATGAAGTTGAGGTGGCAGGTGGGGAGAAGCATTGGAAACGGCTTGAAATCTCAAGAACCTGGTCATGTTGTAGTCAGGGATAGTTAAAAGGAAGCATTCTATCTAAGCCTGGGGAAAACCCTGGTTAGGTTAATGGGGGTTGATGATAGCTAAGATTAGTGAGAATCATTTATGGCACATTGGTATGTTTTTCTAACTGTATACAACCTTTGAAAATGTGGCTGCTTTCTGATTGTCAATGAAAGATCAGGTTTGTTTGTTTGTTTTGCTTTGTTTTTTTGTTTTTAATTTTCTTGTGGTGCAGACTGCTGATGGGAAGTTCACGCTGCTGGGCAGTCACACCTATGGCAAGCCCACAGAATTGGGTAGAGCAATTATGAATGGGCCAACCTGCGCCCTCTAGTGTTCCTTAGGATAGATGCAGCTAACGTTGTAAGGGGCCATAAAAACTGACTATGAGGTATGGTGTGGTGGCGCACACCTTTAATCCTAGAACTCCGGAGGCAGAGGCAGGTGGGTCTCTATGAGTTCCAGGCCACCCAGGACAACCCCATCCTCAAAATGACTATAGCCATCCCTTAGTGTTCATGGAAAAATAGTTCCGGAACTCCATAGACACTAAAATCTCCAGCTACTCAAATCCCTACATAAAATGGCTCAAGGAGGGGCCTGGCAAGACGGCTCAATGGTAGGAGTGCTGCACAAGCATTGGGACCTGAGTGAAAAGCTGGTGGTGGCCATGTGTCCCTGCATCCTCAGTCTGTGTCCTGTGGGAGCCGAATCAGGAGAGTGGCTGGAGCTTGCTGGCTGCTAGCTTAGCTCCAGGTTCAATGAGAGGCCCTGACTCTACGGAGTAAGGGAGAGAGAGAGAGAGGGGGGGGGAACACCAGGTCCTCTATCTCTGCAAGTACATGCACAGGGGCATGCACATCCGTAATATGTGTGCATACAATACACAGACACTCACACACAACAGCTCAACATTTGCATAGAACCTACACACACCACCTCATATACTTTAAGCCACCTCTAGGATACTTTTTACCTTCAATTCAATACAAGTGTTAGGTCCTGCTGCAGGGCGTGGCTGGCATGCCCTGCCCTCTACCTAGGGGCGGGGCTTCCCCTCTCCCAGAGATTCACTATATAAAGCAGACACTTTGGTTCCAGGCCCCCTTTTTCCCCACCTCCCCACCCTCTCTTCTTCCCTTCCCCCACCCGCAGCGTGCGCTCCCTTTTCTCTTCCCCCTCCTGTGCCTTTTCCAGCAAACCTGCATTTATATTATAGCTTCATCACCAATTAGCTCATTCTGTTTATTTAACCAATCAGGTAGCTGTTTAAATGGTCACAGTAATATATTATTTAGAGACTAACTGATAAGAGGACAACCTGGACATGCTCAGTACAGACACATTTTTTTTTAATATAATATGTTCAATCTATAAATTTATTGAATCTGTAGATTCAGGACTCACAGATATGGAGGGCCAAATGTACCACCACCCTTGAAACTGTACAACTCGGCTTTGAAGATGACGTGGGTTTCAGACTGGGCTTACTCGCTCCCTCCGGTGAGATGCTCCCTTTGTCTCCCTTGCACTGGACTTAGGAAGGACGTTGGGAGTCACAGAATAAATGGTGCTGGCCTTGGAGAAGCGGGTAGTGTGAGGAGGCTGCAGGCCACTGTGCAGGGGTGGGGAGAGAGGGTAGAGAGTGGGAAGAGGCCGGCCAAGAAGATGCTGACTTGGCAGTTCCCCCTGACTTTCCTGAACTGGCCAAAGCCAGTTTATTTTCTTTCTTGGGGGTTAGTAACCAGGAGGCTTTTTCTTTCAGTGTTTCCACTCCCAAGACCGTGTCTTCTTACCCTTGAAACATACTGTTTGGCACCCCGCCTCTTGGAGTTCAGCGCTAAGAAAATTTCCCTGGCTGTAAGGCATGCCCTTGGCTCCAGCTCTACTGTTGTCTCTGTGTGAAGTGTTAGGTACCTGGGCCATCACTCATACTCTTTAAGTTTCTGGGCACTTTCTGGCATTGATTTAGAATTTAAAAAACCATAAATAAATAAAAGGAGGATGCACAAAGAAATGACTTGGGGGCCACAAAGAGTCTGGAGAGCTGCTTACTGGCTGCACCTCACACCTCCACAGTGCCCTTGAGTTTCCACTAGGTTTTGGGGCTGGCAGCCCCCGCCCCAACCCCTGCCCCTGCCCTCCCCATGGCTCCTCTCAAGGCTGCTTTCTATCAGGTGGGAGCATAAGGGGCTTCGAGCGCGCCAGCAACGAGGACAACTGCCTGGCTTTCTACTCCCCTCTCTGAGCCTCCCACAATTCCCTCTCGCCTCGCCTGCCTGCCTGCCTGCCTGCCGTGCCAGGGCCTGCCCGGTGGCTTGGCCTGGGGCCTAAGCCAGCATTTCCCTAGAATATGGTCCCCCCCCAACCCCCTCCTTCTCTCTGGCCCTCATGCAGTGGAAGTCATCCTACCCACCAGCTATGCTTCTGTCATGATTTATCCTCTAACCAGAATGAGTCAGGGTGTGGATTTTTTTATTTGTTCCAAGGGAAAATAGCGGAGGACATTTCTGCACTGTGGGGCTGGGAGCCTGCTCTGGGAGCCTGAGTTGGGAACAAAGATGAAAGCTTTCCTCAGTGAGATTTCTACAGCAGAAAGGTCAAGCCTTCTCCAGGCTGGTCGTCACCGAGGAAGGAGGACCAGACTGAAGACCAGATCTGTCATTTGGCCAAGCAGTGCCCTTTCCTCGAGGCTCCTCTCTCTTCCCTCAGGGAAGGAACAGAATGGGAGGCAAACTCTCTCAGTTATTGCTCTGTGACAGACATTCTACACTTCCTCCTCCTCCTCCTCCTCCTCCTCCTCCTCCTCCTCCTTCTTCCAAAGGATGCTCCAGGATTTGCATCCCTGGACCCCTTTGTTGGATGAAGAGACTGTAGTACAGAAAATGGCTGTGACATGTTCAAGACTCCTGGCTTGGGAAGTGATGAGCTGAGAAGGGAAGCATTTCATGTGGCCCAAGTGGTCCTTGCCAGATAGCCAAGAGTGATCTTTTGATCCTCCTGCCTTCACCTCCTGAGCGCAGAGGCTACAGGGGTGAGCCATCATGCCAAGTGAGGCTGCGCGGGTTTGTGTCGGTAGAGGCTAGAGAGTGCCCGAGCCCCTGGAACGGAGTTACAGTTGGTTGTGAGCTGCCTCATGTGGATGCCGGGAACATGCAGGAAGCATTCTTAACCACTGAGCTATCTCTCCAGCCCTGGTTGTAGCAAGTTGACAACAAGAGCTAAGCAGAGGAGGTTAATGACCTGTTTGCCAGACATGTGTATCTCCAGCCCTTGCCGTCTCAGGACCACCATGTGATGCCTGTTTCTGGCAGAGTGTTGGAGGTTGGTTTTGTGCACTGTGTATTTGAATGCTGATTTCTGTACCCACAGATCTGGTTGCCATCCCGGCTTTGGCATGGTCATTTTTTACGAAGCATCTCCTGTCTCAATGTTGTGTAAAAATTGTTCTCTATCACCCTCTGATTGGTTAACAAAGAGCTAAAAAGCCAGTGGCTGGGCAGGAGAGTTAAGGCGGGGCTTCTGACCCTAGGGAGAGGATCTCAGGTGGGGACCAGGGGGCATTGCCATGAGGACATGGATAATCAAGGGGGTGCCAGAGCAAGACTAAGATGGCAGGTAATAGACCACGTGGCTGGGAAGTAGGCCAAGACAGTATAGCAGGGTTAGAATAGCTCAGTATCTACCCTGCTATAGTATCTTAAGCTTATAATAAGTATAGGAGGTCTCTGTCTTGTTATTCAGGAGCTAGGGCGGGTATAGAAAGTCTCTATTCTACAGCAGAGGTGATGGTGAGCACTGTGGCCAGATCTGCACCTCACTATGTGGAATATTTGCTTCCAAACCTTGCAGGTGTCTAGGTCCCTTCCTCCCACCACCTCCTGCCCACCATCTACCTGTAAGATGTACAATCACATGGCTCTTGAAGCCTCTAACTAGCTCTGTTTGCCAGAGCACCCTGATGAAAAGGCTGGGACCTGGGACTGAGTGAGAGAAGCCATCGGGCCTGACCCCATTCCTGATGGCAACCACAGTATTGCCCCAGCTGTTCTTTCTCCCCAGGGAGAAGTTCCCACCCTCAAGGGCAGCCTGGGCTTAGGAGGCCGAGGCAGCTCCCGCAGAGACAGAAGCTCATCCACTTTCCTCCCGTGTCTCCACCTGCTCACTGCATGCTGTCTTCACCCAGGAAAATGTCTGAGGCTCTGGGGAGCTCGGCCTAGGCACCTTCCCTCCCTGTCCTTAAGATACAAGTTGAGCTGTTGAGATATTGATGGCTTCCTGGGAGGGCGGGGGGTAGGGGTGGGAGCAAGCTCGCCTCTTCTTGCTTGGTAGCCTCTGTCCCATCTCAATAGGGATTTGAGTGAGGGAGAAAAGGAGGGGGAGGGACAGAGGGAGGGAGGGAGGGAGGGAGGGAGGGAGGGAGGATGGGGTGAAGGAAAGGGAGGAAGGCGAAAGGAGGAGAAAGAGGGGGAAGAGGAGAGAGAGGAAAAGGAAGGAGGAAGGTGGGAAGAAGAAAGGAGCTGGGGAAAGTGAGGGAGGAAGCTGGAGAGACACGGAGGGGAAGGAGGAGTGAGGCGGAGCGGACAGAAGGAGGTTTTGATGTGAAAATCCCACCTTTACCATCTTCCTCAGATTCTTCTACAGCCCTCCCCTGCCGTGTTGGGAACTGATTCCTTCATAGGAACCCCCAGGGCCTTTCGTGTGGCCCTCTCTAGGTACCGTGAGCTGGAATCTGTGTTCTGTGAGCACGCCTTCCTCTTCCTGGCTGGGCTTGGCTCCTGTTCCTCCTGCATCTTCTCAGTACTAGACTCCCCAGCTCTGGCTCCCACAAAGCCAGGAGTGGAGCTGGGGACAGGGGAAGGCAGATGTAGGACTTGGGCTAGGCTCAGGGCGGAGCTGCTTCTGTGTGTCCCTTTGGGTCTAGGCAGGATGATGCCTGGGGAGATCTGGGCTCCCCCCACCCCACCCCCACCCCTGCTCCTTCTGACACCGGCTGTGTCTTCTGTTGCCTCTCCTGTAAAGTGGGGGCAAGCTCACTTCACCTTTAGGTTGTTTGATTCTCTACACCTGCACTGTGATTGTTAGTCTTGACTGCCAACCTGCGGGGATTTAGAGTTGCAATGGAAACCAGTCTCTCCGTGTGTCTATGAGGATGTTTCCAGAAAGTCTTGCCTGAGGAGGGAAGAACCCACCCCCTGAATACGGCCTGCACCATGTCATGGGCTGGGACCCCAGACAGCTGAGCACCTGTGTTCATTGCTCTCTGCTCCCTGATTGCAGATGCACTGTGACTAGCTGCCTCATACCCCTGCCACCATGCCCTCTATACCATGATGAACTTTCCCCTCTCACTGGGAATCAAGATAATCACCCACCCCTACCCCCTGCCCCGATTGGTTTGCCAGCTGTTTTGTCCTAGCACTGAAAACGTAACTAATACACGCACCCAGGCAGCTTACCATAGCCTTGTGTCATGGAAGTCCACATAGCCCTAACAGTGTCTCCTTTAGCAGAGTGTTCTGCCTTGTAGAGAGCTGGGGTTTCTCTGGCCAGGGGCAGAGCTTCAAGAACAATCTGGGACCTTATGGGGCCCAGCTCTCTTTCTTCCGAGCATCAGGAGGTTTCCTGCTCCAGAGGATGCAGTCAAAGCCTCCTGCAAGCTGACACTGGAGCTTGGGGACATCAAATGGTCTTAATCACTTCAATGTAAACGCGCTCTCAAGTCATGTGGATTGAATTTCTCTGAAAACACACAAGGGCTTAAGGAGCAGGGCTGGGGGGGCTGAGGGGGGCTAGGACACTCAGCCCCAGAGGAATTTGTTTTCCCTTTCCTCTCTGTGTGCCTGTGAGTGTTGTTGTTGCTGAGACAGAAGCATGTCAGAAACGGTTCAAGATGGCCACGGCATCCCTGGGTTCTGAGTCAGGCAAGGTGGGCAAAAAAAAGGTGAAGGACTAGGAGTGAAAAGCACTGGCTACCCCACCAGGCCTGTGCCCTCTACCTCTCAGTCAGGGTCCTGTGCCCCTGAGACCCCACGAAGCTCCAGCAAGACGGCTTTCCTGTGGGTGCTCGCAGTGGGTGGGCCACACTGGGAGCCTCACATCGCTCCCTCTGGTGAACCTTAGAGGCCCGTCTCTGCTGGAGACACCTGGAGAGTGTATGACATAGATCCCCTGGGTCTGACCTGGGAGACATAGCCTGCAGGCATGAGCTGTGCCAAGGGCTGGGTGCCGAGGAGCCCCTCAACCCTCAGCCACTGTCTTGATCTCAGGGTTCTCTGCCTCCAGCTGTGAGTCCCTTCCTGCTTTGCTGATTAAGAAACACATGCACACTTGCAGTGTTCTAACCTTGCCCAACGCTCCCAGACGGAGTGGGGGATGGTCCAGCCCCATTTGACACATGAGTAAAAAGAGCCTTGACGGGCTGGAGAGATGGCTCAGCGGTTAAGAGCACTCATTGCCTGCTCTTCCAGAGGTCCTGAGTTCAATTCCCAGCAACCACATGGTAGCTCACAACCATCTGTAATGTAATTTGATGCCCTGCTCTGGCCTGTGGGTGTACACGTAGGCAGAGTTCTGTATACATAATAATAAATAAATTAAAAAAAAAAAGAGCCTCGGCTTCCTAGGCCTGTCTCCAAGTGGGAGAGCTTTATGTGTCAAACCCTCTCTTGACCCTGCTTTGAGGCACCTTCTAGCATACAGCCAAATCAACCCCTGCCACAGAGGCGTGCGTGCATAGTGATCAGCTAGTGTCCCTCCTCAAGTGACACTGCCATCAGCCTCTCACACCACGATCAATACCCAAGGGTCTCCTCTGTTAATGAGACCCCCCCAGAAAGCTGCCTGCGGGATGACAGGAAGAAGCAGAGAATGTGAAGGTCAGTCATTCTTGCCACTTTGCTACGGGTTAGAATCACCATGGTAACAAAGCTCTGGGTGAGTCTATGAGGGATTATCTAGATAGACTAGGTTAATGGAGGCAGCAAGACCTGCCCTCAGTGTGGGTGGCACCATTCCATAGACTGGGACCCCCATCCCCACCCCCACCAACTGCACCAACAGCAAAAATTGACCTGAGCTGCAGCATTTGCCATTCAGCTTTCTGACCAGATGCAATGGGCCAGCCGTCTCTGATGCTGTGGCCTCTCCTGCTATGCTGGACTGTGCCTTCAAACTGTGAGCCAAAACAAATGCTTGATCCCTCCCTTAAGTTGTTTTCCTCGGGTATTTTGTCACAGTAACAAGACAAGCCGCTAACATAGGGAATAATTAAACAGGATAATGAATGAGGTTCCTATCACTGGGGACAGGACTCCCTGAAAGGCCCAGGGTGCTGTGGTCCACGTCACATGTAGTTCCCAAGGCTGAGTTCCCAAGGCTGCTTCTCTCAGTAGTGGCTGTAAATAAGTCCACGTCTATGGGCTCCCGTGGGTTTGGCCCTGCTCATCCCGCCTGAGGTACACACTCCTTCCCACAAGGCTTTGGGCCATGCTCAGATCAGCAAAAGCATCAGAAATCAAGTCTGTAACCTTAGACACATACATCTCCTGACCTCCTCGGTGGCAGCTGCTATTCAAAGGCCTCCCAGGGACCCTGGCTGAGGCTCCCCGCTTTTAGAACCTGGCTGAGTTTCCGCCTTGAGCAAGATGCTGTGCTGCCTGCTCTCGGGCTGCACGGATGGGACTCTGGTATCTCATGGGGGACAGGAGACATGGGGGGTGAAAGGCTCCCTTGTTATCTTGGAAGCGATATGTCAGAGGGAAGGCCTAGGGAGGGAAAGGTCATTCCAGGACAGGAAAGGCCTCCAGAGAGTTGCAATGGAGAAAGTGACCCCACAAAGATGGGGTATAAATGCTGCCAGGTCATCTTTTGTCTTGCATTGTTTTTTAAATCATTGAGTCATTGTCTCCTCAATGGGTTTAAGGCTTACTCCAGAGTGAAACCATGCTTTTAGCATTCCAATACTGTGCAGAGCCTGCAGATTCACTAACAGATGTTTAGCAAATATTGGTCAAAATAAGTTCTATCTTGAAAAAGTCCATTCAACCCAGTTTTTTCTTTTCTGAGACTTGGTTTTCTGTAGTCCAGGCTGGCCTCAGATTACGCAGCCAGGACAACCTTGAACTTCTGATCCTCTTGCCTCTGCCTCTTGGGTGCTGAGGTTGCAGCTGGTGCCACCATAGCCAGTTTATGTAGTGTTAGGGACTGAATGCGTGGCTTTACCGATGAGCTCCAGGGATCCTGTCTCTGCCTCCTCAGCACCAGGATTACAGGCATTTGCCATCATGGCCAGCTGTGTGCTGGGGGTGCACACTCGGTTTCTCGTGCTTGCACAGCAGGCCGCTTATCAACTGAGCTATCTCCTCAGCCCCTCAACATTATACCTCGTCTTTCATACCTTGTAAAGACAAAGCATACTGGACAGCTGGAGGGATAGCTCAGTGGTTAAGTATGCTTAGTGACCAGGCACCAGTGGCACACGCCTGTAATCCCAGCATTTAGGGAGGCAGAGGCAGGCGGGTCTCTGAGTTTGAGGTCAACCTGGTCCACAAAGCGAGTCCAGGACAAAAAGGAATGCTTGGTGCTCTTCTGCAGGCTCCAAGATGAAAAAACACCAAGTCTAACAGCTTAAAGATAAGACATACCAAAGCTGTTGTCTTCTATTTTCTATAAAGAAAATTATAGCAAACACAGGCACAGAATTATATGAAGACAACAATTATGTGAGTCACCAGATAGGGAGGCTGGCAGTTTAAAGGCCTTGTGGAATTTATAACTATGCAGAGGTAAAAGTCAATGACAAAAACGGTGGATCTTGAGTCTGTGAGATGGCTCAGTGCTGCCAAGCCTGACAACCTGAGCTCCATCCCTGGAGCCTACATGGGGGAAGGAAAGAAAACAACTCCCAATTAAAATTATATCTAGCAATCAGGCACAGTGGTACACGCCTGTGATCCCAGCACTCAGGGAGGCAGAGGCAGGCAGATCTCTATGAGTTTGAAGCCAGCCTAGCCTACAAAGTGAGTCCAGGACAGCCAAGGCTACACAGAGAAACCCTGTCTCCAAAAACAAGAAACAAAACAAAACCCATATGTAGTTATATAATTATGATATAAAATATTAAGATATAACAGAAGTTATATTAGATGAATTAGTTGAGCTCTGACCTTCACATGCCTGCTTTAGTAACCCCTCCTAAACAAACAAATAAATGTAATTTTAAAAATAGGCCATAGTGAATCATTAATGCACACTTTAATTTCTGGGTTGAACTGTAAAACCTATGTGAAAGAAGAGCTGTGTAAGGCCAGGGGAGTAGCTCAGTGGCAGAGTCCTGCCTTGCATACATGAGACACTTGATGAGACCTTGGATGAGTCCCCAGCACTGCAAACAATAGGACAACAAATAACAGGAACAAGAAAAAGCAGAAAAGAAGAGGAGGAGGAGGAGGAGGAAGAGGAAGCCATTAGACAGCAGCCATGTCCCTTGAAGAGACTATGTTATCAATTCAGCTATGTTCTTACGTTAAATGTCCAACTAAAAGGCAAGGTTTATCAGCTGGGTGTGGTGGCGCACACCTTTAATCCTAGCACTTGGGAGGCAGAGGCAGGTGGATCTCTGTGAGTTCGAGGCCAGCCTGGTCTACAAAGCGAGTCCAGGACAGTCAAGGCTACACAGAGAAACCCTGTCTCAAACAACAACAACAACAACAACAACAACAACAACAACAACAACAAGAAGGCCAGATTTATCAATGAGAATTATCCAATCAAAAGGCAAAGCTTATCAGAATGGATCATTTAGAAAAGGAATGCTTTAAATATAAGGACACAGCGGGCTGAAGACATGACTCAGTGGTTATGAGCACACACTGCTCTTGCAAAGGACCTGAGTTTGGTTCCCAAATCCACACTAGGAGTCTTACAACTGCCTGCAGCTCCAGCTACAGGGAACCCAATGCCCTCTTCTAGCTCTGCAGGCAATTGCACTCATGTGTATATACCCCCACACAGACATATATGAATATGCATATGCATAATTAAAGATAAAAATAAATCTTCAAAAGAAATAAGGAAACAGAAAGGTTGGACGCAAGAAGATTAAAAAAAAAAAAAAAAAAAAAAGAGTACATAAGAATTTACTAAAGGATAGCTATTGTGCCCACAGTAGTCCAGACAAATATATATATACACACATATATGTAATAAATATAGAGTACTTCCAATATAAAGTATTACTATATAACATAAGATTTATTAGGTGCCCTAGTCAGCTTTAACTGTCAGTTTGTCACAGTTCAGAATCACCTGAGAGAAAAATCTCAACAGGGGGATTGCCAGGTCACACTGACTGACCTGTGGCAGCATCTAGGGAGGTGCTTGTCCTGATTGTTAACTGATGTGGGCGGGCCCACTCCACTGTGAGTGGCACTATTGCCTGGGCCGGTGGTTCTCACCTGTATGAGAAAGCTAGCTGGGCTTGAGCCTGAGAACCGGTACCAAGCAGCATTATCCCATGGGTTTTCGCTGTTCTCGCTTGGTTGTGACTGAGTCCCCAGGTCAGAGGTGATGACGCGTCCTGCCTTCAGGTTCTTGTCCCGACTCCCCTCTGATAGACCTTGACCTGGAAGCACAGCCAGCAAATTCTTTCCTCCCTAGGTTGCTTTTGCTTAGAGTCACAGCAACTGAATGAAAATAGAATATTAGGCTGCAATGCTAAATTGGCATCTGTACCTAGCAATAAATTAATACACGTACTTAGTTAACAACTTTGATATAAAGCAAAGCTGGTAGAACTAAATGGTGAATTCCCAGCAATAGCTGGAGATTTTAGCACATCGCCCAGAAACGTGGCATAAGCATCTCAGAGAGAGTCCTCACCCCAAACAAAGCCACCGAATAGAAACAGAGACTTTGTATACATGAGAACAATACAGTCATGTTGAGCTAATCACACACAAAACAAAACAAAACACTTAACAGAAAGCTGAACAGGCCAGGTGTGGAGGTGCAGGCTTTTAATCCCAGTACTCAGGAGGCAGTGGCAGGTGGATCTCTGTGAGTTCAAGGCCAGCCTGGTCTACAGAGTGGATTCCAGGACGGCCAAGGTGTCACAGAGAAACTGTTTCAAAAACCAACCAACTAACCAACAACCAATAAAAAAAATATAGAAAAAGAAAAGAAAAAACGAACTAAGACTATTTGGTGTCAGGCACTGCAATAAAACAGAAAATAGCCAGACGTAGAAGATTGGGAAGAAGAAACAAAACTTGATAATGTGAGATGACCTGACTTTTTAGAAACCCCCAAAGAGCCACAGGCCAGGATCGGGTGAAATGACTCACTGGGCGAAGATGCTTGCCACACAAGGCTGGCGGCTCAAGCCGGATGCCCAGAACCACATAAAAGTGAAAGAACTGACTCCCCAAAATTGTCTTCTGACCTCTGTATACAGGTGTGTCATGTCTCCTATCACACACACACACACACACACACACACACACACACACACACACACAAACACACACGCTCACACTTTCCAGCAGCATAAAAAGCAAATGTGTAGGAAGTAGTGTAATTAAAGATGGTCAAGACTTTAAATTGAAAACTGTGAGAAAAAATGTAAAGCTAAATAAATCATGGGACCAGGACACTTGCTATTATTATGATTTCATTTATTCTCAAGTGTATCTATACATTTAGTATTACTATAATCAAAATATCAGTGAATGCCATTGGAAGAAAGTTGGTAGACGGAAGGACATAGGGCTTAAAATAGAATGAAATATGGTGCCCAAAATGAATAAATACAGAGAACTCACATGCCTGACTACAAAATTTATTTCTTGAGATTGTTGTACACTGCCCAGGCTGTTCTCAAACTTGCTACATAGCTTATGATGCCCTTGAATTCCTGATCTTCCTGGCTCTACCTCCTGGAATGCTGGGATTACAGTGTGCACCATCACTCCTGGTTTCTGTGGTGCTTGGGAATGAAACCAGTGCTTTGTGCACAGTAGGGAAGCGCTATATCAGCTGAGTCAAATTCCCAGCCCCAGACCAAAGCTGCTTTCTTACTGATACAAGTTTGATAAACAGATAAATGGAACAGAAGTGAGGTAAGCAACTGACCAGCAGGTGTGTGGTCATGTAATGGTTAACAAAGGTGACAATGGAGTTCACTGGAGAAACTGAACTTTCCACAGATGCTACCAGGTCAATCCTGGCAGCAAAACAACAACAACAGCAGCAGCAGCAGCAGCAGCACCACCACCACCACCACCACATCACCACCACCACCACCACCACCACCACCAAAAACAAAACCCATGCTTTGTCTTTAGCTCACAGCTTATGCAAAAACCAATTAGTGATGTAATTAGCGATGTGTAAATGAGAGAACAACTTCTCCAATAAAGCAGAGGCGACGATGATAAAAATGTGAGGAAAAGCATAGGTTTCCTAAATGGGGAATATGAAAAGAACTAACCAAGAGATGGCTGATAAATGTACAACTTAAGCTGAATGTAATGTAATCCCAGAGGCCAGTCAGGAGGCGGAGGCAAGATGGCAGTCTGGGTTACATGAGTTCCAGGCCAAGAAAGGCCATCCAAGACTGTCCCAACGCACATGTGTACACACACACACACACACACACACACAGAGAGAGAGAGAGAGAGAGAGAGAGAGAGAGAGAGAGAGAGAGAGA
>OU015749.1:117507436-117532487 GCA_907169655.1 Acomys percivali | reverse complement strand
TTTTTTTTTTTTTTTTTTTTTTTTTTTTTTTTTTTTTTTTTTTTTGTGGAGGGATAGATAGCTTTTCTCTTTACCCTGCATCACTGGGTGCCTGCTGTGGTAGCACTGTGCAAAAGGTGGGGATACAGGCAATCAGAGTTGTGCCCTCTGCTACTGTTGTGCTTTCAAGACAGCAGGAGAAGATGGCCAGGCAGCTGGAATGCTCTGTGGTAAGTAAGATCTAGCCTTGGAATCACACAAGTGGGGCCCCCAGACTGTGTCTTTAAGGGTTAGGGGAGGCTTTTAAGAGGCCCGAGAATAAGCAAGAGACAGCTGGGAGAAAGGGGGCAAGGCACAGGGGACCATAACACAGGAGCCTGAGGCAGCTGGTGTGTTGTAGGGTGATGAGGTGCCCACACATGTGTTCCTGCTAGGGTTGAGTCTTAAGTGTAGGCTGATCATGCAGCATCTGGCTAGCTTTGATAGTCTGGGTATAACCCAATAGCAGTGGGCAGCCTGTAAAGGCTTAAAGGTCAGAACTAGACAGATTCAGTTTAGATTTTAGCATGGTTTGTTTGTTTGTTTGTTTGCTTGCTTGCTTTCTGCTATTGAGAGAGAGGTCTGGGTGGATGGGGGCAAAAGAGCAATTCCAGAAGGTGGAGAGGAAATAAAGATGATTTTGTTGGTTCCTTTCCTGGAAGGAGGAAATAGTGAGGGGCTTGGGAATGCACAAGACAGAGAAGGAAGGTGGTGAAGACTGAGAGAGGTCTACAGACCCCCCCATGACCTACAGAGAACCCCCAGTGATCTACAGATAATCCTCAATAGTCTACAGAGAACCTCCATGGTCTACACGAAAAACCCTGTGGTCTACAGAGACACCCCCCCAGTTATCTACAGAGACCCCCCAGTGGTCTGCAGACCACCCCCAGCAGTCTACAGAAAAACTCCAAGTAGTCTTCAGAGAACCCCCAGTGATGTATAGAGAACACCTCAGCAGTCTACAGACACCCCTCAACTGTCTACAGAGAGTCATTTGAGTAGCCTTATACTACCTGCCTACCACAAATACAGAAAACCTACCAAGCCTCAGTCCTTGGGACGAAGTAGTGTTCTTTGTTAAGTTCTCCTGGTGGGTGTAGCTAATTAGGTTCTAAATCTCACCCTTGGCTAGAAGACCTGGTCTGGTCCCCATGTGATCCTGGGAAAATCCTGGGGGGCCTCTCAACCATTGCATCTCCGTTCTCTCATCCATCTGAGACACATCACATCTCCTGAGAGACGATAGAAACATATGCAATGCTCTGTTCAGGCTGTTGGGAGTGGGAATCCATTTGCAACCTTCCCACAAAGAGCAGCTGAGTCCTGGAAATCACTCTCGGGGGTCCTGGAGGGCTGGCTTAGTTGGGTGATGCTGGGGAAGAGAGCTAGCTGTCAGTCGCTAATGCAGAGGCAGGACACCTTCCCTGTATCATTCTGTTTGGCATCCTGGAGTGTGTTGCTATGGTAACTCATGTAACTTGCCCCACATGCCACAAGGGAAAAAAAAAATCTCTGTATACTTTTGAGCAGCAGCATCCAAGGCCCAGGCTGACTTTTTCCTCCCTAGAGCATCAGGCTCTCTCCATCATAGGCAGTAGCTAGGGAAGGGCCTGTCAGACTAGGATGCTAAAGGGCTGGACCATAGCCAGCACATCCCCTGCTTTACCTGAGGCCCACTACCAGCCCTTAGTTCCTTTGGCTCAAGGCAAATGTCTTTGAGTAGGAGGCATCAAATTGTCCTCACTCATCAGCAATGTTCAGCTTATTAGGCCTGAAACGCTGAGCAGGTCTTCATTGGGGCTGTGGGAGGGAGAGAGTGGGTTATGGGACCAGCTGGGCATTCAGTGTTAGGATACTTGGAGGCAGGCAGGTGACAGAACCCTGGGGACCACTTCCCACTGTCCTAACTGGAGGAGACTTTATATAGCTGAGAACAGAGGGGAGGCTGCCCTGCTCCTGCCCAGTGAGAGTGGACTTCTGCATTCAGATCCCATGTCTCCAGGATACAGATCCTCACAAGAACATCATATTGTTTTTCTATGACCTCAAGGCTCCCTTTTTAAAGAGCAGAGGCTTGTGGGCCAGGAGACCCAGCTTAGTGCTTGCATAGATAAGGTGCATGAGGTCTTGAGTTCAATACCACCCTTCTACTGGCACCATCTTTGACTCAAGGCCATGCCATGACCTTGGACTAGCCTGGCAATCAGAGCCGTGACTTGGTGAGGACCCCATGAGAGATGAGAAAGAGCTTGCCACAGTGCCAGACGCAAACTAAGAAAGAAGCGGTGAAGTGCTTGGAGACGGCTCAGCGGTTAAGAGTGCTCACTGCTCTTCCAGAGGATCTGAGCTTCGTTCCCATTACCTGCATCTGGGCAGCTCACAAACACTTGTAAGTCCAACTCCAAGGAATCTGACACTCTCGCCTGGAGTTTACAGGCTCCCCCGCCCCCTGCCCCCCCCCCCACCACATAGACGTGACATTTGAACGCACATCTCACCCACACCCACATACAAACAGAAAAGAAGAAATGATTAGAGCGACATTACCAGATCCCATGGACGGAGGCTTACGAGCTGCCCAGGACCGTTTGGTACAATGAACATGGATGAATCACACATGGGCCACTAACCAGAACATCTGCCTGAGAAGTGGTTATTCTCTTCATTTTACATTTCAGGAGATGATGCTCTGGAGATGATGCCCTCGGGGTCCCGCCCAGGCTCACCCACCTAGAAGGGATCAGAATCTGGGCAGTCTGGCTCCCCAGCCTGTGCACATGCTGGCTGTTACTGCTCGGTAAATAACAAGGAGTTAATGTTCCAGTGAAAGAGATGAGAGGCAGCAGGGCGGGGCAGGGCGGGGCTGCACGCACTGCCCCCTGCAGGTGAGATTTCACACATATTCTAACTTAGGTCTTAAGGACACCCTACAAAAAGTCCCTGCAGACGGATGTTTAGTTTATAGGTGACTCCAGTCTCTTTCTGCTTTGTTCCCTCGCTGCTGACAAACTTCTGGGCATTTGGCTGGGAACGGGAGTGATGAGGATGGACATGTTGGTGCTGGGACTGTCCCCATTTTAACCAGTGCGCCCTACAGCAGGCACTCCATGCTAAGGGTGTGTGGGCGTCTCTGATGCTCACAATCTCTTTGGGAGAAGGTAACTTCACAAGGCTGTGTCTCCTTGGTAACAGTCTTCGGTATAGGGGTAAAAAGGGTAGGGACAGACTGGACATTAAGTAGGCAGGACAGATGTCATGTCTGTGACAATGGTGTGTGTGTTGTGTACACATGTTCATGTGTGGGTGCAGGTACATGTAAGACCAGAGGTCAAGGTCAGCTGTCACGTAATCACACGTTACCTTACTTTTGGGGGCTAACTCTCTCACTGAAGGTGGAGCTCTCAGATTCAGCTTACCCCAGGGATCTCTGCCTCTGCCTTCCCAGCGCTGAGATAACAGGCATGCCCTACAGTGCTTGGCTTTTTTTTTCTTTTTTTTAACATGGGTTCTGAGGTGCTGAACTTGGGTCCTCAGACTTGCATGGCAAGCATTTTACCGAATGAGCCTCTTCCCAGTTCCCCTTAAAGCTACACTGCAGTGACCAACTTTGACTCTTAAAAAGAACTTGAAGCTTGCAGAGAGACAGTTAATACCCCAAATTGGGCATTGTGGAGCGGAAAGAGAGTTCCTCAAACTCCAGCCCACACAGCAAGAGCCAAGCCAATCAGCTCAGAGTATAGTTTTAGTCCAAGCAACAGGGACAGGACACTGGGGCTACGTAACTGGGATGGGGAGGATAAAAGTGTGTGTGTGTGGGGGGGGTCTGCTCCTCAAAGGAAGAAAGCGAGATTCAGAAAGGGCAAGTGGGAGGGGAGAGCTGAGTGAGCTCCTTGAGGGGCACTTGTGTGGCTGGGAACCAGAAGAAGGGTGGGATTCTCATCTCTTCTTTGGGGGGCCACAGGTATGACAGCTAAGCGGAAAGTGGGGGCTGGAGAGCAGGGAGTCAGGCCTTCTCAGTCTCTGATAGCCACAGAGCTGGCACGCCACCTGGTTTTCTTGTTGAGGGGGGACACACAAAAGTGTGCTGGTCCTTCCCTTCCCTAACAACAAAGAACCGCCCTCACCAAGAGCAAATCGATTTTAGAACAACCTTACTCCCAAATATTAAGTCCTTCAGACTTAAGTCCTGAGACCAAGACTTAGGGACAGGCCTTTGCTGGGAGGAGTGGGAGGGAGGGTGTCTTGGTTTACTTAGGGTCCTGGCACGTATGTCTCTGAGCCTCCAGTACACCTCCCTGGACTTCTGCTGTGGGTGTGAGCTTGAAGGCGCTGCTTCCGAGCAACTTAAGGTCTTTACTCTATGGTCAGAGTCGTGACCTATGAAGTAGCCACTAGAGAGGAAGCTGGCTTAATATGGAGGCACTGGCCAAACACGAGGAAAATCGCTTCTTCAGTCTTTGCAATAACTTTACAAATTCTGTTACTATCCCTCCTTTGTAGAAGAGGAAACTGAGGCACAGGTACCGATTTGTCAGGAGAAGTAAGGCCTAACTACATACAGGGTCCAGGTCAATTCCAGACAGCAGGACTCTGGGATCTTCATGGTCACACTGCCTGATTTGCCTTGTTTATGTCTCCGTCCATCCCATATGATTGACAGGTAAGAGGCCAAAGTCAATTATCTGCCAGGGTCAGGGAAATGACCCAGGGATCCCTCAAACCCTTCCAGTACACAAAGTCCAGACTAGGCAGGCACTTTTATGCTTTTAAAACGAAAACTGGTGTTGTGGCCTGCATTTGTAATCCCAGTTCTGAGGAGGTGGAGACAGGCAGGCCTTGGGCTCATGGAGGTCAGCTAGCCTGGCCTACTTGGCAAGTCCCAGGTCAATGAGGGCCAGTCTCACAATGGTAGATAATACTGGAACAACACCTGAAACCGTTCTAAGGCCTCCGCACTCATCTGTGCATGCACATGTTTACACACACACACACACACACACACACACACACACACACACCTGTGGCAGGATGTTTGCTCCCATTGTGAACCCCGAGACTGTGAACTGTAAAACCCTATTTCTTATTTGGTGTGGCTGAGCCCTAACACACACCTTTAATCCAAGAACTTTCTGTTTATTGTAAACAGGTGATTATGGTGTGGCTCAGCCCTAGCACACACCTTTAATTCAAGAGCTTTCTGTGCATAGGATTTAATAAAGTCAAGTCTAGGTCAAGAGGCAGAACAGGAAACCAGCTGACAGGGATTAAAGAGTAGGGGGGCACTTTGAGTTGAAGAGTATTTAAGACAGCGTGTGTAAGAAGAAGAGGCTTCTGAGCTTTGAGCTAGCAAGCTCTTTGGCTTTTAGCTTTCGGCCTTTCCCTCTGGGACATGAGCTGAGTAGGAAGGTCAACCGGGCGCTTTCGCAGCTTCTCTCAGCTGGCAGGTTTTCACCCCAGCATCTGGCTCCTGAGTCTTCATTGGTAAAATCAAACATTTGGGTTTTTCACTTTCTAAAACACCACACTCCCACACCCAAATACACACATTCCCCCCACAAGAACACACACACTCAAACAGCACCCCCCCACAAACACGTTGTCACCCCTTTCTTTAGTCCCTAGAAATATGAACAGTGTCATATCCCTCCCACTTACTACGCTTTATTGCAGGATCCAATTCCTCCTCCAGGAAGCCTCCTTTACTTGTCTGCTGCACACTGAATCTCTCCTGTCAGAACACACACACACACACACACACACACACACACACACACACACACGCGCACACACACACACACGCGCGCACACGCACACACACGCGCACACGTGCACACAGGCGCGCACACATTTGCTCTGCTCAGTTCCTTACACCTCTACTTATCTCTCTCAGCAGGCCCAGCCGGCACGTGAGCCCTCCGTCTTCTTGCGAGCGGATGCCCGTCTAACACCGACTGACACGTTTAATGAGTCCCATATTTCAAAAAACCCAAACTGACCAGACACAACGCAGAGATGGTTTTCTCCATATAAAGGGAGCGATGAGTCACAAATCCTGTCTTGAGAAGTCCTTCAACGCCCCCCATACCTCAGGGCTCCGCCCCCTTCAGTAGAACCAACATTAGCAACCACTGATGGAGCTCCGCTGTGCGCCAAGCCTCAATCACCGGGCCTCCACAACCCAGAATTCTGCCTCCATTGTCCCTCCTGAGAAAAAAACTTTTAGGGAGCTCACAAGGTTCTCTGTGCAGAGCCAGAATCCAAACTCTTGCTCTTAGCTTTGGGATGCTTAGACTGTCGCCATTTTCTGGGGACACCTGTCTGAAGCCACCCAGGATTATTTTTCATCTTCCTGTGGCTGGATCTCTAGTGACTGCAGACAGTTCCTCCCCTGCTTAAGTGTACCTCCAATGGGTATGCCTGGAGCTTTTTGGAAGCTTCTGGTCTGGCAGTAACGCTTCCCCTGCCCCTCCCCCAACCCCAAACCCCATGCAGGAATGTTTGTTTCCAACTGTGACTCTAAGATCAGAAAAAAAACCCAGCTAGTTTCAACAGGCCTTTCATCTGTAGGAGATCCCAGAAGCAGCAAAAGACAGGAGGGCATACATGTGTCCCCAGACTGGAATAAGGGACCACAGCTTGGTAGCAGTGGGTCTCCTCTTGCACTACCTCAGGGCACCTGTCCAGTTGTCACCGCCTCTGTCCCCTCCTATCGATCTCAGCTAGAGCCGGGGCCACTCAGAAAGAGAGTCAAAGCCGGCAGCGGTACCCGGCCAGTTGGTTCCAGAGGCTCTGGCTTTGCCTGGCGCATTCTGCCACGCTGTGCAGGGGCCAGGAAAACTTTCGCTAGCCGACGCAGCGAAGTGCGGGTTGGCTGATGTTGTGCTGGGCACCGGCCGCGTGGAGGCCTGAGCCGGGATATCCCAGACTGAGAGTCCAAAGACTCGCCTCTCTTTCCTCCCCGCGGGTGCCGAGGTTCCCGCTGCGCCCCCACACCTGGAGCGCATTAAGCAGTGGCGCACGTTTCAGTGATGGTGGCGGCTTCCCCCGAATTACTGAATTATTGCATAATTCCGAGCGCGAGCTGGGGACGCTGCTCTGTCCCTACACAAATGTTAAGTATCATTCTCACCGGTTCTGGGCTGAGGGATTGTGCCCACTGCCTGTGGTTGGGCTGAAGAGGGCTTGCCAACGTCTAGCAGACAAACTGGAGGGACTCGGGACCTCTTAGGGCTCCCAGGTCTCAGGGGCCGCCACAGTCTGGCTCTCCAGACTTCAGGATGCTCCTCCTCGGGTGGCAGGAGGGCTGTCAGGTCACGCTCGCTCGGCATGATCTGTCCCTCTCTCTAGACTTGGACTCTCGGCGATGGAGGGATATCCGGGTGCACACGTGGGAACTTAGTGCTAAGTGATTCCAGCAACCCGAGTCCCCGAGTCCCCTCTTCCCAAACACACCAAAGTCCTAGAGAGAGTTTTCTAGGCACACCTCCCTCCTTTGCTGTGTTGGCGGGACCTGTTAGCAGCAGCTGGTTCCCGGCAGACCTGTGCCCGCAAGTACTGCCAAGGGAGGCGCTTCGCATCTTTCTCCTCACAGCTGGAGCGAAGGTCCTGGAGGACTAGGGAGGGGCTCCCGGAAGCAAAAAGAGGCGAGGAGGACACGTACCTGGCCAGAGGCTGAGGGTCCAGGCCACCAGAAGGCCTCTGGGCAGGTCCATGGCCCGCAGCGCGGCGGCGGGTGTCGTGGTGGTCGCGGGGCTGAGAGCCAGAGCGACAGCCTCAGTCTGCGCGCGGCGTCCGGAGCCTACACTGCTCCCGGCTCCAGCTCCCTGACAGCGGCTCAGAGGAAGTGGGAGGGCTCCGGTGGCGGGGAGGGGCGGACACCGCGGCGGCCCTGGCTCCCCGCCAGTCTCGGCCCCTCTGCCACCTGGGCCGGCGGCAGGCTGCTGCCCTCTCCCTGTCGCCCTCCTCCACTCCAAGCCCCATCTAACCTCAGGGTCACGACAGACGACAGCTTCTGGGAGCCCGCCACCTAGCCAGAGCGGCACCTGCCTCTCTTCCATCCCCATCCAAATTAGGGTTCGTCCAGGAAAAGAGAGATACGGTGTTCATTGGGGGGGGGGAGGGAAGAACCTTGTAAAGACCATAAGGGAACCCCAAGATGACCGAGGGCCACTCTGTGACAGGTCTCCTTTGGACAAGTTGGATGGATTCCCCTCCCCTAACAACATTCATTTTGATATACTTTCATCTCTCTGTTTCCTGGGCTTAAAATGTCAAGGCCACAGTGTTTCTTTGGACCCTGGAATAAATACAGACTATTCTCCAACTTCCAGACCTGAACAATTCCAAATTGCGGGGGGGGGGGCGGGGGCGGGGACCAGGGGCCACGTCTGATGGTTTACGAAGCTTTCTCTTTGGAACCCAGGCACTACTCCCCAGCCCTTGTAATCATGAACAGTAAACTCCAATGCGTGTTTATTGCCTGAGCTTTTAATCAGGTTTTGGGCTACAGGGTGTGGTGGCTGGCCTTCCTAGAAGGAGGGCAGCAGAGGAAGCTAGCAGGGTAGCCAGGGGGTGGGGGGGAAACTAGAGAGTAGAGAACCCCTGACTTTCACAGAACAACTTTCCCAAGGCCGCTGTACAGATCTGCAGACGTGTGCGCATCTCTTTCTCCTCTGGTCTTCACTGCATTTCACAGAAAAATTAAATGGCAATTGATCAGTTTGTTGACCCCCCCCCCCCATCTCCTTGCTTTGTAAGGGCACTTAACCCCTTGTCTTCAGGAGCAGAAGAGCGCAGTGGATGGATGAGTACAAAAGATGTGGAGGAGCCCAGAGGGAGGGTGTCAGGGGGAGATGGGGAGGCCTTCCCAAAAGGGCGGGCAATTCAGGGAGGATTCTGGAAGCTACGTTGGGAAAGCCCACCATTTACAAAGGCTGAGGAAGCTGTTTATTTTTATCCTGGGGGGAGTATGGAGGGGGGCAACAGAAAAAGAGGGAGAGAAAGAAGGAAGGAGGGAAGGAGAGGGGGAAAGAAAAGGAGAGAGAAGAGGGGAGGGAAGAAGAGGGTAGAATTTTTTTTAAAAACCAAAGGAGTGGAGGAGAGGAGAAAGAGGGAAGGGAGAAGAAGAGACGCAGGTCTGAGTCTGGAAAGCAACGCATCAGTGTTCTCACCCTCAGGGTCAAGTCTCAGAAAAGAGGGCATGATAAAGGGACATGATAAAGGGACAGGCTTTCTTGCTCTTCTAAAAGAGCCGGTAGATCAAAAGAACCAATGTCTCTCTCTCTGCCTCTTTCCTCCCTTTGTCATCTGCCAGGATAGGACAAAGACTCCGGCAGGTGTGGGCTGGAGGAAGCAGGATCTGCCTTGGGATGCATGTGACTCTGGTTGGCCTCCCAGGGAAAAGTACTGGGGGCTTGCTGGTAACAATTTGACCCTTGCAGTGTGTGCTTTAATGGTTAGGTGATTGTCATCGACTGCTATTTAACATTCTTTTCCATTTGCTTTGTGGTGCTGGGAACTGAACCCAGCATCTCAAGCATGCTGGACAAGTGCTCTGCCACTGGGCTACATCCATAACCCTTCACCATGACACTTTATTTTTGTAGATGTCTGTGCACATGTTTGCGTGTGCACATGCACCTGTGGAGCCAGAAGGCAACTTCAAGAATCTTCCTTGATCTATCTCCGTTATAAATTTTATTATTTAAAAAAATTATGTGTACCTGCTCATAGAGGCATTGCAGGTATGGCTGCTGTGTCACTTGTCAGAAGGTGGCAGAGGGGAGAGAGGCTATGTCTATGCTCAGTGTTCTGACCTGTGACCATCTGGATGATTAGTAGCCTAACACTCCTTGAAAAGAGTAAGCCTGAGACAACCACCAGTCCTGATGGGCTGAGGGTAGGAGGGAGTGGGCCAGAGATGAGATGAACCCTGCCTCAGACTGTGGGCCCAAGACAGATACCACCTCCCTCAAGCTGGGTGAGAGTAAGCAGCAAGCTGAGATGGCCACCAGTCTGGTGCCATGGAGGCCAGATAGGGAGCTAGCCTGAGATGGCCACCAGTCATGCACTATGCGAGCCTGTGAGGGCAGACCATGCCTGAGATGACCCCTGCCCAGTGCTAAAATGCACTAGTGGGGCATAGCACTCCTGAAACCACTCCTAGACACTTAGAGACCTTGGGCACCACTAAGAAGAGCAAGTAATTGGTGGGAAAATGGAAAACAAAGAGACACAGAAGGATGTGGACACAATGAAGAAAGGCAGAATTGGAGGCTTCAGGGTAGTGAGGAGTAGCCTGATGTGAGGAGCTGGAAATACCGCCTGAGACCATGGTGGGGTCCTGGCCTGTGCTGCCACCAGAAGCCACATGTGGGTCCATGGCCCTGGAGCAGCAGGGATCTGTTACTACCAAAGGCCAGGCAGACATCCCTGGTATGGGCTGCTGTCTGGGAGGACATGTTGATGTCTGGTGGCTGTGCAGAACTGGCTGTACCCCTTGCCTGAGCATCATGGGAGAACTGGCCCTGGGGTTGTGAAAGCGGGAGAGGAGAGCTGACCTACCTCTAGTCAGTTGGAGTACTTGGGAGAGTGGCTGGCACATTACCCAGAAAGCACAGTAGAGCTGGCCCTGGTGGCAGGAGTTACGGGTGAGTTGGCCCTGAGGGTATAAGCATGGGAGATCCGGCCCTCCTACCCTTCTCCCATATGGTGGCATAGATGATGAGGAGACACCTTCCACCTTTCTCCCCCTTGTCACCTGTAGAGGTGGGAAACCTGGCCCTGGGGTCATGAGAGCAGGAGAGCTGACCCTGACCCTCACCAGCTGCAGCACTTGGGAGAGTGAGCCCTGTCCCTTGCCTGGGCAGTAGTATAGTAGAGCTTACCCTGCTGAGCAGACTCCAAGGGTGTGATGTGTGAGAGCTGTCCCCATCACTTGTCTGCCCATTCAGTGACACAGGTGAGAGAGAGAGAGAGAGATGGCCCCCTCTTCACCCCTTGTCACATATGGCAGGCAGGAGAGCCTGGGCTTGAGGTCATTAGAGCAGGAGAGCTGTTTCTGGCCCTCGTGTACTGCAGCACTCAGGAGAATGAGCCCCACACCTTACTTGGGCAGCAGGGAAGAGCTGGCCCGGGGTTGCAGGGGTGGCAGGTGAGTCACCCTGAAGGTGTGAGCGCAGGAGAGCTGTCCCAGGCCCTAGGCTACTGCAGCACTCAGGAGAGCAGAGATCAGGCCCTGCACCTTGCCTGGGCAGCACAGTAGAACCGGCCCTAATGGTGTGGGCATGGGCGAGCCAGCCCTAAATCATGACAGTGGGAAAGCTGGCCCCACCCCTTGATGGCTGTGGCATTGGATGGGCCACCTGGGACCATGCTGGAGGTCTCACTCTAGAGGTGTGGGAGTGAGAGAGCATGCAGGCTGACCAGCTCAGATACCTCTCAGGCCCAGATTCAGGGCTTTGAGTTGGTCCACTATGACATCTGCCCCATTGATGAACTGCTGGAGTACATGATGGTGCTGGTCCTACAGATCCAAAACTACAGGATCTCCATGACACAAGGAAACAACAGAATATCTGAGAGGAGTCCCAGTGAGGATCCAGTATTGATAGTGTAGCAGAAACCAGAGGCCTCGTACCAGACTAGTGATTCTGCAATGAACATTTGCAAGCAAAAAACTGTGGACAAAAGAGTATATTGTGGGACACACTACAGTTTACATGCTGATATTTCTTTCTCTATTGTGGATGGAGGTTGCAACGGTGGAGGGTGGGTGTGAGGGGAGGGGGAGATGAATGGGATTAGGGAACATGATGTGAAATTCACAAAGAACCAATAAAAAGTTTTTTAAAAATATGTGTATGTGTGTATGTCTCTATGTGGGTATGTGTATGTGAGTGCAGGTACCCATGGAGGCACTGGGGCCCATGGGTCTGTATACAGGTGGTTGTGAGCCACCTGACATGGATGCTGGGAACTAAACCCATGTCCTCTGGAAGAACAGTATGTATTCTTAACTGCTGAGCCATCTTTCCAGCCCATCTCCATTTTTGAGATAGTCTCTCTCTCTCTCTCTCTCTCTCTCTCTCTCTCTGAACCAGCTAAGCTAGACTGGCTGGATAGCCAGCTCCCAGGATCCTGCCGTCTCTACTTTCCAAGTGCTGAGGTTACTGATGTGCTCCACCATGCCCAGCTTCTATATTGATAGTGGGGATCTGAAGTAGGTCCTCAGGCTTGCGTGGCCGACACCTTACAGACTGAGCCATTGCCTCAGCCCATTAAAAATTAGTCACGTCACACAAGTCAGCAGCGGGTATGTGAGAAATTCGTGATGTGGATTCCAAGACTATGAGGGTTTTTATGGGAGCTGGGTTTTGAGTTGATTAGCAGTACCATGGCACCTACCAACTCTACATGGAGGACGCTCACATTTATCTGCAATTTTGATCAAAACACATGCCGTGTATTCCACCATATATTCAACCATATTTGAGTAGTTGTGTCACCATGACCACTAATTTCATAATGTCGTCATCATCTCCCGAAGAATCCCTGCACCCATAAGCCACTAGCTGCCTCATCCCAGCCCCTGGCAACCACTAATCTGTCTCTGTGGATTTTCATGCTCTTGGGCATTTCATGTAAATGGAATCATCCAGAATGTGGCCTCTCTGTCTGGCTTCTCCCATTCAGTAATGTCTCCGACATCCAGGCTTGACATAGTGGTGTCCACATTTTGTTTCTGTTTGTCACAGACCGCACTCCGCTGGGTGACGACACCACAGTGTCTATGCATTCTGCAGGTGAAGGATGCTCTTTGGGGTGTTTCCACTCTGGCTTACGGTGAACAGTGCTGCCACAGATATCTGGGGACAAGTTCTCGTCTGGACACACATCTTCACTTCTCTGGGTGACATACAGCAGCACACAGTGTGACAATGAGTCAGGCTAAGTTGGTTCCACTAAGTCTGGCCATATGGTAGACCGTGCTATCTGGGTTTGCCTAAGGATATTTTGTGATTCTGGTACAGAAGTGACAAAGCCCAGCAATTCACTTCTGTCAGTGCGTCCCTGTCATTAAGCGATGCATAGCTGCACTCAGCAGCAGCCCTGCTGAGTCATGGAATAACTTCGTATTTGATTGCTCGAGGAACTCTCAAACTGTTCCCGCTTTCTCTGTGTCATTTTGTGTGCCCACCAGCCACATACGACAGCTGTATGTAGTGGTTTTCCCTTTTGAAGTCCGCCTTGCATCCATGACCTCACTTCACCCCTCCGATGGTCCTGGCAAGGGGTTGGTTCACTTTTTTGTAGATGAAGACATTACGTAGGTAAGAAGTCTTCCAGTCACAAGGTATAGAAACTTGATACCCGCTGAAAGAAGCAGAAAAGCAATGTGAAAATCCTCATGTAAGAAAGTGTCACGCTGCAAGCACTGGGCTAGCTGCAGGATCAAGAGCCTCAAACAAATGCCCCTCCTTTCTTCTCTGTCTTCTCTTAGTTTTGTTTCCTTTTGTCCTCCTTTCCTGAAGCAAAGGCTTCTCTGCCTTTCTGGAAAGATGGCAGGCAGCTTTCCCAAGCTTTGTCTTCACTGCTTCGAAAGGAAGAGTAACAATTTTCCCTCTTAGATCCAGCGGAGAAGCCCAGTGTTTGGGCTCACACCCTCCATTGAACAAATCATAGTGTCTGAAGGACATGATATTATAGTTAGCCCAGTCTGGGACACACACCCATCCCTGGGGACTTGGGAGGAGATGGCACAACGACTGACAGTTCCGCCGGGAATACATATTATAGGCTAGGAATTCTCTAAAGGGGTGAGGGGAGGTGGTAAGGCCTGCTGGACACCCAGCCCATAACTGCCAAAGCCTCTACAAAGAGCTATGCTCCAAGCAGCAGCAAGAAAGTCCCTCAAGTCCCCACAGCACCTACAAGTAGAGCAGTGATGGGAACCTGAGGATTCTGCCAGGAGATTCAGAACTTGTCGCAGCATCTCCTCTGGAAGGAACAGGAAGCCATTCCACACCGGGACTGCAGGAGCCTGGGTAGCCTGAAGGAGGGTCCCATGGGTGCTTCTCTAAGAATAAGCTTGTAGTGGGCAGGGCACCAATGGGGAGGGCCTGAGTTCTCTAGGACTGCTTCACTCTTCTTCTGGTGAGGTACTTGGGGGAGCCTGGTCTACTTTTGCTTTGGCGAGGGGCCTCCTTCCTTCTCCTCCTTTTCAGTTCTGAGACTGTGACCAACAGTGCTGGTTTGCTTTGAACTGAGGGATTTCCCAGATTCTTGGGTGTTCAGAGTCAAAATTGGGAAGATGACAGGGCATGGTGGTGCGAGCCTGTGTTCTCAGTACTTGGGAGCCAGAGGCAAGAGAGCTGTAAGTCAGCCTAAGCTGTAGAGTGAGACCATGTTATACAACACACACACACACACACACACACACACACACACACACACACACACACGCATGCACACACACATACATGCACATACACATGCACGCACACACACATACACACATGCACACACACATACACACATGCACACACACATACACACATACATGCATGCACACACACACACATACACACACACATGCATGCACACACACACACACACCCATCTCTCTTGAATCATCACTTTATTTTCTCCAGCACTTCCCCCAGCTCTTTTCCAAGTCTCCATCCCAGACTCTCCTGGTTACCCCTCTCCTCTGTTCCAGGATGTTCCTGCCCCCACATCCCCAGTGCAGCCAGTTTCCATATAGGCTAGGAGACTCCTTGGAGGCACTCTCTAGCTTCCAGGCCTCCATCTGCAGTCACCTCCTGCAGATGTGGCCTCCCGTCCCTCTATCATCAGTTGATATGTGTTTAGGAAAGGCAGATTCTGTTTTGTTTTGTTTTTTTCAAAATAAACTTGTGCAAATTTCCTGTGAAGATTCATTTTAGTTAAAAAAAAAAGATAAACCCTGAAGCTGATAAATTCTGAAGCTCTCCACACCCCTCCCTCTCCCCCAACAAGCCACCATACTGTATTTGTTAGCTGCAGGTTAGTGACACACCGCAGCTCTGGGATAATATTTGTGTGTTGGGAGGTGACTACATTTCTTATGCACTGATAGCCCTGGAGGACTCCCTTGTGTCTCCTACCAGGTCTCATCACCAACAATAAAGAGAACAAGACTTCTCTCAAGACAGCACGGACCCCAGCATGCGTGTCACTGAAGCTGCTCCTGCTTCAAAGTCTATTCTTACCTGTTGGGCTGGGGGGGTGCAGCTCTCCCCAAAATCCCGTCCCAGTTGTGTTGCCACTGCGGAGGGCAAGGAGTAAGCCCTGCACACAGTCTCTCCAGGGAGTCATTCTGAGATCTCCATTTTCCCAAGCCACAAATATGTTCAGCATTTGCAGGAAAGGTATCAAAGGAAAGAAATATGTCCCAAGCACAAACAAGACACGCAGGGCAGAGGAAGCTTCCTTCAAAGGAAAAGCCAGATGAGAGGAGAGAGAATATAGACGCCTGAAAGCCATCAGGTGCAGGCAGCATCCTAACTGAGAGGCTAACCCTCCCCCCCCATTTTTATGAATGTTTAAAATGTATTCTTTGTCTACTTGGTATGCATACACGATATTTCTTGCTCATAGCCACCTCAAATTCCTCTTCCGCTCACCTCAGATCTCAGCCCCCCCATACTTCCCATTTCCCCTACATTTTCTTTTATTTCATGTCCTTCTGCTTTCTTAATAATTGCCGAGGCCTATGCATGTTGGCTGTGTGTACATGCTGTATAGAATCACTCAACAGAGCATAGGCAACCTATCAGTGGCTGCACCCCAAAGAAAGATAAAAACCATCTCCCATCTTCATAAACCATCCATTTTTCAATATCTCTTCTGCTAGGCATGGAGTCTAGTGACATCCCACTGACATCCCCCACCCCAGGCTGGAATGCTGGCTGGTTTGATATTTTGCTGTTGTTTGTTTTTCAAGACAGGGTTCCTCTGTGTAGCTCTGGCTGTCCTGGAACTTGATCTACAGACCAGGCTGGCCTCGAACTCAGAGACCAGTCTGCCTCTGCCTCCTAAGTGCTGGGATTTAAGGTGTGCACCACCACGCCTGGCTAGATTGGCTTGGTCAGGTTTGTGCAGGTAACCGTAGCCGCTGTGAGTTCGTGAGTGAGATGGCTGTGTGTGTTCAGAAGACAGCATTTCATGGCTCTACTCCCGTCTTCTGGCTCTTACATTCTTTCTGCTTCCTTTTCTACAGTGTTCCCAGGGCCTTGGAAGAGGGTTGATACAGATGTCCTGTTTAGGGCAGAGCACTGCTGATGAGACTTAGGTGAACAAAACCTTTGACATCAGAACAGATGGGAAACACGCGCGCGCGCGCGCGCGCGCGCACGCACACACACACACACACAGCCAAGTATTATGGTTGTACAGGCACACACACACACACACACACACACACACACACACACACACAGCCAAGTATTATGGTTGTACAGGCCTGTCATCCTTCGGAGGTCAAGGCACGAGGACCAGGCATCATCTTTGGCTACTTAGGGAATTGGGGGCCAGCCTGGGCTACGTGAAGCCCTGCCTCAAAAATAAATAAATAGAATCACCTCAGAAAACCCACCATGGCAATGCCAGCACTGTGCAGGGCTAAATGCTGTTCCTACCTTTCATAGGGAAGGTCTTCACGACTTACACCATGGAGGTGGATGAGCTGAGATGCCAGGAAACAGCCATGAAAGCTAGGGTCTTTCTGAGCATGCAAAGATAAAGATGGACTTAGTCAGGACACTTGGGAAGCAGTCAGACATCAACATGACATGGACAGAGAAGAACTCCCATGGTGCATAGGGTTCAGAGCCGGGGCACAGTGTGGCTAGAGACCAACAGCCGAGCCATCCCCTTTATGTATTTACTGAGCACTAGGCTGAGATGCAGCAGCAAACCAGATGTGGTTGCTGGCTCCTCGGAAAGCTCCAAACCTAGGAAAAGAGCCAACGTGGACAGAAATGGCTGATACAACAGCTGCCGTTGACTGGCTGCTTATTGGTCTAGGCCTTTCCCTCATGTCAGTTCCCTTTGTCACTATGGTTCTAGGAAGTATCTGGTATCATAGCTGCCTTCTACAGATGAAGAACTCAAGACTCAATTAGCCAGGGCACAGAACTTGGGAAAAGCAGATCCAGGATTTGAATCTAGTCTTGCCTGACTCCAGATTTTGAATTCCCAACCTCTAAGCATCATCGCTTTTCTGGCCCAGGATGGGCAATGGGCCTGTGATGGGCCTGTGATGGGCCTGTGACAGGAGTGTGAACATAGTACTGGGGGTGTGCAGAGGAGTCAGGGAGGAAGGTCACAGCTGAGTGGCTCTTGCAGTTGGGAGGTCTTCAGGGGAGGAGCGGGCATTCTAAACAGGGGAAATGGCAAACATGCTGGAGTTTGCAAACCAACAAAGACTCAGTGTGCTAGGGTGGGGAGGCTGAGTGCCTGGGCATGTGGTTCTGTTGGTAGAGAGATTGCCTAGCATACGCAAGGCCCAGGGTTTAATCTGGAGCATTGCCTAAGCCTGGGGGCACTTGGGAGGTAGAGGCAGGAGGATCAGGAGTTCAGGGATCCTCAACTATGTGTAAAGGATGAGACTAGTCCTGAGCTATTTGAGACTCTGTCTCAAAAACAAACAGGAAGTGTGCCATATGGGATAAAAGCAGTGAGAGGTGGCCGATGTGTGGGAACAGGACAAAGCTTAGTGTCAGACTTCTGGACCTGCCAGGGTCAGTTCCCTATGGTGTGTTTGGAGAAACATGTTTTGTATCCTCATGGGGTCCTTTGTGAGCCGCTTCTTCTGCCCAAGCCTGGTCTTCAGCCTCTGTATCAGCAGGGGAGGGCTATTGAGATGGGCCTCACCTGTGGGTCTCAGCAGACATGATCAGAACACACACACACATACACACACACGGAGACAGACAAACACAGAGAGAGAGAGAGAGAGAGAGAGAGAGAGAGACAGACAGACAGACAGACAGACAGACAGACAGAGAGAGAGACTACACAGACACAGACATGACACATATACACAGTGAGAGAGAGACAGACACACAGACACAGAGAGAGACAGAGACAGGGAGACAGAGATAGATACACACACACACACACACACACACGCACACACACACACATACACGGAGACAGACAGACAAACACATAGAGACAGAGAGACTACACAGACACAGACATGACACATATACACACAGTGAGAGACAGATAGACAGGCACACAGAGACAGAGACAGAGAGACAGGGAGACAGACATACATACACACTACACAGACACAGACATCACACACACAGACACACAGACACATGCAGAGACACACACATACTACACAGACATCACACATGAACACAAAGACAGACAGACACATACACACAGACATACACACTACACAGATATGACACATGAACACAAGGACAGACAGACAGACAGACCCTCCCCCCAGTTCTAACACTGTTTATGTCCTGCACAATCCAAACCCACATCACAGCTGAGAGCTCACTCCTAAGGAGTGTTGCAAGTGTTATTCCTCCCTGTGGCTCTAAGGATTGTGATCCTTTCTGCCACTTTCAGGAGCCGCCTGGGGTTATGAATCATGGCAACCACGTCTAAAGTGCCAGGGACAGAGCCCCCAGAAAACACTCTTTGACTACACAAAAGGTCACAGACAAAACATGTTCACTGTTTAAAATGAAATTCCAAGAAGGTGGGGTTTGGTAAAGGATCAAGTACAGTGACATCACTCCAGGTCAAGTTACAGGGACCTTTCACTGCCGTAATGATGTGTGTGGTCCTCATTTCATAGGTAGGAGAAAGGTTTAAGAGACCGAGAGCCAGCTCAGCAATTAAGGGTCCACACTGCTTTTGCAGAGGACCTGAGTTAGGTTCTCAGGCCCATGTCAAGCAGCTCAGAGTTGCCTATAACTCCTGTTCCAAGGATCTGCTGCTGCCCTCTCTGGCCTCTGAGGACACTGACACACAATTTTAAAAAATGCAACATTTTGAAAGCCTTTAGAAAGTGAACAGGAAGGAGAAGGGAGCTCTATGTGCCTTCCACTAGTCCAGGGGAGATTCCCTGCTGATGGGCCATCTTACACCTCACTCTCACTCCTGGGCTGGTGAGTGCTCCACAGACATTGCTCAGACTCTGTAAAATGGCACCTTCTTCTCACGTGGGCTCTGCAGGTGCTGTTCCCTCTGCTTACCATGAGGCCCTGTACCCGTCTTCTGCATGCAGATCTGAGCCCTGCCTTCAAGGCCCTGGGACACGAGGCTTATTCCTATCTTCCTTGTTGGATGTCCTACCTCCCTGTCAAACAAACCATGGGAAGCACACCCCAGCATACCCTAGAATGTGAACAGCAGGGCCAACAGCCATAGCTGACGCTCACTGATCATGGACCAGGGGCTGTACGGAGTGCTTCACAGGACTTCGTTCATCCCTCTGCCTGCAAGGGACCCCTATTCCCTCTCAGCACCCTGTTGTCCTGTGAGTGCTGGATCCTATGACCTTTATCCACAACTTGGAGCTTTGTCTACAGGCTGTGAATGCTGGGTAATTGATGGGAGCCATCTTCAGTCAATAACTGAGGGGAGCTACAGGACGAGAGGCCCAGACTCATACTATCTTGAGAGATGACTCTGAGGAGTTCTGTTTATGGAGTCTTCTGGGGGATCCAGTGTGCCATGCCCCAGAGTCCAGCAGTGGCATCCTCCTTACAGCCAAAACTTGGGTTCCCGCCCCTTCTTATTGTGACCTTACCTTGCCTTTCCCAGGGAAAACTACTTACACCCAAGCCTTGACTTGCAGGAGAACTCAGTCCAAGACTCATGGTTTATAGAGGGGAAGCGGCTTGTCTCTGGCTTCACAGATAGAAAGTACCAGAGGTAGGATTCGAACCCGGGGATGAGTGCAGCATTGATGTTGTCTCCCACCCACTCCTCTCGCACAGATTCAGACCCACTCCTCACACCTGGGCAAATGCCTAGGCTGTTGAGGAATGTTGGACATTCTGCCCTTTTAAAGTCCAGCACAGGACCTTGAAGAAGGATACGTGTGTGTGCTCATGCAAACACACACACACACACACACACACACACACACACACACACAACAAATCAATCTGAAACTCTTATTAGCTACTTACTCACAATGTGAACATACTTGTCACATCTTTTTTCTTCCCCAAGATGCCTGAGCAGAGTGGATACCTTAATAGGGATTTTGGAGGTATTAGGATGCAGGAACCTCTGGCCAGTAGGAGAAGCAGATCCATTCAAGGACAACTGAGACAGTCTATTTAGCTGAGAGCCAGCCTGGCCCTCTGGGTGGATGCTAAAGAGGTCACCCTCCATCCCTAGCTGCATAAGTAAGCTTGGAAGATGAGACTCAAGGCAAATACAGACACAGACAAACCACAAAAAACATTCGTGACTGCAGGACCAGTAACAAAACCTACTATCTGATCTCTGGTCGCCAGCCAGATGTCCTGGCCAACCTCGCTTTATAAATCCTGGGTCAAAAAGAGAAGAAACAGGCAATTCCTCTTCTGCTTGTATTTCTGCCACAGGACTAAGGTGTAACAAGCGCCTGCCAGGCTGGGGCAGCCACCCATGGGAGCCTACTCAAAGCTAGCTGGCTTCCCACTCGTTTCTGCAAGGGTGGGGTCCCACTGTCTTGTGGAGGTCACTCCAGATTGCCCCAGCTGCTGCTGCTGATGTTAAGCATGCACCAGAAATAAACATCCCCTAAGCGATCCGCAGCCTGGACCAGAGGCCAAGTGGTGCTGGCTGGAGGTATGGTGGGCGTGGTGCTACAATTGATGTTTGAGTAAAAAAAAAAAAAAAAGCTTCTGTGAATATTCTCTGTCTCTGTTGGGTGTTAGTGAGAAAAAGATGGGTGCCAGTGTTGGGCCAAAGGTCTCTAGGGAACTTCTCCTTCAGTAAAGGCCAGAGCGTAAGCATGCCAAGGAGGATGGAGACTGTCGCCTCTGGTTTCCACAGAGCCTTGAAACCAGCTCAGCCAATGACTGGTGCTTCTGCAGCTGCTGTAAGGATCAACTGATTCTCAACTTCAAAGGATCCAGAATAATTCCTAGGACTGTCCGTGAAGGGTTTCTTGATTGGCCTTACTGAGTCAGGAGACCCACCTAAAATGTTGGTGGCACCGTTCCATGGGCTGGGGTCCTCAGTTCATTCTGTCGTTGTGATAAAAAAAACAAAAAAACAAAACAAAACAACAACAACAACAACAAAAAAAACACCCTTGCAAAACGCAACTTGGGGGAAAGCGTTCACTTCAGCTCACACAGTTTCAGGTCACAGTCAGTTATAACAGAGAAGTCAAAGCAGTAGACACTTCAAAGCAGCTGGTCACAGCTCATCCAAAACCAGGAATGGAGAGAAATGAACGCACACACATCTCACTATTCAACTCACTTTCCCCACTATCATATATAAGTGCAGCATCCAAATCTAGGGAATGGTCCTGCTCACAGTGGGCTGGATCTTGATATAATGTAGACTGTCTTCCACAGACACACCCAAAGACTAAGGTGGTCCAGGCAATCCTTTGTCAACAATGTCACTATTGAGGTCCTGGGGCTGCATAAAAAAAGAGAAAGCCAGCTGAGCAGTAGCTGCCATTCGGCTTCCTGGCTGTGGTTACCATGTGACCAGCTGCCTCCTGCTTCTGCTTTAGTGGATGGTACTCTCAAACTGTGAGCCAGAATTAACCCTTTCTTCCTTAAGTTGCTTTTTTTTTTTTTTTGCAACAAGTTGTAAAGTAGTTAACGCAGGGCCTCAAGGAGTGTGGTCTCTCTGACTCCACCTCAACAGCTAGAAGATTTCTCATTTATAACCAGTGTTCTATCTGTAAAGTGAAAATGACTTAGCACAAAGTTCTTAACAGAGTGCTTGCCAGGTGTTAGACAGAGTCCCACACTAAACGTTTGATATATTTTGATTGTTATTGATATCAACAAGATAATAATGTCACTTCCCAAAATATTTTTCAAATTAATAATAATAATAATAATAATAATAATATTTTAGTAGTTTAATATTTATTAGTAGGCACAGCTCGTGCTATCTTCAACTCCCTATTTACAGAAGAGAAGCTAAGGCACACAGGGTACTGGCCTGGGCCTCTCAGCTGGTGTTGAGTGGACCCTGGAGATGCCCTCAGGCAAACTTACCTGTGTGCTTCTGCCTCTGCAGTTGCTGTGGGAAACGCACAAAATGTGTCCTAGCAAGGGCTTGGATTGATGCCCACCCCTCAATTTGAGTTGCTCCTCAGTAAATGTTAGCTTTTATTATTAACAGCACACGAAGCAGACTAGTCAAGCTTCCTGCCTCATTTGAGATTCTTAATGGTGCCTGACATTTGTTTAGTTGTGTCTGCAATTCACAAAGCTCTCACAAGAAGTCCACAGAGGCGGCAACAGATGGCTTAGAAGGCAGGAGAAGGTCAGTGGCCTACAGAACTTCCTTCCCTCATTCAGCAAGTCTTTATTGACACTGTGGAGCCTGTGTGGGCTGAAAGGCACTGAAGGGCCAACAGCATGTGACCTTGTAGTATGCTTAACTCAGATTGTGTTTACACAAACATTTTAACACTCAGCTGTCTAGACTGTGACACAACTGAGTAACTGTTCAGACTCCACTTGTATGCAGAAGCGATTGGAAGGGGTCGCCACAAAGGCGCACATCACAAGCTTACAAGGTCACCCACAAATAAAGAGTAAAACTCACACATCAGGCGTCTAAATTCGAACAGCAGTTCCTAGTCCACAAACAGCTTTGATTTCATTCTAACCATGTGATACCCAGTTTTTAAAAAAAGTTACTAAGAGATTAAAGATAACGACACCCACCATATTCTAGCTAGATTTTCTGGTTTCCTTTTAGTTTTTTTACTACAGGCTCCACATCTGGACCCCTCTTACACTCTCCCCTACACATCAGTGATGGTTGACTTCAGGTGTCAACTTGACTGAGTGAAAGAAGTCCCAGAGTTTATAAATAATTACTCCTGGGACGAATGCCTGGTTTCGATTCTGAGCCCCGATGCTTCCCAATTCTGCGGACTTTGGGCAAATTAAGGAAACTCTCAGTATTTCCGAAGCCGCATGTAGTGAGATCAGCTGCTTCCTGTGCCTCCTGCGAAGATCAAAGGAGTTAACTTATGCAGGGTGTTTGGAAAAGCGCCTTGAGTGTAGTAACTGCTGCTTGTTTATATGAAATTAAAAAACAAACAAACAACATTGTATAGTTGTCTCCCACCCAAATAGTTTGATACTTTTTTTTTCTTTCTTTTTTTTTTTGCTTTATAGATTTTTTTTTTTTTTTTAAAGGCTAAGTAGTTAGGTGCATATAGTCCATCATGGTGGGGGAGGCATGGCAGTAAGTTGTAGGAACAGGGAGCTGAGGGATGCCATACAAAGTGACAGGAGGGAGAGAGGGAGGGAGGGAGGGAGGGAGGGAGGGAGGGAGAGAGAGGTGAGGCTATACACCCTCAAAGCCCTCCCCTTGATGTACTTCCACCATCAAGGCTCCGTCAGGTGTCAGGTCCCCAAACAATGCCACGATCTGGGGACAAGTGTTCGAACACATAAGCCGGTGGGGATGTCTCTCAGCTAACCCGTCACAGAGCACTTAGTTCATTTACGTTCAATGGTTTGTTTGTTTTATTCCGTGTGCACTGGTGTTTTACCTGCATGTGCGAGGGTTTATATCCCCAGGAGTTACAGACAGGTTGCTATGTGGGTGCTAGGAACTGAACCCAGGTCTTCTAGAAGGGCAGCCGGTGCTCCTAACCACCAAGGCCACTCTCCAGCTCATTGCATTTAAACTCCAGCATGGCAACACTGAAATTAAATCTACTTCCTTAGTAATTATTTTTGTCCCGCCCGGGTTTGCGTTCCTTTTACCTCGCCTCCTTGTTTCTTTTAGAGTGGATACTTTGTGATCGTTCTGTTTCTTCCTGTTAGTTTAGAATTGGAAAATTCAAGCTGAGCATACACCAAAGCGTAGGTCTTTAATCTCAGCACTCGGAGGCGGAGGCAGGCAGATAGCTGTGAGTTCAAGGCCAGCCTGGTTTACAAAGAGAGTCCAGGACAGCCAAGGCTACACAGAGAGACCCTGCCTCAAAAAAAAAAAAAAAAAAAAAAAAAGTGGTAAACTCATTTGCTACTTCTTCTTTAACTGCCCCCTAGAGACTCCATCTGGCATGTTCTATCTGGGGAACCCCAGTAAGAAGCACCTTTAATTCCTTAATATTCCAAGATATCTGTGTTGCACTTATTACACTCACAATGTGATACAAGTGATTTTATTCGGTCTGTCTTTATTCCAAGTACCATGAGATGCTTTTAAAATATTTATTTTATTATTAAGTATGTATGTGCTTGTGTGTCTGTGTAGGGGTATGTGACCATACTAGCAGATGCCCATAGAGGCAAAAAGGGGCATCATATCGTAGGAGGTCATGTGTGCTGGGATTAAAGGCGTGCGCCACCACACCTGGCCATATTCTTCTTTTTATTGCTTTCCTACTTCCTTGATATTCCAGATGGGATCACATTACATTTGTTGGAAGAATGCCATTGAAACTAAGCCTTGTGCTGTGAGCCTTTAAGACCAGTGACTAAGGCAGGAGGGTCACAAGTTCAAGACCTGCCTGGGTTTCTGAATGAGTTCAAGGTTAGCCTTAGGCTAATTTACCACTACCCTGACTCAACACGAGAAATAAGTGGGAAGGGTTGAAAGGCCTGGGCATGGGGCTGGGTGGTAAGGTATTTGCCTAGCACAAGAAAGTTTCAATGTTTCCTCTAGGATTGGAGTTCAGGCTGTCAAATACTCTCATTTATTTGAAAATGCTATTATTTTACTTTTATTTCTTGAGATTTATTTATATTTATTTCATGTGTATCAGTGTTTTGTCTGCATCTATGTATTATTTTACCTT
>OU015749.1:117475490-117486376 GCA_907169655.1 Acomys percivali | reverse complement strand
GGAAGGGAAGGGAAGGGAAGGGAAGGGAAGGGAAGGGAAGGGAAGGGAAGGGAAGGGAAGGGAAGGGAAGGGAAGGGAAGGGAAGGGAAGGGAAGGGAAGGGAAAGATAGACTATGAGATGCTCTGTCCTGGAATGCAGGATGGGAGTTTCTTTGAAAACTAAACATGCAGCTAACATATGACCCAGCAGTTCTTTGCACTCCTGGGCACTTATCCCAGAGAAAGGAAGCCTCCCACCCAAAAGCTGTATGTGAATATTTATTACAGTTTTATTTGTAATAGCTCAAACTAGAAAAGGCCTAGACATGTTATATCAGGAGCAAGCATAAATAAACTGTGGTACCCTCACGACATGGATTACTACTTAGCCGCGAAAAAGAGATGAGCATGGCTATATGAGACAAGTGGCTGGATCTCAGGAGAGTGATGCTGAATGGAAGACATCAATACACTCATCGATACTGACGGAGATACACTGAGTGGTTCCATTTACAGCATTCTTCAAATGACACGAGTGCAGAAATGGGGACCCAGTCCAGGAGATAATGGGGACAAGGAAGGAGATCATGTGTCTATAAAGGGCACCATGTGAGATTCTTCCAGATGCACATGTCCTGTATCCTGACCATACAATGACGGACTCCTGCTTGTGATGTACCACTATGATTATAGAGGATGCTACCTTTGATGTCCTACTACGATTATAGGGGAGGCCAGCACTGGGAAGCTGAGTAACAGGTACAGCACAATGTATGTAAAGTCTGTCTACCTACCCACCTACCTACCTACCTACCTAAGATCTCATGTAGCCCAGGCTGGCCTCATACTTACTATGTAGCTGAGGATGACCCTGGACTCCTGATTCTTCTGCCTCCACATTCCAGATTCTAGGATTATAAGCATGCACCACCAAGTCTGATTTCTATGGTGCTGGGATAGAACTCAGGGCTTCACGTATGCAAGCACTCTACCACTGACCTACATACCCAAGCCCTACAACTTAAAAAAAAAAGTAAATAAATTTACTCTATGTGTGTGTGTGAGAGAGAGAGGGGGTGGGGCCACACACCTGTGCCATGGTGTTTGTGTGTCAATCAGAGGACGACACACAGGAGTTAGCTCTCACCACCATCCACCTTGTTTTTGAGGCAGGGTCTCTCTTGTTTAGCATACACCAAGCTTGCAGGCCCTCGAGATTCCAGCTGATTCTCTTGTCTCTGCCTTGCACACCACAGTAGGAGTGCTGGGGCCGTAGATGAGCACCACCACATCCAATTCTTTACGTTGGATATGGGATGGACTTGGGTTGTTGGGTTTGCCAGGCAAGTGTTTTCATAGCTAAGTTGTCTCCTGAGTCCCTGCAACTTCTATGTTTTACTGCATGATATAGCTGAGACAGAGCTTTAAAAAAATATATATATATCTTATAAGAGGTAACAAAGATGCTGAATTCTCTAGGTAGAGTTTCCTTTTTTCAAAAGTTATTCATTTAAAATACAATGTTTTATTTAGTTTTTTTGAGAATTTCATAGATACAATGTATTTTGGTTATATTCAACCTTTTACTCCCCACCCCGGTACCACCTAAGTCTCCCAGATCCACTTCCTTCTCCCCCACTCTCCTTCCAAACCCACCTAGTCCAATCTGTGTTGCTCATATAGTCAAGAGTCAACACACCAGGGTCGTACCCTTAAGGAACCCTCTCCCAGAAACCATCAGTTATCAAAATCTTGTCAGCTCTTGAGCTTTTCCCCCTCCGAGCTGGAATGCTGATTGCCTTGCCTTCATGTGGGTCTAACACAGGCAACCATAGCTGCCGTGTCCAGAAGACACCATTTCACTCCAGTCCTCCTGGGCAAGCTGGCTCTTACGGTCTTTCTGCCCCCTTTTCGGAGGTGTCCCCTGAGCCTGGGGGAGGGTTATAACACAGATGCCCCATCTACAGGCATGTAATCTCCGGGCAGCGACTTGTGAAAAATAGTGATGTGAGCATAGGAGAGTCTGGAGGAAGGGGGCAGGTGGATTTGAGCAGCGCTTCTCCTCGGTGCAAGTCACCCAGGTGACTTAGTGCCACACCTTTGGATTGTCATACTGTTGACTCAGGATGAGGATGAGGCACAGCGGCAAGGGAGCGAGCGCCACGGGGCTTTCAGTGGCCACCTGTCCCCCAGAGATTGTTCAGGAAAGGCAGCCAGTTGGGGGTCCCTGGAGGATGGTTCATAAGGCGAGGTCTTCCCTGAAGAATAATCCCAGGCACCCCAACTTCAAATACATTGGGTCATTTGAGGGCGGGCTTCGTGGGAGCTCTGCTGAGGAAATTGTGCAAGCGCAGAGCACGGAGGGGAAGAAGCCACCTCAGGTAGAGTTTACTTACCTGTGGGGCAGCTCAGAAAGCTGGGGGTCGGCTGGGGGTGGGGCACCTTGGAATTCCCCACTCCTCAGGCATTGCATGTATGTGCAGTTCATGTGAAGGCTCCTCTTTTCTCACTCTTCTTCCTGCCCAGCGGTTACTCCAGCATCCCAGAACAGTGCCCTAAAGGTTAAAGATGCTGCCCATTAGCAGTGGTGCCTTTCTGAGGAAGAAGTAATTGGCGGGTGTGTCAGAGAGGTGGATAGCTGTGACCAGAGTTGACACTCCTGTGTTCACACTTCTTAGATTCCTGGTAGAGCTCACAGAAGCATCCAGAACCTTCGGAATGCCACCACCTTCCCACAGCCCTCCCTTCAGCCCACCCTCCACCATGAAGATGAAGTATTTTTAGCTGAGCTCATTTGCAGTCTGTTTCTCTAGACAGTTGCATAAGTGGCTTGGCGGGGACGGTGAGCCGCACCAGAAGATGGTAAAACCATTGACTCTAGAGGTTCAGCCAGGGCGGCCTGGTGGAGTTGGCCAGGTCCAGGCCCGCTCTGAACACGGAGGGAAAACCTGACGCATGCCAGGCGAGGTGACTTCATCCTGACTGATTTATGGTGAGGAATAACACCGGAGCTCGCCAGCTGCTCCTGCCTTTTGATGATTTTGGAATCACGGAACTTTAAACTGTAAGAAGATTCCCCTGCGTGCAGACCAGAAGCCTGCACCAGGCAACGGAAAGGTTCAGAACTGAGCCCCAGAGTAGGCCAGGCCAGGGCAGAGGCTTGGTGAAGCAGGCTTTCTTCCATCATGCTGTGTTTTTGTTTTTGTTTTTGTTTCCTGAATGTTCCATGCTAGTCTCCCAACAGAACTTTGGGCTGGGACTGTAAACACTGCTTTTTATGAATAAGGATAAAAGCTCGGCTCACAGAGGTAGCTTCCCCGAGGTCAAAACAGCAGAGCAGGGAGCTGACAGCAGAACTCAGGCCCACCCTTTACCTGGCCAGACTCTTGTTTTTCTCCCTCTTCAGAGGGACTCGGCACTAACTTCCTAACCAGCTATATAAGAGAACCTGTGCTTCAACTGGTCAAAGTGCAGAGAAAGAGTGACTATGGGGTGCCCGATCATAAGCCAGACATCTATGTCATTTCCTGTCCTCTAGAGGCTCGGAGACTATGTTGAAAGAGAGGGTGGAAAGATGCTAAGGGGCAGAGTCGAGAATAATTGGGGTGCATGGTGGTTTGGATAGGAATGGCCCCTATAGACTCATGCATCTGAATGCTTGGCCATAGGGAATGGCATTATTATTAGGAGGTGTGGCCTTGTTGGAGTAGGTGTGGCCTGTGAGGGGAAATGTGTCACTGTGGAGGCGGGGCTTTGAGGTCTTAAATGCTCAAGTTCTGCCTAGTGTAGGACAGAGTCTCTCTTTCTGCTGACTATGGATCAAGATGTAGGTCTCTCAGCTCTTTCTCCAGCACCATGTCTGCCTGGATGCTGCCGTGCTTCCTGCTGTGATGAAAATGGCCTAAAATCCCTGAAACTGTAAGCCAGCCCCAATTAAATGTTTGCCTTTAAAGACGTTACCTAGGTCTCTTTACAGCAACACAAATAGTTTTATTAAAACAAAAAAAGAGCATGAAGTTGGGACAGTGCATAGGGCACGAGGGAATGGTCCTGGGAGGAGTCAGGGGACGGAGTGAGAGGTGACACATACACATGAATAAATACTAAAATAAAATGTAAAATTACTAAGCAGTATAACCCATCCTTTGTCAACTTGACACACAAACACATCACTTCAAGCCTTGTGTCCCCAAAGACTTAAGTTAATATCATGATACTTAAATTGCTTTGTCAGGTACTTCCTCCACAACAACAAGAAAAATAACTAATATAGAACCTGGTGGGGGGCGGGTGGGGAGGAGAAAGGAAAAACCACAAAATCAAATCTGTTCCTGTAATAAAAAATATCCAATAGTTGAGATTTTTAGGAAAGAGGAAAATGAAGAGTGGGTACATGAGTCACTCTGACTTCTTCCAATTACCAACATTTAATCTCCACATGAAGCTTCCGACCAAGGAACCTTGGATGCCGCCGCTAGTGAGGATGCTGAGCACCCAGCCTGCCAACTTCATGCCTGCCTCTTTCCTGTGGAAACAGCCACCCTCACTGCCCAGAGCTCTGTGCCTCCTCTGGCTGAAGCCACGCCCTCTCTCCCAGCCTCTGTTTTCCCTCTGCAGATTAGGGTGCAGGGTGGGGGTCGGGGTAGGGGCTCGACCCAATGTTCTTGAGGTCCTGTCAGCGTTCACACAGCCTGTCGTGCTTTGGTTTGAGGAAGCGTGAGTGATTGTTCTGGAAACCTCTTAGTGTTTGAGGTGATTGCCATGTTTCAGGGATGTGTTCTGCTGCCGGCTGGAGAATACTGAACTCTGGCAGACACTGGAGTTCAAAGATGGAGTGGAAGTTCAGACTTGGGAAGAACCAGAGATGGGGATGTGTGTGTGTGTGTGTGTGTGTGTGTGTGTATGTCAGATGACAACTTGAGGGGGTCAGCTCTCTCCTATAACATAGGCTCCTGGAAGTGAACTCCAGTCATTAGTCTGGGCCTCAGTGCTTTAGACTTTCTTTTTGAGGCAGTGAGTTCAGAGCTCACCAATCAGCTACATTGGATGGCCAACTAACTGTAGAAGCATGCCCATCTCTGCTCCCTTCCCTTCCCCACTAAGTTTACAGATGTGGGCTGCCATGCCAGGCTTTTGCATGGGAGCTGGGAAAACTCAGGTCCTCAGCTTGCACAGCTGTCTCCTTCCTTGCTGAGCCAACTGAGGGCTTCTAGAAGTGGCACCCAGGTTGGACACTAGGATAGATGGCTACCTGCTTGGGTTGGTTCGGGAAAGGGAATCCACATGCAGGGAGATGGGCCAGGTGCAGGGAGATGGGCCAGATGTGGGGAGATGGGTCAGGTGCAGGGAGATGGGCCAGATGTGGGGAGATGGGCTACATATGGGGAGATGGGCTAGATATGGAGAGATGGGCCAGGAGTGGGGAGATGGGCCAGGAGTGGGGAGATGGGCCAGGTGTGGGGAGATGGGCCAGATGTGAGGAGATGGGCTAGATGTGGGGAGATGGGCCAGGTGCAGGGAGATTAGCCAGATGTGGGGAGATGAACCAAATGACACCTACAAAACTCCCCATTCATCACTTTAGGATGGCTCGCTAGCAGTCTTTCATTTCCTGTGAGCCTGTCACATCTTGTTCCATCCACTCTTCCCTTTCTCCAAAAACCACCTGCTTTCCACCATCCAAGGCCGTGGAAGGGGTGGCAGCAGAAGGGACTTACTGTGATAACAGCTATTTCATTCAGAGCACTGAGTTGACACAGAGGGTGGGATGAGGGCAGGAATGCTCTCATCTCTCTTTTAGGCTCTGGCCCAGAGTCACCCAGGAAGGCCACTGACTGAACCCAGCACACCGTCATGGAAGGTCACAAGTGCTTCCCTGAGCACAGACACCAACCTCAGGGCCTGGCCCTGCTGATTTCTACTGTACAGAGGGGTGCTACTCAGGGACCTGCAGCATGGTGCTCCCCAGGATTCGCTGGCCTTTGTCAAGGAGAGGTGCGTGTGGTGGGCCAGAGCGACACAGCAGGACTTTAATGTGGCCTGCCTCCTTCTGAGTAGTGATGAGAAAGTCTCCGGAGACAGAAGGAGCTGTTCTGTAGAGATGTGAGCAAGGGTAAGCGGAGGGCCCTAAAGATGGTTAACCCAGGGACTGTGCTGCTGGGGAGGGGGGTGGGAAGCTGGCTGGAGCACTGGGAGAGGTCCTGGAGCAGCAGTTCTCAACCTGTGGGTTGAGACCCCTTTGGGAAGTCTAACGACCTTTCCATAGGGGTCTCTGAAGGCCATCAGAAAATACCAATTTACGTTACAAATCATAACAGTAGCAAAATCGTAGTTATGAAGTAGCAACAAAAAAACAGCTTTATGGTCAGAGGTCACCACAAGATGAGGAACTGTATTAAAGGGCCACAGCATTAGGAAATTGGAGAACCACTGGCCTTGAGGAAGACAGCAGCAGGTACACCAGAGCTGGCAGGGAGGGAGCTGGGCCAAGGCTGATACGGCCCCCCCACCCAACCTTCCAGACGGTACCCTACGGCCTGAATCCAAGAGGATGTCAGAGGAAGAGGGGGCAGGTTGAGACCCAGCATAGAGGTCAGCCCAGGAAATACTACACAGAATGGATAAAGGTGAGGAAAGGCAAAGACTTGTGCTATGACTTTCCGGGTCTCCCTGATTGTAAACTGTGATCTGAACAGGCCTGCTGTTAGAATTAAAAGAGCAATACCTTAATCTGCCCCCTTCTGGCTGGATCTCCGGAAGACCTAGCCCTCAACACCTGTTAAGGTGAGTGAGCATTATGGGAAACCTCCTCTGCTGGGCAGTCTCATTTTCACAGAAAACGCAGCATCCTAAGCTTGAGGAGCATACCCGTGAGACCCCAGGCTCTGTTTGCTCCTGAACTCTCAAGCAGGAGGCTGCCTCTTCCTTACTAGCTTAACTAGTGGGGGAGAGAAACCAGGGAGCCAGCTTTCTGTAACGCAGAGTGGCTCCTGATCAGAGAGTAACATGAAGGCCTTGGGAGGGAAGACACCCCACTCTTTAGCTACTTGCCAACTCTGCAGAAATCGGCCCTGACCCTGAGCATGCCTGAGGCCGCTGTGTGAGCCCCCTCGGAGCTGGGGAGGCCACCTTCAGTACCCAGATAGTGAGGAGCTGAGAAAGGGTTTCCCAGCCCGGGTTACCCAGCAGGCTGCCTGCGAGGCTGAACTAGGAGCCAAGTTTCTTCATGCCTGGGGCCAGAGACTTTCTTCTCTCACTACTCTCCTCTCTGAAGCATATTCTCAGTGGCCAGAGACTTCTCGGGACAGATGGCTGACCTCACCAGTTGGCCCTGGAACAGCGGGGCCGTTTAGCCAGAAGGGAGGGTCTGACCCAAAGAAAGACTGAACATGACCTTGGCTGTGAGCAGAGACTCTTCCGGGTGCTAAGGCGTCTGTCTTCTCAGCAAAGTGGACAAAACCCTCCATGCAGGGCCACGGGGGCTTAGCAGTGTCCTGGGGTACTTGGCCCTGTTCCTACCTGTGGAGGAGCCTCCAGGGGAGACTTCAGTTGACCCCAGAATAACCTCCCCACCCTGTAGCCTGAGCCCCTCTGGGCCATGGGTCATCTGCTTGGGACACACATGTGAGCTGATTGTTTACACAGTGTTTGCTCACAATAGCAACAAGAACCTTTCCTGTCAGTGAGGAGGGGCCGAGAAAAGCGGGCACCTAAAAGCATCCAAAAAAAACCCAAAAAACAAAACAAAAAAAAAACAAAAAAAAACAAAAACAAAGTTTAGGCTCATAAACGTGTCTGCAAAACAAACCCACATTCAAGAAAATATAAAAAGAAAAAGAAAAAGAAGAAGATGGAAAGAAAGAAAAGAAAAGAAAAAAAAAAGCTTAAGCCCAAGTCCTTCCCAGCTGTGACTCGTCACAAACCTAGGCCTGGCTCTGAGGCCTCAGGGTCAGTCCCCTCTGCCACATGGCAGCTTCGTGTTCTTTTGTGACCCTTCGTACAGCACTAGGTCTATCTTGATGCTCTCAGGCACCCAAGCTGTTAAAGGTGAGAGTCTCTGAGTTTTGCCAGAGTGTGTGATTGATTGATTGATTGATTGATTGATTTTGAGCTTTTGTATTAGTTAGGATAGGGCAGGGGCTGTTGTGGTAACAAACAGTCCCACATTCTCAGTGGTTTGAGACTGCTTGGGGGACACTTAGGCCCATAGCTCTGCTGTCTTCATTTCCCTGTGCTTTAAAAGAGATCAGGAAACAACCTGGTAAAGAAAAATACGTTGATCTACTGATTGGTCAGAGCCGGAGAGAGAGAACGTTCTCAGATTCTGTCTTTAATGTTGCCATGTTACAATCACATAAAAATGATGGAAGGAGAGCTGGGATCCATGCACATGTTGATTTGTATGAGAAAAGTGGTCAGAAGTGTGTGAGAAACCTCTTCCTGAGGCAAGGTCCTCCTCCTCTGGCCTTCCTCCCTGCAGCACTGGGCATCCAGGAAGCATTAGCTCTAAGAGTCCACTGTTTTACAGCCCCTGTTTGACTGCCAATAATCAATTTTCAGGAGCTACCAGCTGACCCTCTTCCCTAACCCATTGCAGGTCCTCCAGAGAGAATAAACAGCTATCCAAAGCAACAGCAAACAAAGGGGGAAACTATCAAAGTGCTTTATTATAGTGGTTCTCAGCCTTCCTGATGCTGGGACCCTTAATACAGTTCCTCATATTGTGTGAGCCCCAATCATAAAATTATTTCATTGCTACTTCATAACTGTAAATTTGCTATTGTTATGAATTGTAATATAAATACGAGATATGCAATCCCAAGGGGTCTCAACCCAGAGGTTGAGAACCGCTGCTTTTTTAGAGGTTTTTTTGTTTGTGTGTGTGTGTGTGTGTCTGTGTCTGTGCGCGCATGCATGCGTGTATGCACTGGGCACCTAAAACCAGGCGTTACATGAATTTCGGTCCCTTGCACTCTTGTGAAGCGGAGAGGAAACTGGCTCTCAGAGGTGGCTTGTTGTCCAGTCAGAACTGGCCTGAAATTTGAACCCCTACACACCTGTTTGGCTAGAAGGACTCAATTCTGTGGTTCCTCACCCGTCCAGCCTCTGTGTGTGTTCAGTTCTGGTGTTTGCCTTGTGCTCTTCCCTTCATGTGCTTCTACTCGCTTGGGAAACGGTTATTGAGTATTCCCATGAGCCGGCCACTGCTTTATACAATGGGGAAAATTGACGTGGGGCATAGGAGTACGCAGCCTGAGGCTGGCAAGAGAGAACCATGGGACTAGGGAGACAGCTCTGTTTTAAAATACTGTCTGTGCAGGCACGGAGATCCGAGCTGGATTCCCAGAACCCAGATTAAAAAAAAAAAAAAAAAAAAAAAAAAAGCCAGACTTACAATCTCAATGCTTGGGAAGCAGAGGTAAGTGGCTCTCTCTGGCTTGTTGGCCAGCCAGCTCAGCTCATTCAGCAAGTTACCAGCCAGTGACAGGCCCTGTCTCAAGAACAAAACAAAACGAATAGGTCGGCAGAACCTGAGAAAGGACACCCGAGTTTCTTCTCTGGTTACCACATACATACAGATGGATATGCACCCCCAAATACACATGTGCATGCATACGTACACACATTGTCACACACACACAGGGGCTGGGGAGATGGGTCTGTAAATAAACTGCCTGCTGTGCAAGCACAAGGATCAGAATTCAGCTCTTTAGAATCCATTTAAAAGTGAGGCAGGCACTCGGAGGAAGCCGCCTCAGGGCAGGCCAACTAGCTAAACTAGCAGGAATTGCTTAGCTCTGGGCTCAGTGAGAGACCTTGCCTCAGTAGATAAGGTGGAGAGAGACTGAGGAAAGCACCTGCAGTCAATCTCTGCCTCCACATATACATATACTTACACACATGTAAGCACACATGCATGGAGAGAGAGAGAGAGAGAGAGAGAGAGAGAGAGAGAGAGAGAGAGAGAGAGAGAGAGAGACCCCGTTGCGTCTGCAACTGAGGAGAGACAGCTTTAGCAGAGGGAACAGTGAGGGTGAGCATGCAGTCCAGGGTAGGATAGCCAGAGCTATACCCAAGCCTTCCTCAGCAAACAAATCCCCTGACTCAGGGCAGCTTGCTGACAGGAATTCCACAGATGTCACCACATTCTGCGCCTGGGCCACAGTTTATCTTAAGTGACAACTGTGTGGGATCACAGTCACCACATTCTCTCCAACATGGTGGACTCTGACTCAGAGACGAGGTCCTCCGATGTTTAGGGTACGAATGGGCTGAGGAGAGACTGAGCTGAAGAGTGGTGGTGGCCACCGCCCTCCCGCTCTCTGGTCCTCCTACCCCTCTGACCACAGAGATGCTGCCTAAGGACCGACCCCTCCCTGGGCATCTGGTGACTAACACTAGAGTGTCGTGTATGTGTGGCTGGAAGCCCTGACTGCTCTGTCTGACCAAAAGGGGCCACATGCCAGTCCCCTGGGCTTGTCTGGGTGACTTCACTCTAGAGACAATTGTCACCCTATTAGTATGTGTTCGAGGACGTTGTGGCTGGTGTTCTCGTCAGAGGCAGACAGGCGTGAGCCCAGAAGAATCCGACGGAAAGTGGCTTTCCTTAAAAGCCTCTCCCGCAACTGGCTGAGATTGCACAGTTTATGATTTATCCCCGTGGCATCAGCTTTTTTTCTGGGTTTTCTTTTTAAAAAATCTCTCTCTCTCTGGGCTGGAGAGATGGCTCAGTGGTTAAGAGCGCCGTCTGCTCTTCCAAGGTCCTGAGTTCAATTTCCAGCAACCACATGGTGGCTCACAGACATCTATAATGTGATCTGATGATAAAGTACTCATATTCAATAAATAAAAATTTTAAAATCTCTCTCTCTCTCTCTCTCTCTCTCTCTCTCTCTCTCTCTCTCTCT
>OU015749.1:117454707-117471690 GCA_907169655.1 Acomys percivali | reverse complement strand
CACACACACACACACACACACACACACACACACACACACACACACACGGGCCTTCATCCTCCCTATCCAGGTGCGCTCTCTCTCTCTCCCTCCCTCCCTCCCTCCCTCCCCGCTCCCACCATGTGTGTGTGTCTAGTACTACGATATGGGAAGAAGTGTAAATTAATTAAGTTGTCATCTAGGCAGTTAATGGCTAATGAGTAAAATTGAACAACTAAGACTCAGTGCTAAAGGTCCACGTGAGCTTGCGTGCTCACTGCAGCAGTGGTCACGTTGGCTGAGATGAGGGATCAGTTTAAATTCATCAATGACAGAGAAAGGTATGTAGTGGATGTAAACATCCCCCATGTGTAGGATGTGAAACAGACTTGTGTGAGGGTGTGCCATGTTTGTCTGCTAGAAACAGACTTGTGAGAGGACACAAGGTGTTTGTCCACTAGAAGAGGAACTGCCGCTTGTGGGGGCATGGTCTTTGCCAACTGAAAAACATCCTAGTAGGGACTCTGAGAGGAGATTATACAAATATGAGCCCCAAAACAAGATGCTGGGCTTTTTGGTCTTGGCATTGTTTCCTATCATTTGCCTGTTCGCTGCTCCACTTCAAGACACTCCTAGGGAGAAACGCTCCAGAGAACACTTCGAGGTTCCAGGTTCTGGCTGATGCTCCAGATTCTGGCTGCTGTGGTTGCAGTCATCTTTGCTGAATTGCTGGTTTGCTGTTTAAATGGGTCTGCTGAAATCTTGACTATGAAGAGGCTCTGAGTCTAAAAATGTCTACTTCTCCTGTGCCATTAACCTCTTTTCTCTCCTGTCTAGGGTAGGTGGGTTGGAAGGGAGGTATAAGCATTAAAGAACCCCATATAAAGTAGGTTTGAAAAAGTTCAAAGCCTACAAAGGTGGCTCAGCTTTGATCAGAGATGTTTCTTTCTCTGGGAGTGGTGATTGCTATAGAATACCCATAACTGGTCAAACTGCCAAGGACAGGGCTGGAGAGATGGCTCAGCAGTTACGGAGGTGAACTGCTCTTACAGAGGACCCTAGTTTGTTTCTGAGCACCCACATTTGACTGTCCACAATGGCCTTACAACTTTCTGTAACTTAAGCTGCAAGGGCTCCGATGCTCTCTTCTGACCTCTCTGGGCAACTGCGCTCATGTACACATGCCCTCACAAAGATTCATCTTCATACATAATTAATAATAAAAATAAATCTTGGAGCTAGAGCGTTTGCTACTCTTGCAGATGAGCTGGTTTTGGTTCTCAGCACCCACAGGACGCCTCACAATTCCAGGGGATTCAAGGTCTTCTTTTGACCTCTGAGAGCACCAGACATGCATATAGCATACATACATACATGCAGAAAAACACTCATACACATAAAATAAAAGCAAATAAATCTCTTTAAAAGTTAAAATAATTTTTAAGTCTAAAAAAAAAAAAAAAAAAAAAAAACCCCAAAAAAGTGGAATAAGAATAAGTCCTTATTGAATGGTCAGCTCTAAATGGGACATCCATCTAACCCTTCTCCGTGACTTAGGGAACTTCACATAAGAGGAGGGAGAGAAACAGTCGGAGGATGGGGAGTACTGTGAAAGACCTTCTTCACATGGTGGCTGCACCTTTGTTTGACAGCAATTGTGATTGCTTGTACCAGTCACACTCAAAATTAGTCCTGTCAACATTCCATCATGAGAGGAGAGGTTCACTACTACGTTCCCTGGGAGTCTTCAGGAATTAATGTTTACTGGGTGAAAAGGAGACATTGTCTTCAGTGGTGTAGCCGTTGGCATGGTGTCTGTATGTCTGTAGGCAGTTCCTCACCTGTGCCCTTATAAGTGAAACCAAACACAGCGAAAGGACACACACACACACACACACACACACACACACACACACACACACACACTATGGAATACAGCATGGATTAAAGAGAGGGAGATTTTGGTCATTGGCAATCAGACAAGTGAACAGTATGCAAAGTGATGTCATCCAGGTATAAAAAGGCAAAGAACAGAAATCTTCCCTATGTGGGAAGCTCTAAGAGTTAAATTCATAGGAACAAAGGTAAGAATAGTGGCCACCAAATGGCTGGGGGCCAGGAGATGGTGAAGTTGGCCAAAGGAAATAAACTTTTGTCATTCAGGGAGAATGAACTCAAGAGATTTATGGTAAAGAAAGGTGGTAATAGCTGGCAGTGATGACCCACGCCTCTAACCCCAGCCCTGGGGAAGCAAAGGCAGAGGAAGCTCTAAGTGCAAGGCCAACCTGATCTATAAAGTTACTTCCAGGACAGCCAGGGCTACACAGAGAAACTGTCTCAAAACTCACCCTGCCCCCCACACACACACATACACAAAAAGGGAGCAAAAATGTCAAGGTGGTAAAATTTTAAGTGTTCCTATCACAAAAAAATTGGTGAGATAAGGTATGTGTTAAATGGATTGGCTTGATTTACCATGTACAACATACACATGGCCTGAGCATCACACTGAATACCACACACATACATGCACGCTTGCACGCAGGCATAAACGCACACCTGATTTCAAGTTTCCTGAGCTGGCCTTGAATTTGCTAAGTAGCTGGGGACGACCTTGACATTTTTTGATCCTCCTGCATCAACCTTCCAAGTGCTGGGACTAACAGACATATGCTGAAACCCCTGATTTGGGTCCGTGCTGGGACTGGAACCCAGGGCTTCACGAGTGCTCGGCAAGCACTCTACCAATTGAGCTACACCCCCAGCCGTATGTGTACATATACATATATGCATATGTGTGTGCGAGCACACATGAACACACAATTTATGTTTGTCAGCTAGAAAATCAAGAAGAACAAGAAAGGGTCACATCTGTAGTCTTATTACATAGGGATATGCAGGTCTAATCACAGACATGTGGGGTGTGGACTTGGGTGAACCTGGAGACTTGTGTCTTTTTGTATGCTCTGTGATGTGATATGTTTTTTGAAAACTCCATTCATAGACTGCTATAATTAGAAGTATAACGAAGGACTTAGATGTAGGTAAGAGACAAGTCAAGCTGACAGGTCCTTCCATTTACCTCCACTGGGGAGCAATGGCAGAGCAGGGCCTTTGGGAGAACAAGCCCTCAGCAGTCCAGGCTTTTGAACTTTGGGGACAGCCTTTGGGAATCTGCTCCCGCCCAGCTACTAGGTCTGACAGTGGTTTACTTTCATGACCAAAAGTCAAGGACAGACAAGTAAGCCTTGTGTTGGCCATGTTGGGTGGTGGCTGGATCCTAAAGCCCTGAAGGGATGCTTGGGAAACCCCTGAGAGAGATCTGGGTGTTGGGGTGTTGGCTCTTCCTTTGAGACCCAGACACTCCCTGATAACTATTGTTCCCAAGTGTGGTTTTTCAAAACCTTCTTTTCTGCAAATTCCATGGGCAGCCGAGGCTGATTCTTCTGTCTAGGAATTTGAGGGTCTGAGCAGAACCAAGGTTTTATAAGAAGCAGACACCAAAGGCAGAAGACTCTGGCAGAATTCACCTAGGTCTTGTGTTTTCAGGCTTGCAGGCTCGCACTTCATTAATGGCCGCCCAGCCTCACCAGGTTGGCTTTAACAAGCTGCCCCTCGGGTGCTCTGGATTTTTGTCAATGTCTTCCAGGCAGACTGATGTTTGTCCTGAAGCTAAAACAAAGTTCCCAGTGGCCCCAAAGCAAGATCTAACACTCTCCCCCACAATCTGAGGTGTTGACACATGTGGCTTATCCTTCATTTCTTTCCCCGTAGGAGGTATCACACCATTTCTCTAGACCAGCAGGTCTCAACTTGTGTATCAAGACCACTTGGGTCAATTTGTAACAGTAAAAATAATCCTGCATAACAGATATTGACATTACAATCCATAACAGTAGCAAAATTACAGTTATGAAGTATCAATGAAATAATCTTATGGTTGGAGGTCACCACTACACGAGGAACTGTGTTGAAGGGTCACAGCATTAGCAAGGTTGAGAATCACTGCTTTAGAGCTTCAAAGTTCTGAGCAGTGTGCCATCTGACCTGCGGAATACCAGGGGGTGTTGGGCAGCGTTTGCTGTTTCCATTTTATAAGTGGGGAAACCGAGGCCCAGAGGGTTAAAAGACCTGCATACAATTGCATAGCAGAAAAGGGCAGAGGTGGGAATTGAACTTAGGTTTTCCTAGTCTAATACAGACATATGCAAGCTGTAGCAACCAGCCCTAGCGTAGAAAACCACACACTCAGCATGGCAGAGCCCTGGGCCAGCTTGCTGGCCTGCCCCCAAGGCAGCACTGGGCCTCAGCTCCTTCTGCCCCAGCCTCTCAACAGAGTCTGGCTTTCAGCTATGACTAACTTTTGGACAGGCCTGAAGTTAACTCGCTCTAAAGGGTAAATGAATGGAACCTAGCTATTCCAGGTCAGATGGACAGATGTCACGCCAGGCTCAAGCTCCTCCCTATCTGCACAGCTGTGGCCTTGGGCAAACCTGGAACTCTGGGCCTCAACATCTCTGAAGTTCAGACAGTAATTCTGGTCTCTATAGGGTCTTTGGGGGCTGGGGATGTAGTTAAGTTGGTAGAGTGCCTGTCTAGCATGCGCAACCCCTAGCACCGGATAAACCAGGTGTAGGGGTGCACACCTGTAATTGCAGCACTGGGGAGATGAAGGCAGGAGGGTTAGGAGGTCAAGGTGATCCTTGGCTACATCAAAAAGTCAATTAAAATAGGATTATTTATTTATTTGCAGGCTTGTTTGTTTATTTATAAGGGCCTCACTATGTAGCTTAAGCCGGCCAGAACGCAGAGTCCTCCTGTGTCAGCTACAGGGCTCCATCACCATGCCTGACTCCAGGAAGGTTTTGTTTTGTCTTTGGGAGTAGTATCGGGGATTGACCTTAGGGCCTCACACATGCTGGGCAAAGTTTCCACCATGCTCTATCTCCAGCCCTCAGGAGGGTCACTTTGAGGGCGATTACAAGTGTGCACCACCATGTGGGCTTTGAACAGAGTCAGACAACCGAGTGACTTTCCAACTGATTGTAGGGCTACCGACAGAAGAAAGCAGACAGGCCTGGGACTCCGTGAGATTCCTATGAGGAATGTGCCATGCCCACCCCCAAGGTGGCAGTAATGACACTGAGACTCAGGGTTTGGTCTATCCAAGGCCACACAGTGAGTGAGAGGAAGATTAGACCTAGCCCTCAACTCTGCTTGTTCCAAGTTTACTGTCTTCCTTTCCAGCAGTCAAGCATTTGGGTCCCCAGGTACAAGGCTGCCAGGTGTCTCTACTGTCCCACCCTGTCTCAGCTTACAGAGAGCAGCAGTTTAGTCTTAGACCACACACTTGCACTTCTTTGGATAACTTCTGCCTCGGGTAACAGCCCCAGACCAAAATCTGGAGATGATATTCATGGAGTCACACAGCAAGAAGTCCACGGGATGACCAGAACTGCCGCCTTAAGGATGCTGCTGAGTCACACTGCATACATACCAGGGAGAGAGCTGAGGTCCAGGACTCTGGCAGGACTAACGCAGTGGGAGCATGTAGGGGCCCAGGCCATGTGTCTTGTTGGATTAATAAGAGAGCCATGTTTCTTTGTGTCTCCTGGATCAGTGTCTTCTCTGGCTAAGCATCTGGTGCTGACACTGATTTTTTTTTTTTTTTTTTTTTTGCCAAGAATGGCCATTCTGAGGCCAATCCTCAGGACACCACACACACCCCTCCAGAATGTCTCAGCAGGTGCTTCCAGGACCTTGGGGAAGAAGCCTTTACCAAACAGCACCCTTAGGACCCACTGCACTGCACCCAGGATGATGGGTGGGGTGCTGAAGAAGCCACTCTCTGTTCCTCCTGCCTCCCTTCCATCCACATCTCTCACTGTGGGAGAAAGGACCCCAGTCCTTCTCCTCTTGCTCCCTGCCCTCCCCCCTTCCCTCCCTGCTCTTTTTGTTTTGTTTTTTTCCCCCTCCTTCCCCTCCCTTCTCCCCCCTCTCCTCCTGCTGTACACTCACTGCCACTTTGCTCCTCCTGCTTTTTCGTCTGCCAAGATTTACTTCTGGCAAATGTTTCTCCAGCGTGCTGCTCTTTCCTGAGCTGACCACATCCCTCAGGCCCTGCTTCTTCTCCTAGGCCTGCCTTGAATTTGCCTCTGCCTTTTCTGGGCATATGATTTCCTCTTGAAATGGGGCCACTGGGGACCCAGTTCTTGAACCCCAAACTCTGGATCTCATCATGGAAATGCCTGTTTCAAGCAGGGCCCATGCAAGGCTGGAAGGAAGAGTTTTAGGGGGGATGAGGATTCGAGAATGTCTCAAATCTCTCCAGACAGTAGGAGGTGGGGCGACTTGAGATTTGTGTTGGCAGCATCCAGAGATGGTGGGGATCATCCCAACCAAGAACATGGGATGAACTACAACCTTCTGTCTGGGTTCAGGCAGTTGGAAGCTTCCAGACCCTTCCCAGTTGACCTGAATGAATTTTTGGAAGAAGGTACCTGAACTCCCTCATGCCTCACCCCCACCCCCACCTCATCATCAGCCACAAGGGGGTCTGGGAGCTCACAGGTTCTTTCTCTGTTCCAGAAAGGCAGGGGCACCTGGGCTTTGGCAGGCAAAGAGATTGTGCAGGCATATGTGGGCCTGGAGGCCTCCTCTACCCAGCCTGGCCTAGTGAGTGCTGTGATGCCTTGGTCCCCGTGGCTCCCCATCCTGGAAGACAACTGCTTTCAACATGAACTTGCTGCTCTCTGAAGGCTCCTCAGTCCTAGAAGTACAACAGCCCTGCTTTCAGCTCTGTTCTGTTTCTTCCACTGTGATTTAGAGGGCAAAAAATAACATCACCTGGGCCCAGCCCAAATTCCATATGATCTTCCAACAGGACAGAAAGGGCTCCCCTCTCTGGAAAACCCCATTTCCCCGGCATCTGCAGGGGAACCTGCCTGCACCAGATCTATAAATGCTGGCTTTGTTCAGGCAAGAGACCTAGGGAAGGCTTCAGGGCTGAGAGAGTGATTGCCTCCTCTTCTGGGCTATGTGGGGCAGGAGACCACTAATGTTGTACTGAGCAGTGTGGGCCACTCAGGCAGCATGGGGAGGCTGTGACCTTGTAGCCTGGAGTACAGAAAGATGCAGTGGTGGAGTGTCCCTAGGCTGAGAGCATGCAACAAACACATGCATCCTGCAGGTAGCCAACCTGTCCTCGGAGCTCCTAGACCTCTGTCTACATCTCAGGTCCTCAGCGTTTTCACCATCTCTTCCTCCTTCTGCTTGTTCCCACTGGTCCTCTGGCCAGATGTCCTCACATCCCTTACCCCCTTGCCTCTGCGTAACATGTCTCTCTGCCTCTTCTACCCAAGATCCAAGCCACAAGCTGCCTCTTCCTTGAAGCCCATCCTTACTTCCAGCCAGAACTGAGCAATTTCCCCATGTGTCCCTGATGACACATCTGTAAGCTTTGTTAGAATGAGTCGCAAGCTGCCTTGCTTGGAGCTTACTGCATGCATGTGTTATGCCTGGGTGTCTCTCTCCTACCCACACCCCAGCAAAAACCATGCACAATGCCTCCATTGGAGAACACTCACTTCTTAGAAGTTTTATATCCATGCAGTGCTATTAACTAGCTGAAAGCTAGCATTTATTGGGTATTTATTATGTGCCTGGTGGGAACTAGAGTTTGTTATTAACTTGTATGACACCCCCCCCACACACACACACAACCCCCTTCAGGCCAAACATGGAGGGCCTGAAAGCTTCTGCATCCTTCTACCCTCCTCACTAAGACAGCAGAAGCTGTCCTTTTGGCCAAGAGAAAAGAAGGCCCTAGCCCATCCCATGCCCTTGTCTGCCTGATAATCCTTTCTGAGAGAGATGGGATCCTTCTTCGCCACCCTATGGAGTAGGCTCAAAGGCTCAGTTTTACCAATGACAGAACCTGTTTGGAGTCACACTGTAAAGTATGGAGTTACCCGTGGACAGCTTGGGGCCACTGTCTGTGCCTTTCACCCTGTCTCAGTATGGTTATAAAGATGGGTGTGCCCTCTGGGATTTGGATCAGGCCTTCACCTTTCCTAACTACATGGATTTGTCAGGGCCACCTCATGCTCAGGGCCTGAGGTTCCTCCTGTGTGAAACAGGTAATCATGGTTACATATACTACAGCATTGAAAGGAGACTTCAGTGATGGTGTGTGCCAAAGAAGCCAAAGCTCAGAAAAGCTGGACTGTGAGTACCTCAATCTAACTGGGTATTCGTTGACGATACTCCGTCCAAAATAACCTGACTGGACACGGGTCTTTGAGTGTCATGAAGCCCCTTTCCACCCGTTTTTCCCCAAACACATTTTGGTTCCACATTTTTCCAGCAGGGACTTGCGTTTATTTTGTCTGGGTAAAGCTCTGGGGTCTGTCCAGCCCTCAGCACTTGCAGCTCCTGCCCTAGCTCCTTTACTCTCATCCCATCTCCTCCCGTTTATCTCCAGATACCCCACATCTGGCCTGCTTCTGCTGGAAACTTCACCCCCAGGGGAGTAGGGCAAGTGGCTGCTGCTGCGCCAGCCAGCAAATTCCTGAAGTGTGAGCAGGTTGGTTTTCATCAAAAGATTTGAAAGCTCGCTATGGCCAGACACTTCTCTTTAGGGTAATGACATTTGCAGGCTCCACGGCCTGGCTTCCAGCTCCTGTGCCCTGTAGCTCTTTGCCTTCCAAAGTAGTCCCAGAATCCCTGAGCTAGGCTCCAGGAAGCCTTCTACGCCTTCCTAGAGACTCTGCTTGGGATCTGATCAGATGAGACAAAACCCAATTTGTATATGAGAGGCACCCCGGGTTGGGGTGTTGGTAGACTGCTTGCCTAGCATGCACGAAGCTCTGAGTTCAGTCCTCAGCATTGCATAAACTGTGCATGGGAGGTGGAAACCGAAAGGTCAAAAGTTCAAGGTCACGCTGGGCTATATAGTGAATTCAAGACTAGCCTGCAAGATACCATGTTTCAAACAAAAACCATCAAAAACAACTAGACATCCCAGCCAGGGGTTGTAGGGGACCCCGATACTCCAGGTACTGCCAGCAAAGCAACCCCCCCACCTGCTAGCCTCTATGATGGTGCACCACAGAGCCCCTCCTGCCAAGTTGCTTAGCAAGGCCTGCTTCTTGGTGCCAGGAATGCTTAATTGTGTTCAACAGCTGGACATAGGTGCCCAGAGATCTGATTCCACACTGTGCCTGAGGTGCCTCCAGAAGACAGCAACATTTGAATTAGTGGCTGGAAAAAAACAGATAACCTTCCCATAATGGCTAATAGTGATCGCCAACATGGCTAATAGTGATTGCCAACATGGCTAAGAGTGATCACCAACATGGCTAACATGATTGTCAACATGGCAGGATCTAGAATCACTTAGGAGACAAAGCTTTGGGCATGCCTGTGAGTGAGTTTCTAGCTTAAGTTAGCTGAGATGGAATGAATACTTATCCTAACTGTGTAAAGCACCATTTCATTGGCTGGGATGCCAGACTGGACAAAAAGGAACAGGTGATCTGAGCACCAGCATTTGCCTCTCTGCTGTGGATACAATGTGGCCAGCTGTCTCCAGCTCCTGCCTCCATGGTGGACTGTGAGCCCTTGAACTGTGAGCCCAAGTTTTCGTTGTCACAGCAACCAGAAAACTAAGCCACCTCCACAGTGTGGGCAGCATCTTGTCCCAGGAGCAGAGATTAGAAAGAGGTTGTCTTAGGGCCACTGTTGCTGTGATGAAACACCATGACCAAAAGCAACTTGGGGAGGAAAAGGTTTAATTGCCTTACACTTCCTTATCAGTGTTTGTCATTGCTCTAGAGGCAATGGGACCTGGGAGAATGGAGCTGAGAAATGAGTCAGACTAAAGCCTAATGCAACGGCCAACTTTACTCAGAGCACCAGACAATATGTACTCTGAGGGTTAGGAGGAGACACCTGAGTACAGTGTATAATCACAAGGGCAAGTTGTGTGCAGTAAACAAAAAACAACAGCAAGTTGTAATGAATAATATGAAATAAATTCACTCCTATCTCCTACACCTGGGCACGAAAGCACATTCCAAGAACAATTAGGTGGTTTTTGAAGAAACTGAGGCTATAAGTCTTGCCTTGGTTTCTTAGAGTTTTCTCACAAGCACTCAGAAATCTCTCATGCAACACCGTTCTTGGGCTGTGTTCTGACAGCTGCTCATCACTGAAGGAAGTCAGGACAAGAACTTAAACAGGGCAGGAACCCAAAGGCAGGAGCTGACGCAGAGGCCATGGAAGAAGAATGCTGCTTACTGGCTTGCTCCCCGTGGCTTGCTCAGCCTGCTTTCTTATAGAACCCAGGACCACCAACCCAGGGATGGCACCACCTATAATGGGCTTATCCTGCCCACACCAATCACTAATTAAGAAAATGCTCTACAGGCCTGCCTATAACCTTATTTTATGAAGCCCTATTCTTAACAGAGGTTCCCTCCTTTCAGATGACTTTAGCTTGTGTCAAGTTGACATAAAAATACCCAGCACAGAGGTTGAGTTCTATCCTATCCTATTTATTTATTCTATTCTATTCTATTCTAGCCCATCAGGCCACACCCCACCTCATCCCCCACCCCACCCAATCCCATTCTATCCTACCCTATCCCATTCTATCCTACCCTATCCTATTCATCTTTCCTCCTCTTCTCCCTTCACCTCAGACCCCTTTGCTTGAGTAGAGATATCAGCCCCTCCACCCTAAGTATCCCTTGACTCCCAGGCCTTCTGCCTTGGACTGAACATGACACCACAGATCTCTTGGTGTCCAGCTTGCAGGCAGTAGATCATGGGCCCTCTTCAGCTCCCCAGAACCATGGCCGCATTAATATAAATATAATAATATAATATAAATACTTATAGATGTACATGTATCAACCTGTTCTGTTTTGCTGGAGGGCCCTGACTAATCTGAGGCTCACTGAAGAGAAGGAAATAGGATTTTTGGAGGTCAGGCCGAGAAGACTAACCACGTGTTGCCCATCTACCAGCACTGACCACTGAGGCCTCAGAGAACCCAATCTTCTCATGCAAATCCACTCGGAAAGCTACGGTAGGCATGAATGGGGGAAGGGGCAGCTTGGTGGCGGGTGGTCATCTAGCTTGTACCCTGGATCTAGTCTCCAGCTTGAAACTAACAAATAAATCTGGGTAAGACAACATGTGCTTGTAAGCCGTAAGGACTCTGAAGACAGAGGCAGGAAAGTCATGAGTTCAAGGCCAGCTTGGGCTACATAGCAAGTTTCAGGCTAGTCTGGGTTAGAGGACCCTGTTTCAAATGCAACAAAACCACAGTTATCATGAGTAGACTTGATTTCCCGACATATCAAAAATCTCTCCCCCATCCTGCGCTCTCTCTCTCTCTCTCTCTCTCTCTCTCTCTCTCTCTCTGTGTGTGTGTGTGTGTGTGTGTATGTGTGTGTTGGCTCAGCCAACAAAATGCTTATTTTGCAAGCATAGGAGATGTTTGATCCCAGAATCCACATTAAAAAAAAGAAAAGAAAAGAAAAGAAAAGAAAAAGAAAAAGAAAAAGAAAAAGAAAAAGGTGTCCTGACATGGTCCAGGTATATGTGCCTTTAATCCCAGCACTTAGGAATCAGAGACAAGTAGATCTCTATGAGTTTGAGGCCAGCCTGGTCTATGTAGTTAGTTCCAGGCCAACAAGGATAACATAGTGAGACCCTTTCTAAAACCAACAAACACAAACAGGAATGATGCTTCGGGCTTATAATCCCAGACCTGGGGAAATGGAGGGAGGAGGATCCCTGGGGCCCAGCAGAAGTAAAGGAGGAATGAGATGCTCCCAGGGGCTTAGGCACAGAGGAAAACAAGAACAGGATCATGAACAGAGGGAGCAAGATCAGATGTCAGGAATCGAGAGAGGGAAAGAAGGCGCCGAGAGACTGGGAGAGTGTGGGCAGGGAGGACAGGGAGCCCTGGAGGGGCTGAGGGAAGCCAGGTGTGGTGTTCACCAAGAAGGGGGGGGGGTCAGAGGCGTCCAGCACTGGCTCCAGGCCAAGTTAGATGAGAAAAGGGGTAGTGAGCACCTGGAATGCGTTGGCAAGCAGGTCGCAGGCAAGCTTGGACCAAGAATCACACTGCAGTGGGGACGATGGAGGCAGGTGTGTGTGTGTGCGTGTGTGTATGCATGTGTGCATGTGTGTGTGTTTTGCACATGCATGTGTGTATGAGAGAGAGAGAGAGAGAGAGAGAGAGAGAGAGAAAAGAGTATTCAAAAGTAGGAAGAAGGAAAAATGGAGAAGTTAGCTTATTTGTCTTTGAGATGGAACGTGTGAACTTGCCAATAGTATAAAGAGAAGAGAAGGGAGAGGTTGAAACATAGGAGGAAGGGAAGATGGGAGGGAGGGAGGGAGGGAGGATGGAGGGAGGAAGGGAGGGAGGATAGAGGGAGGGAGGGAGGGAGGGAGGATGGAGGGAGGGAGGTTGCAGAGAGGAGCTGCTTACGGAAGAGAGAGCAGAGAGAAGATACAGTTAGGGCAGCTCAACCTGGAAGAGACCTCAGCCCTGCCAACAGATAAAGCAAAGAACAAAGGAACCCTGTCTAAGTAGGTGGGTGGGCGATGGGGTGGGCGGTGGGGTGGGCGGTGGGCAGAGGCATAAATGAGGCTCTGTCCCAGCAGCTCTGGCCCTGATGAGCTTCCTTGTGACCTTCAGTGGTGGCTTCTACCTCGTTTCCCTGGGGAGCTACTCTGAGCCCTCCAATAGGCTTGCCACCCCATGACGTCATTCTGCTGGTCCTCACTCTTCCCTCGCCGTGGAGTAGTTCTCTATGAAACACACACCTTCCTTCTCTCCCCAGAAGAGGGTTAAGAAAAACATTGTTTTTGATTATGGATAGATAGTCTGTCATTTGTAATCCCCTGTGGCAGGCAGAAGAACTGTCCCTGTATGTTTGTCCCTTGAGTCCTCTCTTTGGGATGTATAACGATCCCTCTGTTGGAAATGCAGACTCTGCCTATGTAGTTGGGACGCAGCGATATTATCAGTCACTGACATCGCCAGAGTCTGTCTGTATTCAAGACAGGCAGAGGAGATGGCCACACAAAGACACGGGAGTTCAAGCCCCCAGAATCCACATTAAGAACAAACCAATTGAACAAGCAAAAAAGTCTGGGTCATGGTGGCACGTGCTTGTACAGTGTCAAGGAGATAGAGGCAGACAGCTCCTTGGGCTCTCTGGCCAGGCATCCCAGCCTACTTTCAAGTTCCAGGCCAGTAAGAAACCCTGTCTCAAACAACAATAAAGAGGCAAGCTGTGCCTGAGAAATGACACCTGATGTTTGCCAACTTTCAAATGCCTACATACCTGTGTATACTCCCCAACCATGCAAACATAGGCCCACACGCATACACATGCACAAAAATATAGGTAATTAATTAATTTATTTAATTAAAATAAATGCAAAGACTGTGGGAGGGGCTCTGTTGCACTGCTGGCCTCTGTGGTGGAGGAATGCCAAGGAATGCAGGTGACCTCTGCAAGGAAAGGCTCAGGGGAGGAAGCAGGTGCTCCCTTAGGGCTCCAGAAAGAACTGCCAAGCCTTGGCTTTATCCCAGTGGGGCTGATCTGGGTACTGGCCTCCAGCACTAGACAATATTCAAATTCTATTGTTTGAAGCCACTAAGCTTGTAGAAGTTTATGAGATCAATTGCAAACTGATCTAGCTCATCTGTACATCAACAGCCCTTGAATGTGACAGCCAAGCTTCCTGTCTACAGCCTGTCATCACCAGCATTTCTGGGGGTGAACACCCTCATCCAGCCTCTACATGGATCCCTGAGAGAGCGTCTCTGGTTTGGGTACCCACTGGTGGAGCTGTGTAATCCATGAGCACTACACAAAACTCACCCCTCAGACCAGCTCAGTGGGTAAAGGGACTTGCCACCACGCCTGACCGTCTGAGTGTAGTTTCCAGACCCACATGATGGAAGGAGGGAGGTGGTTCCTGTAAGCAGCCCTCTCTGACCTCCGCACACACACACACCCTCTCTTCCATGCATGTAAATAAATGTAATCTTAAAAATCTAAAACAAGCAAAAAAACAAAAACAAAAAAAAAACAAAAAACAAAAAAACCACAAACGTATTCACCAGCTAGTCTTCAGAATGGAGGCCCCCACTTACACCCCCACTTCTCCAGATATGTTTGCTACCTAATCAACCAATGTTGCTGGTGAGGAGGCATTCGCGGTTGGCCTCTCCCAGAGGCTCCTCTTAACCATCTGGCATTTTCCCTCTGTGACTCACGTACTTATCTCCCTTGCCGACGGGTTGAGAGTTGTATGGCTCAACCTTCTGAGCCAGGAGGCTGCCATTTGTCTCTGTATCTGGTGTGTTTTAGTCATAGAAGCCATCTTCTTCCAACGATGCCATTTACCTTTACACACTGTGTTATCATCGAACAAAACCTGTTATTTCGGCACCGACAAACTATCACTTATCTCTTATAAGGTTTATGCATGTGGGGCCTTGTATAGAGAGTTGTTCGCTGCTCCCAGACAGATATTCTTAGACTGTCTGGCAATACTTAGTTTATCTTTTGTGAAGCCTTTATAGTTACGTTTGCAACCAGCTGGTGCTTATCGCCGTTATAAAGCTTCACAACTTGATTTACAAATGCCTTATTAATTTAACACTTTCCTAGGTGATTTGTAAACATGTTGCAATTGTGAATTGTTGTTTATTTCCAGCTCCATTTCCTGTGATATTACTTATTTTAGATATATGTAAATTAATTTTATTGATAGGCTTTATATCCACTTGAATATTTATTTTAGTTGTGTTAGCTTGTATTTGCATTTATCATATTTTCCACAATTTATATTTTTACCTTTTCATTTATTTTTCTTATTTTATTACTTTAGTTATGTCCTCCAGCATGAGGTTGAATGGTTGTTACAGTCAGTTTTCCACTACTGTAACAAAATTCCAGAGGCCAATAGTAATAAAGAAAAGAGATTTGTTTAACTCACAGCTTTAGGCACTGAAAGCATAAACAGCATGGCCCCAACTTTCAAGGGGCCCTCTAGTTGTGTCACATCATAGTGATGGTAACATGAAGAGAACACACACACACACACACACACACACACACACACACACACAGAGACAGAAAAGATTGTGTTGCAAGAAAGGAAACCAACCATGAAGTTTATTCTCTTATAACTACTTCCTCTCTAGAGAACTGACTCAAGAGTCCCATGAAAACCGCCTTTGTCCCTAGTGTCTATTGACTCACATTAGGCCCCACTTTTTTTCATTATTTATTTAACCACTTTACAGCCTGATCCCAGCCCCCTCCCTCCTCTCCTCCCAGTCCTACCTTTATACCCCATTCTCCATCCCCCCTTTTCTTCTCTGAGAAGGGGAGGCCCCCGTTGGGTACCAACTCATCCTGGCGCATCAACTAAACACATCCTCTCCCACTGAGGCCAGGCAAGGCAGCCCAACTAGGGGGAAGGAGTCCAAAGGAAGTCAACAGAATCAGAGACAGGCCCTACTCTAATTGTTAGGGAAGCCCTGTGATGACCAAGCTGCACATCTGCTATGCCCCGCCTCTTAAAGGTCCCAGCACCTCTCCATACTGCCACACTGGAGACCAAGCTTCATCACATGGGCCTTAGAGAGGACGGTGGTCAAACCATATCCTAACCACATCCCCAGTCAGCCTGTCTCATAGCAAACAGTGAGAAGAATAGATCTAAAACTTGAACCTTTTTTTGGGGGGGGGGGTCAAGAGTATTTGCTGTAGACTTTTAGGATGGAGCCATTCTCAAATTAAAGGCATGTCCTTCTATTTTAGTGTCTAAAGATATTTACTGTAAAGAGATGCTGGAGCTGGAGAGATGGCTCAGTGGTTAAGAGACTTCAGTTATCAGCAACCACATGGTGGCTCACAACCATTGATAATTGGATCTGATGCCCTCTTCAGTCATGCAGGCATACATGCTAATAGAGCGCATATATATACACATACATACACTGAACTTTCCAAATACAATTTTTGTACCCATTGAGATAAGTGATTTTTCTCTACTCTCTTTAGATTTGGTGGGAAACATAAGTAGGCTTGTAGATGATACCAGGCCAGCTATTCTTGGAATTGTGATGTGCTACGTAGAAATAATTTGTGCTGCATGTGGTGGTATACTACTTTGATCCAAGCACTCAGGAGGCAGAGGCAAGTGGATCTCTGTGATTCTGAAGCTAGCCTTGTCTACATAGTGGGTTCCAGGCCATTCAGGATTACACTAAATAAATAAGCAAATAAATGAAAATAATTTATTGATATGTACACAGAATGAGTAAAACAGAGACATAAAGCATTGTCTACAAATTCTTTTTCTAATGTTGTTTTTACAGAGTCCCCTAATGAGTCCAGAAGACCATCCAGTCATGGTGGTACATGCATATCTGTAAGCCCAACACTTGGGAGTTCAAGGTCAGTCTGGGTTATATAGCAAGATCATGCCTCAAGACAACAGAGACAGGAATGCTTGGACCCTTTAGTAAGAGCTTCTAGCAGCATGAAGGCTGTGCTACCCCAGCCTGGAGCAAGCTGTTAGAAATGTCTTGAGGTCCTTCCAAGCTGTGAGCTGTCACTAGTTAGAGGGATTGGTCACTTGGGCAAAGACAGAAAGAGACACAGAAGTTCAAAGGAAGCCTTAAAGCATCATGATAAAATGCAGTGGCTAAAATGTGAACAATATTAATAGCATGCTTTACTCAAGCCAGTGATCCCTCTACAGACCCACATGCCACCCAGCCCTGTGACACACGCACTGGGCGGAAATACTTTCATCTATTCTGGGAGATGGTGGTGATTTCTTCCACTTCACTGGCTTTGCTTAGCATGAGATAGACGAAGATTCATTCACACAACCGACTAACCGAGCAACAGCCAGTCTGGCGGCACTTTTCTCAGGTCTGTAAGGAATTTGTTC
>OU015749.1:117432559-117454607 GCA_907169655.1 Acomys percivali | reverse complement strand
TTACTGTGAAAGAAAAGAGGGAAATGTGGTCATCCTTCCTTCTCTTGCATTGTAACCAGTTGTCATCTGCTGTCCTGTTGCACCGCCGCTGGGCACCATCATCCCTTTGTTCCAGTGCCAGATGATAAATGTTTTTGCTTGAGAAGCTACTCTACAGAGGTTGGGGATACGGCTCAGCTGGCAGAGTGTTTGCCTTGCACGCAGGAAGCCGTGGGTTCCATCTCCAGTGCCACATAAACTGTCATTTCAGCACTCAGGGAGGTAGAGGGAGGAGGGTCAGGATTCCACGGTCATCCTTGGGTGCATGGTGAGTTTGAAGCTAGCCCAAACTAATAAGATCTCGACTGAAAACCACGTGGATGGTAACTAAAGCTATTCCAATACACATGTTGATGACCCTGCACAGTTGATGTGACAATGACAAAACCAGCCATGATCAGATCCTGAATGAAGAGCTGTATCACAGCTGTCACTTGCCTGACACAAACTCGTGATGGTGTCAGACACAATCCCGATTCAGAGAACCGGTGAAGGAAGGATGAAGATGCCAGCCATTTTAAAGCAGAAATGAAGTGCCGAACTAGTGAGGGTTACAGACACGTCACTAAGATGGCTCTGAGCCCCTCCCCACCCTCGAGGTGCTACATCTGCCATGAAGAGGTCCCAGGTGATCCCCCTGGCCCTCCTGCAGCACTTGCTCTGGTGGACCTAGAGTCAGCCAGGCAGAGAGTGGAGGCCAATCACAGAGCAGTGAGCTCCTGGTAGTTAGAGGCAGCCACTGAGGGGCTGGAACACATCTTCAAGATGTTTCCTGCTCAAGGCCTGTCTTAGTCAGTGTCCTATTGCTGTGAAGAGACAATATGACTCATATTAAAAAAAAAAAAAAGAAAATTAATTAATTAATTGAGGGGCTGGCTTACAGTTTCAAAGGATACGTCCATTATCGTTATGGCAGAGAGCATGGTAGCATGCACGTGTGTTGAGAGCTACATCCTGGTCCATAAGAGGAAGGAAAGGAGCAAGGGAGGGATGAAAGGAGGGAGGGAGGAAGGGATGGAGGGAGAAAAAGAGAGAGAGAAACAGACAGACAGACAGACAGAGACAGCAAGAGAGGAAGAGACAGAGGCAGGCAGACAGGGCCTAGCATGGGTTTTTGAAACATCAAATGTGTGCCCTTCCTGGGGGCACACCTCCTCCAACAAGGCCAATAGTAATAAAGAAAAGAGATTTGTTTAACTCACAGCTTTAGGCACTGAAAGCATAAACAGCAGGGTCCCAACTTTCAAGGGGTCCTCTAGTTGTGTCACATCATGGTGATGGAAACTGTAAAGGGATCAATGCAAAATAGGTCCCGGTTGCTTTTCTGTTGGCGTGATGAAACACCGTGACCCAAAGCAACTTGTGGAAGAAAGAGTTTCTTGTTTCTTTTGGCTTCCGTGTTCAGGTGGATAAGAGTTTGTTGTGGAGCCCGGCATTGTGATGCACGCCTTTAATTCGGTGGTGGTGGGGGGTGGGGGTGCGCATTCCTCAGGTGCTATCTCTACCTTGCTCTTTGACTCAGGGTCTCTCACAAGGACACAAGGCTCTCCCATTTGGCTAAGTTGTCTATCCCACAAGCCTCAGGGATGCCCTGGTCTCCACCTTCCCGGTGCTGAGATTACAGCATCGCCACCATGCTCAGCTTTCTCATGGGTTTAGAGGATTAAATTCAGGTTCTCCTGCTAGAATGGTATCTTGGTTAGGGTTTCTGTTGCTGTGAGGAGACGCCATGGCCACTACAACTCTTTAATTGGGCCTGGCTTACCGTTTCAGAGGTGTAGTCCACTGTTGGCATGGCAGAGAGCATGACAGGGTGCAGGCCGACCTGGTGCTGGGGAAGTCGTTGGGAGTTCTACATCTGGACTGCCAGGCAGCAGGAAGTGAGCTGGCTTAAGCTTCTGAGACCTCAAAGCCCATCCCTTAGCCACATGCCTCCTCTGACAAAGCCACACCTTCTAACAGTGCCACTCCCTGTGGACCTATGGGGGCCATTTTCTTTCAAACCGCCACAAATGGCAAATACTTTATTATAACGTCTGAACCATCTATCTCCCCTGCCATTGGGTTAGACTCTTCTAGCTCCAAAGAATACTCTCACCCTGGTGTCAGCCAGAAACTATGCAGGTGGAAGTCAGACCACCTGACCTCTAGGGCTCACCTAGCCTGCCTACAACATCTCAGGATAACTTTGACCTCATTCATAGAAAAGGAGCTTGCAGCCGGGCGTAGTGGTGCACGCCTTTAATCCCAGCACTCAGGAGGCAGAAGCAGGGGGATAGATATGAGTTTGAAGCCAGCCTGGTCTACAAAGCGAGTCCAGGACAGCCAAGGCTACACAGAGAAACCCTGTCTAAAAAAAAAAAAGAAAGAAAGAAAGAAAGAAAAAGAAAGAAAGAAAGAAAATGAGCTTGCCCACTAACACCTGCTTCTTGGAGGCAGCTGATGATCAAGAGAATGAAAGTTACTAAAAGGATCAATTTGTAGCATGAATGGCAGCAGTGTGTAAGGTCCTCTGAACTCTCTGCTTCTTTAACTTCCTTTTCCCCAATTTCCTTGCTCTCCCAGTATCAGAGTCAGGACAAAAGTCACAGTTACTCTGATGGGCACAAGCAGGGTGTGGCCCTCAGCAAGGCCTCCTCTCTCGCCTCCTGAGGATGCGCCTCGGGTTTAGGCTGCTCCATGCGTCTAGTTTTATGTCAACTTGACACAAGCTAAAGTCATCTGAGCTCAACTGAGAAAATGTTCCATAAGATCTAGCTGTAGGCAAGCCTGCGGGGCATTTTCTTGATTAGTGATTGATGGCGGAGGGCCCAGCCCACTGTGGGTGGTGCTCTGCCGGCTGGTGGTCCAGGGTTCTGTAAGAAAGCAGGCTGAGCAGGCTATGAGGAGCAAGCCAGTGAGCAGGGGCCCTCTGTGGTCTCTGCATCAGCTCCTGCCTCCGGGCATTTGCCCCTCACCGCTTTTGATGATGAACTACCATATGGAACTGTGAACAAAATAAACCCTTTTTCCCCAATTTGATTTTGATCACTGTGTTTCAGCACAGTAATAGAAACCCTAACTAAGACAGCCTCTTAAATATCATCTTTTCTTTGCTGCATTTTCAAACCCTCACCTGGTCTATTTTTACTCTCCTTGCTGGTTGAGCTCTGCAGTGGGCAATTCTAGCACAAAGGGGCCTAATTAGTTTCCTCTGCCTTCAAACATATTTTTTCAAAGTATGCATTGGAAAAGGACATTTAAAAAAAAAAAAAATCCCAAGACTATGGAGGTGAATTCCAACATACTTCTGACTTGGACTGCAGCCTGCCCCTCACAGCCTGCAGGGTGGCCTGGCTACAGCCTGCTATTTGCTGCTGGGCAGGGCTCCCGACTTTTCCTCCTCCTGCTGCAGGATGGACAACGGCCACCATCTCTGGAACTGCTGAGAGGCCGTTGGGCCACACATTCCCCCACATGCCAGAGTCTGAGGACCCAGGGAGAAGAGGCCTGACAGAAATGAGGAGAAGAGGAGGACTCTGAGTGCCGCAGTCTTGAAAGCAGGCTAGGGGCCATTGGAAAAACCATTATGGCATATTCCTTTGCTCTGATCCTCGCCTCGGAGCCAAACCATGTGTGGTGGCTGATTTATCCCCGTTCTGGTTGGCTGACTTTGCAGTGATCTTCCTCAGAATGCCTGTGTCCTCGCAAGGCCACCAGAATTCTGAGCCGAGAGCGGCCCTGCACCTGGGTTGGAGGAGGGAGAGGGAGGGCGATGCTTCTGTGACCTGGAACATGGCTTGGTCTTTTCCTGTGGGGACGAGTCCGCCTTTGAGCTTCTCGCTGAAGAGAAGTGCTTTTGAAGAGCAGCTGTTTTTGGAAAAGACACATTAAAAGGTTTTCCCTGTTCCAGCTCTCCACAGCCAAGGTGCAGGCTCCAGCTTTTATCCCACAGCGGCGAGACACTCACACTGATGGATGCCATTTTCTTTTCTCTCTCTAGAGACAGGCACTGAGCAAGGCCCCGAGGGTGACAGCTGTTTGGCCCTCCAGCACCCCCATTCAGCACCCTAGTATACAAGTTACTTTTCTCATTACTGTGACAAACACCTGACAGGAGCAACTTAAGAGAAGACAGGCTTATTTTGGCTCACAGTTTCAGGGGCGGGGGTCCAGTCCATTAGGGCGGGGAAAGGCATGGAGAGTAGGCCCGTTCACGGTGGCAGAAGCATGTGACTGAGGTTGTTCATTTCCCAGTGGACCAAGAGGCAGGGAGGAAGGGAGGGCCAGAGAAAGAACACCCAGGGGGACAGCTGTACCATTTAAAGGCTCATCTCCAGCCAACCACTTCCACTAGCTAGGCCATCCCAAAGTTTCCAGAACATTCCAAACCAGCCCTAGTAGCTGGGGACCAAGCATTCAACACATGACCCTACAGGGGGACATTTCAGACTCAGAGCACAGCAACCAAAATGAACTGCAGCGTAGGAGGAGAATCTGCTGGAGACAGGGAAGAGGAAAGGGGGGAGGGGTGGAAGGGAGGGTGGAGGGGAGGGAAGGGGAAAGAGCAGAAGGGAGGCAGAGGAGGAGAGGGGGGAAGGAAGCAGGAGGAGAGAGGTTGCTCTTGATTACTGTCCCTACACCCTCACCGCTGGCTAACAATGATTGACATCTTTCCAGGGCTGTCCTTATAGCTTACATAGGAAAGTTTAAAGGGTAGGAAAGGTTAAAGGTGAGCTTACAGAGCTCACACCCCATTAGCGGGCTTCAGGCTTTAGGCTCAAGGCTGCATATCTAGGAGCAAAGGCAGAGAAAGGGAGTGCAGGGGAGCAGGGCCTGGAGGACAGCCCTTCACACTCGGGGACACTGGTGCACAGGGCCTACTGGTGCAGGACTGACCTCCTCCAGAGCACTCTGCAGAGAGGACAGCCCTGGTGGGTGAGGGCTGAGGAGACAAGTGTCTCGGAGCGTGTGCAGGTGCATAGCAACGTACCCCTGGGTGGGCACGGCTGCAACCTCAGAAATGGCAAAACCAGGAAATGTAGCAAAGACTGTTTGAAAAGGTGGCCAGGAAATTTACCCAAAGCACAAGGCAGACTAAATGCTGTGTTAATTCTGCATTAAACCCAAACTTAGGAGGTCTGACTTCAGAGACTATACTCTTATCATTCTGTACACGGTTATTATACAGTCTTTTCATCACCAGTGTTGCTAGTTACCCTTTCTAGAGATGCACCAATTTTATCCATCTTTATTTTTTAGTTTTTAAAATTCCATTTACTGTTGTGTTTGTGTTTACATTCATGCATATGTGTGATTGCACAATACCACTCTGGAGAGAGAGAGAGAGAGAGAGAGAGAGAGAGAGAGAGAGAAAACAAAATTTAGGAGTCTTTTCTTTTACCATGGTTCAGGATTTAACTCACATCTTCAGGCTTGACTGCAAGCCCCTTTGTCAGCTAAACTACCTTGCTGGCCCAATTTCATTAATTTTAAAAATTATTTATATGTATCTTCTCTTGTTTCTATTACTTCTTTCCTCTAATTCCAGGCATTTGATATCTTCTTCCGACCTCCATAGGTACCTGCCAAGGCGTGTGTGGGCGCGCGCGCGCGCGCGCACACACACACACACACACACACACACACACACACACACACACTCCTAATTAAAAATAAAATAATTATTTTAAAAGGTTGGATTTTGACATTTTATTTTCTTTAAAATTTTTTATTTTTATTTTTTGAAAATAGATTTTTCTCCAGGAGTGGTAGTGCACACCTTTAATCCCAGCACTTGGGAGGCAGGGGAAGGCAGATCACTGTGAGTTCGAGTCCAGCCTGGTCAACAAAGTGAGTCTCCCAAGGGCCCCGGGGAAGTTTTTGGATACTTTTATTTAACTTCTTAGCCTTTCATCCACACAGCTAAGAACTGGGCAATACCTCATCAAGGAGACTGCCATGGGTCACACTCCCGTCTCCATGCTGCTGTTCTGTTGGCTCTTGGCTCCTCCAGCTGTAGCTGCCTTGGAGCCTAGAGCTGTGCTTGTCTGTCCTCTCTGTGGCGCCTCTGCATCTTTGTGGTGACCTTGTCAGTTCCCCCACCATCACCAGGAAAGATTAGAGACCTTACAAAGAGATTTTCCCCCCTTCCTTAATCTTGGCCCTTTGAATAGTGGCTGCCTTGGCCACCCTAAAAGTCATAAGTGAGATCTTTAAAAATAAACTGGGAATGAGGGTGCACACCTTTAATCCCCAATGCTCAGGAGGCAGAGGCAAGCAGATTTCTGAGTTCCAGGACAGCCAGGGCTACACAGAGAAACCCTATCTCAAAAAAACAAAACAAGCAAAATTGCACCATCTAGCTTTTGAAGACGATCTCTTAGGTCTGACATAAGCCACCTCATCTTGGCCAGATGTAGAAGTGTAACTCTTGACGATTTAAAATATTATCTTAATACTTTTCAAGGTAACAGAACCTATTATTTTCCCTAATCCCTTTTGTAGACCTATGAGGAAATAAACAAATAAATTCCAAGTAGCTTTGTGCTTTTTGCAGAGGTGTCTTGTATCCCCATTATATTTAACAGAGGAACAAAATCTATACATTCTTCTTCCTTTATTTGTGTGTTTATGTGTATGTGCATATGTGGGCAGGTGTATGCATTTGTTTTGGTTTTTTTTTCTGATAGGGTCTCACTATGTAGACTAGGCTGGTAGAACTTATAGAAATTCACCCACCTCTGCCTCCCAAGTTTCAGAATTAAAGGCCTTCACCAGCTCACATTTATTTTTTGTTTTTGATTTTTTTTTTTTAATTAAACAGCCATTCCAAGAATGATCTTTTCTGAAACTCATCCAGCTGGGATTAGTGTTTCTCTTTTGCACATTAAAATTTGTTCAACCAAGAAATGAAGTGGCTTGTTCTTTCACTTGCTAATTAGTGACATTTTTAATTCCTCTGGCTTGAAATCTAATAACTGTGCATGCTTCTTCTTTTCTCAATTGTGTGTTCATGTGTGAGCATCTGTAGGTTGGTGTGCACATGTGAGGGGGCCAGAGTCAATATTAAGTGTCTTTTTCAATTGCCCTATACCATATGAGTGTGTTGTGTGTTTTTGAGACAACTGATTCAGCTACAGTGACTAGCCATCAAACTCCAGGAATCCTCCCATCTCTGCCTCCCAGCCACTAAGATCACACTAATGGTCATCATCTTAGCCAGCTTCTTACATGGATGCTAGGTTCTGCACTCAGGCTGTCATGCGTACACAGCAAACACACTGCTGGTAACTGAGCCACGTGTCATCCCCATGTGCTCCTATTTCATTTGTTTGTTTGTTTATTTGTTTGTTTTTTTTTCGAGACAGGGTTTCTCTATGTTATCTTGGCAGTCCTAGATTCACTTTGTAAACCAGGCTGGCCTCGAACTCACAATGATCCACCTGCCTCTGCCTCCCAAGTGCTGGGATTAAAGGCGTGCGCTACCACGCCCGGCTCTTATTTTTTATTACAGTCTATCAAAGCCAGAGATTCTTCCTGGATTTTCCACAAGGGTCCCCAAAGGTCTGTGTATGCAATAGGTGCTCTACTTAGGCTACTGAGCTGATTTACATTGCCTTGCTGTTGTTCACAGGCAGGGCTCCCAGCCTGACCCTGGCTCCCAACGGTTGCATCAGATTCTATTTTTAAAAGGAACTGAAAATAATAAATAAAATTCTAGTGCCAAAAGGAACCCACTGGAATTGATGAGGAATGCAAGAGGAATTCACTGAAACTCTTACTCAGTATTTGTTCTCCTCTGTCTTATATTTAGGCCCATCTGGGTGTTAGTAAATCAGATAAATAACTACCCTTTATTATCCCACTAATAACCCCCCCAAAAAATTAAACTAAACTAAAGCAAACTGACACCCTGTGACAGTTGATGAGACCACCTATGTTCTAAAATGACAGGCATGTAAAACCCAAGATGTTTCTAGAAGAAGTCATCCAGGGTTCCAGGGCCAGTGGTGGGGAACTTGACAAGCACTCTCAGTCATTGCCGAAGCGTTTTGGGAAGAAAATAAGAGCCAACTTAAAAAACATCTCTAAACCAGGCAGGAAGAATTACAGATGTTTTGGAGCAAATTACTGGTGAGCTTGTCAAAATTTGGGGAGGGACGGCTTCCTCCATCTGGGTCACAGGAGGCTTCGACACCCAGCAGAGCCCAGCACAGCCCTCGACTGAGCCTTTCTTAGTTGGGAGACTGTAGTTTTCAGTTGCTTGAAGGATCTAACTACAACCTCTGCTGATTGTTTTCTCAGTATCAATTTCCAAGTCTTAGCCCCAAGCTTATAGCTATTCCCAACTGGGAACTGGGAGCCCAGGGGCGCAAATCAAACTGTCAGCGCTGCTTACAGAACAGCACGCTGAGCAGTCACATGTAAGATAAAAAGGAAAAGCACAAACAAAACCTGTTTAGGGGTGGCATTCTGTTGGTAAATTCTTGCCCACAGTAAAATGCTAGGACCCATGTAGAAACAGTCAGGCATGGTGGCAGATGTTTGTAAACCCAGGCCTGGGGAGGCAGAGACAAGGTAGATTTCTGGGCCCCATTGGCCAGTTTAGCCAAATCAGGCTATGAGAGACCCTGTCTCACATGCACATGTATGCTTACACAAACTTTAACCTAATTGTATCACCTTTACTGGGGGATGTATGTGCACGGATACATACATACAGCAAAATGCATCCCTCTAAGGTGAACCATGCAGGAGCAGTTTTAACAAACGTACAGTCGTGAAAACTATGAAACTCAAAATATATAACAATTCTTTTTAAAATATAAATTTTTCTTTAACTTTTACTTGTGCGTGTATGTGGGCGGGGTATGCATGCAAAGGTACCCAGGTGCACATCTGCAGAGGCAGGAGCAGGATGTGGGGTGTCTTCCTTTATTGCACCCCAGTACCTTCAGACAGGGTGTGTCACTGAACCAGAAGCTCTGTTTTAGCTCAGTTGGGTGGCCTGCGAGCTCCGGGGACCCGGCTGCCCCTGTCCTCCAATGCTGGGGTTGCAGGCATGCATAGCCATGCTTGATTTTTTATGTGAATGCTCAGGATTCAAACTCAGGTTCTTAGGCTTGCAGATCAGGATCTGATACCCACCACCCCAGCACAATTCTTCACCCTCATTGCTGATGCTGTGTTCTAACCCATCAGTCTGGGAGTCCACCACAGCATGTGTGTGGAGGTCAAAAGACAACTCACAGGAGTCAGTTCTTTGCTTCCACCATGTGGGGTCTGGGGATTGGATTTAGAGTGTTGAATTTAGCAGCAAGTGCCTTTACCCTCTACCAATATTTTTTAATTGTTGTATATCTTTTTATATATTTTTGGGAATCCACTAGTGATTTGTTTCGGTAAAACCTTAAATTACGAATCTTCTTTTTTTTTAAATTAATGTGTTGTACTTGAGTTTTCAGTTTCAGTTTCAATTCCAATTTTACTCCTTTTACAAAACCCTAAACAGAAATAACAAACCATAGAAAATGACATTATCTCACCGAGTGGTGGTGGCGCACGCCTTTAATCCCAGCACTCGGGAGGCAGAGGCAGGCGGATCACTGTGAGTTCAAGGACAGCCTGGTCTACAAAGCAAGTCCAGAACAGTCAAGGCTACACAGAGAGACCCTGTCTCAAAACAAAACAAAACAAAACAAAATCCCCAAAACCCAAAAATGTTAACATCTTGTGATTTATTCATTGACTCTAACAATGTTTTTAAGAGTATTATTCCATTTCCATATATTGTGGGGGACTATCTGCCTGTCGATTACTTATGGCTCAATTTTGTTTTGGTCATGAGACAAACTCTGTGTTCAAATTTTCTAAATACATTGATCCTTCCTGTGGTGCAGAAAGTAGACATCTTGAAATGTGCACACTCTCTCTCTCTCTCTCTCTCTCTCTCTCTCTCTCTCTCTCTCTCTCTCTCTCTCTCCCCTCCCCTCCTCTCCCCCTTGTGTGTGTGTGTGTGTGTGTGTGTGTGTGTGTGTGTGTAGTATGCTCTTGCTGAGACAGGATGCACAACAAATGTCAATAAATCAAAGCAACCAAACTGGGTCATTCATGTCATCTTTATTCTTACTGAGGTACTGATCCCTCACCCCAAGCCATAGTTGGCAGGTTTATTGAAACCCCAGCAGTAACTTTGGACCTGTCTACATCCATACAGTTTCATCGTTTTCCTTCATGACTCTTGAAACTGTTATTAGGAAGAATATACATATTTAGAAAAACATTTTGTGTGGGCATAATGTTTTTGTGGACTGTATACAGTTTGCCCTTGTCCATTCAAATGCTGATTTCTCTACCTTACTCTCTGGATGAATCCTGACAATGCACTGTGATGCTTATTCTGAGTATCTCCAGTTTCAAATTTGTGTAAACATGTCACCATTTGTTCTCTGTGTTGTCTATAAAAACAAACTAGCCAATGCTGAACAATAACAGAGAACAGGGTGGGGCATCCTGATCCAGTGAAGGGAGGAGAAAGAGGAAGAAGGAGAGGAAGGAGACTAGGATACTCCAAGAGAAATGAACCAGGCCTAGGAGGTGATTCTAAAGCAAGTATAATGTGGGAAATCTGCATGGAAAGAAACTATACAAACATGGAGGTTTAGGATGGAGTAATTATTGTGCAGCATTGTGCTATAGGCAAATTAAATAGATCCAGGTCTCTCTGTGTGGTTATTTGGGTATAAAGTTAGTTAAGGAATAACTGCTGATTTCACTAAAATAATAATTCAATATTAAATATTAATGATTATTCAACAATTTTGAAACAGGTTCTCTTGTGTAGCCTTCATTGGCCTGGGACTCTCTATATAGACTCAAACTCATAGAAACCCACCTGCTGGGGTTGAAGGTGTTTGTCACCAAATGTGACCCATATTTAGAACTTTTGTGTTATATGCTTAATTATTATTAAACATTCAACTTGACTTCCTATTTCTCTAGATTTTTTTCAAACTTATACTATCTCACCAATTCTCTTAGGGTTATATTTTAAATGGAATATCTACACCCATCTTTGTGTTTGCAAACTGTATATGCCTTTATGGGCTTCTTGTGAGCAGCAGGTAGTTTGATGAAACTGCCTTCTCATTTCATCTGACAATCTCTGACTTTTAAACTGATAATTAGACCACTTATAATTAATGTAATCTGAGGCATGGCCCTTCCATCCTGTTTGTTTCCATTTGCACTGTCTAATTTTTGAACCTGTTGTTGTCACTGCTTTAGTATTGAGTGGTTACAGAACACTGTACTTTTGCTCCCCCACCATTCTGCTAGCATTGCTATATATTGATTCAATTATTTTTAAGTAGATGACAAAATAGAAAAATATGTTTACTAACATATTTACTATTTTTAGCAGTCTTTATTCCTGATGATAGACCCAAGTTTCCACTTAGTGTCATTTTCTTTCTGCCAGGATCATTTCCTTTAGTTCTTCTTGTAGTGTAGCTTTGCCAAGATTGAATTCTATCAGCTGTGTTTGCAAAAGTTTTTGTTTTGTTTTGTTTTGGTTTGGTTTTTGTTTTTGTTTGTTTGTTTGCTTGTTTGTTTTTTGTTATTTGTTTGGAGGACATTCCACTGAAGACAGAATTCTAGTTTGGCAGGGTTTTTTTTTTTCTTTTACTACTGTAAAGTTGTCTTTTATTCATTCCAAATGTGCATGGCTGTGACAAAAAGTCTGGTTTTTTCCCCCCTCTGTCTCTCTTCTAAGCTGGATTGTGGGGTTTTTCCTTCTGCTGCTTTCAGTAATTTATCAGTGCTTTTGTTTATTTGTTTTTTTGTTGTTTTAACATTGGAGCACAGTATCTGTCTGAATTTTTTTTCTGCTTGGGATTCATTAACATTCTTGGGTCTGTGGATTTATTTTTTATCAGTTTTGGAAAACTTTCCCTAATACTTCTCTACACATTTTTTTTTTGCTCTCCTCTGAAACTGTATCTTCATGTGTGTCAGTCAACATAATGCTGTCCCAGAAGTTAAAGTGGCTGTCTTTCCCTGTCGCTCAGCCTTTCCATGCATTTCAGCCTGCGAAGAGATTCCTGCTGTCTCTTCAAGACTGATGGTGTTCATTCCGTTTCCTCTTAAGTCCATCTGGGTTTTTAAATTCCTCATAGTACATTTTTATTTGTAGAAATCCATGTGATTAAAAAAAAAATTGTATCTTCTATTTTTTTTCCCCTCACTGTGTTCACATTTCCCTTGAAGGCCTTGAACATATTGGTCATATTTATAAAAGCCATTTCATTTTATTTTAAAATATACATGTATTTATTTTTTTCTTCTGCATGTTTGTGTATGATGTATGTGTGTAAATGACGTTTCTGTGTGAGTTAGCACATGTGCCATGGCATACCTCCTCATGGACTCCATGGACAGCTATACTCATGTACACAACACAAACACACACACACACACTTTTTTAAAGCTTAAAAAATCCGCTGCTGCTATTTGCCTTGTATCGTCACATTTCAGCCTGCATACGTGTGGTGGGTGACTGGGTTTAGAATCGGCATAGAAAAACATGCCAGTGAGCACATTTATGAGGGTGTTCCCACAGAGTTTTAATAAAGACAGAAGACCCAGCCTGAGTGTCAGCAGCAGCAATCCCTGGGCTGAAACTCTAGACTGACTAAGAAAGGAGGGCGTGAGTGAAGCCCAGCGTTCGTCTTTTTGTGCTTTGTGGCTGTTCATGCAGTGTGGCAGTCCCCTCCTGTTTCTATGGCCTGGCCTTGCTCACCATGGTGAACTGTAGCCCTATAAACTGTGGGCAAAGATCAACTCTTTTTCTCCGGAATTTTGTCAGAGGACTGGGAAAAGCAACTAATACAAAACATATGGTATCTTAGTTAAGGTTTCTATTGCTGTGATAAAACACCATGGCCAAAGCCAACTTGGGAGAGCGTCTTAGCTACTGCTCTATTGCTGTGAAGGAATACCATTAACAAAGTGGGTTACAGAACAAAGCATTTAATTGGAGGCTTGCTTACAGTTTCAGAGGGTTAGTCCATGATCATCAAGGCTGGGAAATGGATGCCAGGCAGACCTGGTCCAAGACAGGAGGCAGAGGGAGAATACTAAGCCTGACTTGGGTTTTTGAAACTTTAAAGCTGATCCCCAGTGGCATACCTCCCTCCCAAGGCCACACCTCCTAATCCTTCCTAAACAGTCCACCAGCTCGGAACCCAACATTCAAGTAAATATATGAATCATTGGGTGTCCTGGTCCGCAGGGTCTTCAACGGGTACCTGGGGAGGGGGCAGACGAGTGGGGGGACAGGAGACACAAAGAAATGAGGGCAAGTCTGAATTCTGATCAAGCCCCGTTTATTGGGATTTTTCACAGGATTTTTATAGGCACAGGGGTATGGGTATTTGCGTAAGTGAGGGTTGCTGTGGATACCTAACTCTGGAACGCTTCAGCAGGTGTCTACCTTTACAGCTGCTATAATCACAAAAGGGGGAGAAATTCCAGAGAAAGAGGGAAGTTGTCAAAGATCTGATTAGTCAGGATACAATTCCCGGAACTGCTGCTCATGGGCAGCTTTTATAAGGCAGGAGACAGGGAAGCATATTGCTATGGCAACCCAGCTGCAGGCTCTCTCAAGACACAGGGAATTCCGGGCAGGGTCATAACGTTCTGCCACACCGAATATTTTGCTCTATCTTTATCTAGTCTAACTGGTAAGCCATAACAGGGTGGCTCCATCTTAATCTTATCTTTAGTCTAACTGCCGAACCATGACCGGGTCAGCTGGTTTCTGCCAAATGACAGACTGCTGGAGAAATGGAAGCCTAAAGGTGCATGCTCTGACAAGATGGCTGAACACTGGCCATGTGGCCCTACTGTCCCCCAAAAATGGGGGATTATTCTTATTTAAACCACCACAAGGAGGAAGGAGCTTATCTCCCCTTATAGCATACTGTTCATCACTGAGGGGAGCCAGGACAGGAAACTGGAGGAGAAGCCATAGAGGAATGCTGCTTCCTGACTTGCTGCTCCTGGCTTGCTCAGTCAGCTTGCTTTTTTATACTACCCAGGACCACCAGCCCACATCAATCATCGATCAAAGAAATGCATCCCAGGCATGCCCACAGGATAGTCTGTTGGGGACACTTTCTCAGCTGAGGTTCCCTCTTCTAAAAGAACTCTCTACCCTTATCAAGTTGGCCCGAGTCCAGCCGGCACACATGGCTTATAATTCACTAAAAATCCCAAAGGAATCTTCTTTTGATTCTCATCTTTTCAAGTTGAATTTCTTGGTCTGTCACCTTTTGCCTACTCCACATCGCCACAGCTAATTTCTTGGGTTATTCCCCACCTGGAATTTAGGAGTTTTGGGCTCAAACAGACCACCTTTCCCCAAATCTTCTACCCCAATCCTGGGGCATCTCCTGGTAGTCCTGAAATCAGTTGTATTTCTGAGACTGGATCTTTCAACTCTAAAATGAGACTTTCCATAGTAATTATTAATACCATTAATTATAGTGATAATCCAATCATAAGTTTTCTGGGGGATTAAATGCCAAGAAATTAATAGGAAACACAATGTAGGCAGCTCAAATATTGTATTTGTATTTACTATTAATCTTTCATACACCGAAAAGACCACTGCCTTGTCTGGTCTTGCTGTTCACAAATATGTGAACACTTCTAGAACGTATTAGCAGCTGAGGGAGGGAAAGATGGCTCCAGAAAAGGCCATTGGATTCTCTAGGACTGGAATTACAGACCATTGTGAGTCGTCATGTGAGTGCTGGGAATCAAACTCGGGTCCTCTGGAAGAGCAGCCATTGCTTTCAACTACTGAGAAATCTGTCCAGCCCAGGGGGGTATGCTTTGAGCATTATGCAGTCTCCCAGGCGGGGACATGAGAGACAGCGACCAGGAGTGTCATCTCCAGGAACCACATGGGATTCCAGAGCTCAGCACGCTTTAGGTTTGTTGTAGGATCCTGAAACCTGTCTCCAGCATTAGCCCTAGTAACACTGGGTGAACCCAGCGTCAGTGTTTCAGAGGGACTTTGGACGACTCTCAACACTGGCCTGTAATGTGGGTTCTGGGTTTTAGCGATCATGTACGGTTTTATTACCCTCTGTGTTCTGGCAGCTGGACTTGCTATATGTGCTACGGAAAGCTCAGCCCCAAAGAAATCAATCTGTTTGTAGCAATCTGGCTGTCCAGAATGGGACTGTGGTGACACTGTACAATTTTAGAACTTTGTTCTAGAATTTTGTATGAGTCTGAAAGCCAGACGTATGAAAATGTTTATTGTAATTCTCCAGATACTTTGGCTTCTAGGCTTTTGTATGCAAGTGTATCAGAGAGCGATCGTTCTTTAGAGTTTTATGTATTGCTGAACATTTGACCAAAACAATAGCGTGTGCTCAGGAAGGGCGGGTGTTGCGCTTCTGCATCTTGGCTGAGAAGACTTTTACATGATCCTTTTACGTGGCCTGAAGAACTGTTATCTAAATCTTGGTTGTTGGCCCATGAGCATCTTGTGTGACTCAGCTTCCTTGACCTACACTAGCTTAGGCTTCAGCCCTCTGGCCAGCGTGAGTGTGACCTGGGTTTGGAACACTGCCTGCAATAATGTGATGCCCTTTCAATCTCGACTGTCAATCAGCATCGGCATGCCACTGGCCACAAGTCGACTTTTCACGCCGGCTCTTTCTCGCTTTATTGATTTTAGACCGCTTGTTGGTACCTGTGTCCTTGGCTACCTGAAGTAAAAACCAAATTTTTCATGCATTTCTGCAGCCCTTTCTGTGCCTGTTGGCAAGCCCAGCAGGTTATCAGGGAGAGTGATTCACACCATAAATTCTCTTGTTTTGTTTTGTTTTTCAAAGCAGGCTGCCTAGGATGATCTCAAACTCCCAGTTTTCTTTCATTAGTCTCCTGGGTGCTGGGGCTATAGGCATGTGCAACCACTTCTGGCTCTTCCTTGCAGTCTTATTGGCCCAAAGTTTGAACATTGGGGATTTTGAAACACAAGATTCTCTTTAGCAAGGGTCTTGCTAAGATACTGTTCCTTCAGGGTGAGATTCGTAGATGATTTTCACAAGACAGAATTCCAAATTATAAAATCCAGTAAACCTGGGGCATGTGAACAGAGGTGATGAGAGGCACCTTCTGTAAAATATCCATCTAGAGGAAGTCTTTCTGCCCTTATCCTTGAATGATGGTTTGAATGAGAATGGCCCTCATAGACTCAAATATTTTAATGCTTAGTCACCCAGGAGTGACACTATTTGAAAGGATTAGGAGGATTAGGAGGTGTACCCATATTGGAGGAAGTGTGTGAGGGGGGTAGGCGTTGATGTTTCAAAAGCCCATGTCAAGCCTAGAGTCTCTCTCTCTCTCTCTCTCTTTCTCTCTCTCTCCCTCTCTCTCTCTCTCTCTCTCTCTCTCTCTCTCTCTCTCTCTGTGTGTGTGTGTGTGTCTGTCTGTCTGTCTCTGTCTCTCTCTTCCCCCCACCTCTCCTACTGCTCCATCACCTGCCTGCCTGCTGCCATGCTCCTCACCTTGATGATAATGGACTAAACCTCTGAAACTGTGCTCCTGATGTCTCTTCATAGCAGTAGAACGGTGGCTAAGACACCGTGTTGGTGGTGATATGCAGCCACTGAAAATGGCACAGCAGAAAAGCCACAGATGGTGGAACATCAAAATCAAAAAGCCTGAGCTTCTGACACCGTGGAAGGTCAACCCAATCCACACGACAGGCGAGACTTGAGTGTCCTCAGGCAAGGTCTTTTAGTTTGGATCTTGTGCTGCTCACAGGGAAGCCTAGTCTTCTGTTGAAATCCAAGAACAGTGACCAGTTCTGAAGACTTGGGCCCAGTCATCCCAGCATCATGGCTGATGAATCTTATGTGATCCACCCTTATCAGTGTGCCAGGCTATCTGTTGCCAACCTAGCACAGCTTCTCCCCCCTCATACGGAAGAAACCAAGAACTACATTTTTCACAATTCCCTCAGTGTGGCTTTGAATTCACTTTGCCCAGGAGGGGCACTTACATGAGAAGCATAGGGTCATGTGGATGGCACAGCAGATTCTGACAGTTAGGCCTTTTGACATAGTTGATTGACATATGGTTGATTCTAACTCACAGACACACTGCTTGTCTGTGCAAATCAAGTTTTACTTGGACACAGCTATTTACCTAAGGATCTTACACCTTGTAAGTTAGTAACAGTAAAGTTGGGCAGCTGCTAGTAAGTATAAGTGGTTGTAAAGCCTAAAGTCTTTATATTCTGGTTTTGTCCAGAAAAAATTTGTAGGCCCCAGCACCTTGGGACCTGCTATAGAGTACATGCTCAAAACTTGGGATTGGATATCAGCTGTCTGGAATGGGGAGAAGAGAGTTTGGTATATAGAGTAGGTGCCATGGGGTAGAACAAGAAAATATATTGAAGTATGATGTCACATATTTGCTTACACTGCCCTACTACAGTCTGATATATATGTAATTTTGTCTCATTTTTCTCTTCAAACACTATGCAATGAATAACAAAAGCAAGAAATCCCACAGTTTAATCTCAATATCTCTCTCTCTCTCTCTCTCTCTCTCTCTCTCTCTCTCTCCCTTTCCTCCCTCCCTTTTCTTTGTCTATCTAGCTATAGAGAGACAGGATGGGGACAGGAGATGGGGAAAGTAATCTCATACTCAGTCCATGATAACTTTTAACTGCATAAAATAATTTATCTTCTTGTGGGCCCAGCAACATTCAGTTGTGAAAGAGTGAGAGCTCATGGACCCTACACCTCACTGAAGGTCTACAGGAAGTTTGTGGTGCCTGAGAAGGGAGGGGCATTTTCTCCTGTGGTGTAGTCACTGACTAGATGTCCAATCTCCTGAAAAAAACCTTAATTAAACTCACTGGGTCATGAAAGAAAGAAAGAAAGAAAGAAAGAAGAAGGGGGAACAGCTGGGAAGAGGAAGAGATCAGCAGGAATGGAAAGCGACAAGAGTAGGCGATGATGAAAGGATCAAAATACATTATTTACATGTATGAAAATGTCATAACCCATCATTATGTATAAGTAACAGCACTAATTTTAGAAGTGAACAATAAACAAATAATAATTTATTTTCTCTAAGCTATGTTTGATTTCATTAGGTAAAAATATATAGGCATGAGAGCAGGGATGGGGGGTGTGGAGGCTCCCTGGACAGGTGACTATGCAGAGGTCCTGGGTGTCCTGGTGTCCACTGCTAAAGCCTGGGGCTGTAAACTCTTTCTGTCACTCTGCAAAGGCTCCATTTTGTCCCAGCTGGTTCACCCACGCCAGGTTCTTTGGTAAAGTCTTTGGGTTTCTCATGATGGGCCTTTACCTATAGAGAGAAACCCCTTCGGTTCATGAATATTATAGAAATCAGCTTTGTTCATGCTCTGGGCAGAGCTACAGGTCCCCTCGTGAGTGGGCTAACTGTCATCCTAACATCCCAGTGGCTCTCCCAGTCCCGGGTCTCATGTTCTCTGATGGGGAAAGAAGAGCAGCCAAGGCTCCTCACTGCCCATTGCTCCATGGTGAGCAGGCTTACAGCTTGATGAGGCGGGCAGCATCATCTCCCACAAAGCCTCAAAGTGTGGGACACCTCCAGGGATTTACCGTTTCCAGAACTTGCCAGAAACTGTTGGGTGTTGTGTTTCCCTGTTTGCACACAGCTGACTGAGAGCTGTGGCAAGCTGTTGCTGGCCAGCAGTGCAAGAGAGTTTGACCTCCATGGCCCAAGCAAAGAGCAAAATTCAAAGCCTGAAGTACAGTTTCTATTGCACCACCATCAGGTCAAACTATCATGAGTCAGACCACCATGAGTTGATGACTGTAACTTATTAGTAGTAATTATTATTTTATGTGCATGAATGGTTTACCTGCATGTACACATGTGCACCTTGTATGTGCAGTAACCACAGAGGCAAGGAGAGGATGTCAGATGCCTGGAACTGGAGTTATAGATATTTGTGAGCCACTTGGTAGGTGCTGGGAATTGAACCCAGGTCCCCTGAAAGAGCAGCCAATGTTCTTAGCTGCTGAGCTATGCTATGCTACAGCTATGCTGTAACATATTTTTTATAAAGAACAACAGAGTTTCCCAAATGAGGTAAAATCATGGCTGTCCTGGAACTCACTCTGTAGATAGGCTACCCTCAAACTCAGAGGTCAGCCTGCCTCTGCCTCCAGAGTGCTGGGATTAAAGTTGTGTGCCACCCAGCTAGATATAATTTGTGTGTGTGTGTGTGTGTGTGTGCGCGCGCGCGTGCTCATGTGGAACATGCATGTGTGCAAGTGTATTTACCTGTGTATGGTGCCCATGTGTAGAGGTCAGAGTCAGTGATGAGTATTTTTTCTTATCTCTCTCCATTTTTTAGTTAATTTACTTTATATCCCAATCATAGCTTCCCCTCCCTCCTACCCTTCAGTCCCTCCCTCTCACCTCACCTCCCCCACACCCTTCAGTCCTCCCATTCTCCTCAGAGAAGGGGAGACCTCCCATGGATGTCAACCCGCCTTGGCATACCAAGTTGTAGTAGGGCTGGGCGCATCTTCTGTTGAGGCTAGACAAGGCAGCCCAGTTAGGGAAAAGGGACCCAAAGTCAGGCAGCAGAGTCAGAGACAACGCCTGTCCGGCTGTTAGGAATCCCATATGAGGACCAAGCTGTACAACTGTTACATGTGTGCAGAGGGGCCTAGGTCCCATCAATGCATGCTCTCTGTTTGGGGGTTCAGCCTCTGTGGACCCCTACAGGCACTGGATAGTTGATTCTATAGGTTTTCTTGTGGTGTCCTTGACCCTCTGGCTCCTTCAATCCTTTATCCTCCTCTTCCACAGAATTCCACACGTTCCACTTAACGTTTGCCTGTGGGTCTCAGCATCTGTTTCCATCAGCTGCTGGGTGAAGCCTGTCAGATGACGGTTATGCTAGGCTGCTGTCTGCAAGTATAACAGAGTATCATTACCAGTGTCAGGGGTGGGCTCTCTCTCATGGCACGGGTCTCAAGTTGTGCCAGTCACTGGCTGACCGCTTCTTCAATCTCTGCTCCATCTTTACACCTGCACATCTTATAGGCAGGACAAATCGTGGGCTGAAGGTTTTGTGGCTGGGTTGGTGTCCCAGATCCTCCATTGGAAGTCTTTTCTGGTTACATAGATGGCCATTTCAGGCTCCATATCCCCCATCCCTAGGAATCTTAGCTAGAGTCACCCTCATAGATTCCTGGGAGTTTCCATTGTCCTAGGTTTCTAGCTTCTCCCCCGACTCCCCCACACACTTATTTCAGTTCTTTCTCCCGGTACTCAAAAATATGGAACAGCTCACAAGTTTGCATGTTGTCCTTGCTCACGGGCTATGCTAATCTTCTCTGTATCATTCCATTGAGCACCTTTTCTTTTTTCTTTTTTTTAAGACAGGATCTCTCACGGAACCTGGTGCTCACCATTCTAGCCAAGTCCTTTGGCCAGTCTAATCTACCCACTTGTCTCCATCACGCAACACATGACAGCCATATGTACTAGAGACTTGAACCCAGGTCCTCATGATTGCAAGTCAAGCACTTTCCCCATTGAGCTATCTCTCCAGCCCTTATTTTTAGAAGCCTTTAAAGACAACTATACATGCTGGGTGGTGGCGCACACCTTTTATGCCAGCACTTGGGAGGCAGAGGCAGGTGGATCGCTGTGAGTTCGAGGCCAGCCTGGTCTACAAAATGAGTCCAGGACAGCCAAGGCCACACAGAGAAACCCTGTTTCGAAAAACCAAAATAAAAGAAAAGAAAATAAAGACAACTATACTCTTTGTGTGCCAAAGCTCAACAGGAGAGGATCTTATATATTAGCGGTAATGTAGAGTCTGGTAGGATGCCTTCCAAACAGCTACACTAAAATCTGTTTGTCAACTTCACACTTTACATGGATCTTTGCCTGTTTGTGATCTCCAAACTTTACATATTGATCATTTGGAAAATGCTGATTCGCCAAGTTGTGTAGACCTTCCAAATGTTGACCCACTTCACTACAGAACTGTTTTTAATTCCTTGACCTCACAACCCATCACAAATTATTAGGAAGCTGTCAGTCTCATGGTGGCAAATATAAACTTTCCCCAAATTCTAGTTTGTCCTTGAAATATTGAGTTTTGCAGTTGGCAAAATTGTTGTCAGTTATTTTCTTTGGAGTATAGGCTCATTGAATTTATTTTCAAGATAGTATCTGCCAAAATACCCAACTCAGAATAACTATACTTTGCCTTTCCAGTAAGACAGTATTCCATAAAAGAACAAAATGTCTAGCTTAGCTCACAGTCCAACAGTCCATATGAGGCTCTCGTTTTTCAGCAGTCAACTATGACAGCCTATATGGAGCAGGACTGGTGGGCGTGGGCTGGGGACGTAGCTCTGCTGGAAGAGTGTTTGCCTACCATGCACGAAGCCCTGGGATTGTTTCTCAGCACCTCAGAAACAAGGTATCAGGGTTTCTATTTCTGTTGACAAAACACCATGACCAAGATGGCTTATGAAAGAAAGCACTTGGTTGGGCTTAAGTTTCAGAGGGCGGGGGTCCACGGTGATGGAGCAAACAAAGGCATGGTGGCAGCGGCAGGAACAGCCGAGAGCCCACATCTGATCACTAAGCAAGAAGTGAAGCGAGCACTGGGAATGGCATGGGCTTTTGAACCCCAACGCCTGACCCAGTGACACACCCTCGGCAAAGGCCATGCCTGAATCATTTCCTGATAGTTCCACCAACTGGGGACTAGGCATTCAGACAAGAACTTGTGGGGGCCCTTCTCAAATCCTAGCATTCAATTGGTGGGGGCAGGGGGGGATAAAGAAATTCCACTCATCCTTAGTTACACAGCAAGTTTGAAGGCAGCCTGGACTACTTGACATTCTCTCTCTCTCCCTTTCTCTCTCCTTCTCTCTCCCTCTCCCTCCCCCCCCCCCCCCCCCCCCCCCCC
>OU015749.1:117407486-117418566 GCA_907169655.1 Acomys percivali | reverse complement strand
CACACACACACACACACACACACACACACACACACACACACACACACTAAATTAATTCACTCTACATTCTCATTGGTATAATGTTCTTAGATAAGAATTTGGATTTCAGATTGTAAAAAATTCTAACACAAATAAGCCCCTCGTGTTTTACAGAAAGTAGTTGTACTAAAACAATTGTTCACTTTTTAAAAAATTCAAATATAACTAAGCAGCCTTTGCTTTTATTTGCTAAATCTGGTAAGTGTATATTAAAGTCTATCACAGGACACAAAGAAGATAAAATGAAAAGAAAAGTAAAAATATTTCTCATAAATAATAATCTATATTTGTAAATGGCATTGAATTTAAAATTGTTACAGAGATGCACACCTTTAATCCCAGCACTTGAGAGGCACAGGCAGGCAGATTGCTACAAGTTTGAGGCGAGCCTGGTCTACAAAGTGAGTCTAGGATAGCTAAGGCTACACAGAGAAACTCTGTCTCAAAAAACAAACAAACAAACAAACAAACAAAAAATTATCAGAGACAAAAAAGGATATCATATTTTGATAAAAGATCAATCTATCAGAAGATTTAATAACTGTAAGTATATAAATGCCCAATGACAGGGTCCCCAAACATACAAAGCAAATATTGACAAAAACCTAAGACAAATTCTACAATAGTTAGAAATTTTGATATCTCACTTTCAGTAAGGCCTAGAACTGCCAGATTTAAGGTCAGTACAGAGATGGGGACCTAAACGACGCCCAGAAGCAAGTAGACCACGTGGCCTGTGCATTCCATCAGTGTTCACTGAACTTTAATTCCCTCTGTGAGGTATTAAGAAGAGAGAAAGCCATGTGACTGACTTTTGGAGGCGGGCCCTGTGGGCCATGAGAAGATTGGTGGGACCACACAGCTGGGACTTGGTCCCATGGGAATGTGGCTGTATAAAAAGAGGAGCAGCGCCTGAGTTAGGACAGGAATGTCCTTTCACTTGGTGACATCCTATAGTGCTTTGTGACAGGTGGGGTCCTCGCCAGGTCCTGGGCTCTGACCTTCTCAGTGTTCTAAACTCGGAGCCAGGTAAACCGCTTTGGTCTATAAGCCGCCCCGTCTGTAGTGTTCCGCCACAGCAGTAGCAACCAGACTATTACAGAAAAGCATCACCCAACACCAGCGGAGTCCAGCTTCTTCCCAGACCACGGCGGGCAGACACCAAAGCTTGGTACATATTAAAAATTAAAATCACCCGGAACCACAGTCTTTAACTACGGTGGACCACAACTAGAAATGACAACAGTAGAAAAGCTGGAGGATTCACAATGCCTTCTCACAGAACCAATGTGTTAGTGAAAAGGAAAAAAATCAGCAGAGAATGGGTGGGTGGGGGGAGTAAAATTCTTGGAGACAGAGCAAAAGCACCACATATTAAAACTCCCAGGATCCCGTGGGAACTGTCCTTAGAGGGACATTTACAGTGAGCCATGGCTGCACTGGATGAGAGGAACCGTGGCCTCTCTCTACACCCTAAGGTACTGGAACGTGAGGCACAAACTAACCTCAGAACAGAAGGGACAGGAATGACACAAATTAGAATAGAGATAAACAGCGAGTCCAGGACAGCCAAGGCTACACAGAGAAACCCTGTCTTGAAAATCCAAAAAAAAAAAAAAAAAAAAAAAAAAGAATAGAGATAAACAAAACAGACCGGGAAAGCATCAGAGGAAAGCAAGCTGCCTGAAGCTGCTTCTTTGAGACCCACAGAACCGGTGTTTGTGTAAGGAAGAGATGCGTGCTCACTGCTCTCACTGAATGCAGGGCTGTGGCTTTGGCTGTCCCTGCCTGCTCCGGCTCTCATCTCTACGTCCAGTGCACTAGGACCATGGGCCAGTTGCTGTTTCTACTCAGCTTTACATGGGTGCTGGGGAACTGAACTCTAGCCCTCACGCTTGGGCGGACAGCACTCCACCCTCTGAGCCATCTTCCCAGCCCTTTCTTTCTGAACTTTTACTTTTAACTTTTATATTTTGGTTTTGGTTAGCTTGTTTGTTTTGCTGTTTCCGTTTGAGGCAGGGTCTCTCCATTCAGTCCTTGCTTCCCGAGAACTTGCTCGCCATATAGACCAGGCTGGCCTCGAACTCAAAGATCCTCCCACCCTCTGCCTCCCCAGAGCTGGGATTAAATGTGTGACCCACCACACTCGTTGGCACTGTTTCTTTCAATAAGGCATGAGTGGTTAGGTTAGCAGTGTTGGGGACCAGTGACCCTACTCCAGGACCCTTTGTGGGGAAGGGGTCAGCTCAACTCTTGGGGGTCCGATGCTCTCTTCAGACCACTGATTCAGAAAGGTGTTTGTCTAGAGCCCTGGGGACTCTGGCCTGAAAGGTGCCCCATGGCTGTTCTCACTTTCTGGAACTTTCCAGCCAAGCCAGCAGCGCATTGCTTGGGCCCTGCTGGGATGTGTAGCCTTGGCTGATGTCCCCCAGGTCCCCTCTCTTCTGTGTCTGGGTGAGAAGGAAGATGTCTCCCCGTGTTAATTGGCGCTAATGAATTCTCGCAGCCCCTCATGCATCTCTCCCTCCGCTGCTGCAGGAAGCTGCTGACAGCAGCACTTTGGCATTGTTCTCTGTGCACTGAAAACCAAGCAGCGCCCTTGGCTGCCTGAGGTGCCCTGCTGGGTGAGAAGAAGAGGAAGATCTAGGATGTGTGTGAGGTTTAAAATAGAGCCAGGGCCCTCTGAAGTGCTCTCAACATGTCTTACTCATGTACCCATAAGTACATGGGAAGCCTGATTAAAATTCCTGTTGTATGATGTATGTATATATATATATATATTTGTATGCATGCATGCATGTCTATTATGCATGTATGTGTGTGTGTATATGTGTGTATGCATGTTCATGTATGTATAAGCCAAAGGCCAACCTCAGGTGTTGTCCTTTAGACACCAGCCAACTTGGGATTTTTTTTTTTTCTTTTTTGAGACAGGGTCTCCCACTGGCTTAGCACTCAACATGTAGTCTGGGGTCTCTGTCTGGCGAGCCCTGGGGATCCACTCACCTCTGCGCCCTCAGAGATGGAATTACAGGGATGCACTACCATCCCAGCTTTTTAAAAATATGGGTTCTGGGGATCAAACACAGGCCCTCGTGTGCACCCATCAAGCAGTTTACTGATAGCTGTTTCCTCATCTTTCCAAACCTTCCCTCGTATGTGAGACACAGCTACTGTATTTTGAGTCCTCGTTCTGGGAGTCCCTGTACCAGGCTATCGACAGACCTGTACCCATGAGGTGGGCACTGTCATTGCCCACTTTTGACAAAGGAAGAAGTTGGGGGCCAGACGGTCTAAGTAATTTTATTAAGGTCACAGAGCTAGGACCAGGGAGGCAGGATTTACAGTCAAGTTGACTGGCTCTAAAGGCCCCCACTCCCCTCCCCCATGTTTTTTTGCGTTTTCTGAAGCAGGATTTCACTACTTGGCCCAGGTTGGTGTAGGACTCATCCTGTAGATCAGATGGGTCTTGAACTTGCAATCTTTCACGCCTGACCCTTGGCCCCTTGAGGGGTTAAGATGCTAACGCCAAATGATCTTTACTCTGATTTACAACTTCAGAGCATCCCGTGACCTTCACTTATCCCAGGAACCCTTGTTCCTTAATCGTGAGCATCACCGATGACATTTCTATTGCCTGAAGGTAAGGGATACGTCTGCTAGCAGAGAACAGAGGAGCTAGCCCCCGTGCTCAAGGCTGATTACAATATCCCAGCCAGAGAGAAAGGAGGCACATGTTTTGGGCGATGAATTAAATTGACATAAGATAATCTGGGGCAAAACCATATTTAATTATGTTGGTGTGTTGGGGAGTCCCACAGGAGACCCAAAGATGGGTCAGATAATTGTCATCTACATAGCGTAATACAGAATGGAGTCTTGGGGACTTGGGGCTTCTGAGCGTGTTGGAGACGAATCATGGGAAGGGGGCGGGGTTAACAATGGGCTTCGTTTGCAGAGAACATCTCCTAGGTGATAGAAGCTGTCGGGGGCAGCATCGTTCTGATATAATTTACCAGTGTGGATGTTGACTTCTCGGAAGTACAGCTTTGCAGCAGTCCTATGCCTTCAGTTCCTCAGAATAGCTGCCTCAAAATACATCAAGGAAGTGTATTTCGGGGTGGCATATTCTGGTCTCCTAAAGTCATATTTTTGGGTGGTATGCTGAGTCCCAAAAAGTAAAAAGCAGAGGCAGGGGGAGAGTCATGTGGCTTCAGTGCAGCCAGGACTTCAAGAGCTGTGGGGCTGTGATTAAGATCAGCATCCTCCCCTTGTCCTCCCGGTGGGGATAAGAAGCTAATCAGGAAAGCCACGTTGACAATAGAACACAGGAGAGGCGGTTTCCGGATCTGAACAGATGCAGACGGTTCTTGGACCTTGCAAAAGAATCTGCATTTCAAAAGCCTTTTGTTATTTACGTGTTGCATACGTGTACAGGTGTGCACATGTCACAGCACACACGGTGAAGTCAGAGGGCATGTGAGAATCGGTTCTTGCCTGCCCTGTGGGCTCCAGGAACTGAACTCGGGTCATCAGGCTCGGAGCTTCATCCTGAGGAGGTGGCAAGTCTGAGGAGCTCCGTGGTGGGAGAGGACAGTGCAGCTGGGGTAGAGGGAGGAGATTCCTCCTCATGACAATGCCCTCCACCAAGACGGGGAGAAAATTGCTCATTGTGGGACTAGGCTGAGAGGGACGGGAGTGAGCAGGCCTGGAGACACCGTTCTAGAAGAGGAGGCATCTGGGAAGAGGCGTTTGGGCTTCGCGTAGAGCTCGAAGTCTTCCTCCCAGCCTCTGAGGCCACATTCTTGTTCTCCAAATAGAAGAGGCCTCTCCCATGAGGCGTTCAGGATCTGCTCTTTCCATCACCGGAGGCACCTTACAGACAAGAAGGAGGAACTGTCCTCCTCAGCCTCCTGACCCTCACCTTACCTCTGCGCTCTGTCATCCTTGCGGGGGGTGGGGGGGCCCTTGTCTTCAATGCAAGGCTAGAAAACCCTCTGACTCAGGTAGTGAAGCGAAGACTGGAGTCCACCCGTGTGACTCAGGAGGCGGGCGATGATGGCGTCTGTGTGCCTTCTCTGACAGGGTGCTCACAGTGCCTCAAACAGTGCTTTGCAGCCTAAGGTGGTGTGGGAAGGCCCCGGAGCCCACTCCATACCCCAGAAGTTTCTGATCCGCAGTCCTGGGGGTCGGGATTGGGAATCTGCATTTCTAACACATTCCGGGGGCGGCACTCATAGCATTCCACCCCAGTTTACACTAGGGTTACTGGCGCCCTCTGTTGGTGATTGGCAGGACAGCAGGCCTTTCTCTAATGTGCACCGCTAACATCCAGCGCGTGGTAGGAGGAACCTATCTTAATGAGAGACTCTCTGCTGAGCCCTCTAGGACAGCACTCCAGGAACAGTGGCAGTTGCAGAGAGATGTGAATGGGTAGGATCAAGAGACTAGATTGCGGGCCTGGAGAGATGGCTCAGAGGTTAAGAGCACTGGCTGCTCTTCCAGAGGTCCTGAGTTCAATTCCCATCAACCACATGGTGGCTCATAACCATCTGTAATGAGATCTGGTACCCTCTTCTGGCCTGTGGGTGTACATATGCAGGCAGAACACGGATTGCATAATAATAAATAAATAAATCTTTAAAAAAGAGAGACTAGATTGCATATCTCACCCTGAATACACTTCTTGGGCATGTTTTATAATGGTCATTGAGGGGCATTGCAGACACCAGAATAACTCAGAAAAGCTGCCCTTTTTTACTTAAAAAAAAAAAAAAGACATCTAAGGGTTGGGGGGGGGGCTGGATCAGGTGATGAAGCCCTTGCTGCGTAAGCATAAGGACCTGAGTTCAAATCCTGAGCACTTACATATGAAGCTGGGTGCAGCAGCGTACCTATAACTGGGAAAGCAGAGACAGGCAAGTCCCAGGGGCTTGCCTGCCAGCTAGTCTAGACAAACTCCTGAGCTCCGGGTCCAAACTCAAAATATAATGAGACAGGATGAGGCTGTCACACAGCAGCCATCTCCCTCTGCCACTGAGGAGGCTCTCTGAGCCTTCGGGTTCCCAAGACACCTCATGCGTGATAATGAACCTGTCACTGTCTCCTGTTACTTTCCAGTTTACTTTACAAGTTGCGTTGTTGAAGCTAGAAAAGCTCCCATCCCCCCTCAGATAGTTAAGATGTGTGTGGGTCTCTGAATCCCAGTCTGCAGATAGGAACCAAGGCTGGGTGGGCTGTGGGGGTTTTTGTAAGCCCCGTGCTTCCAGACCTGGAACTGGAGCTGTAAGGGTCCAGGTGGCCTGAGCTCAGCCACCTTAGCAATAGCATCGTAGGCTGATAGCAAGAACAAACAGAACATGTTAACATTGCTAGCCGAGCAAGAGCCCTCCACCTCACCCTGCTGGCTTGGAATTTACTGCCCCTACCTCACCCTGCTTGGAATTTACCGGCCTCCGAAAAGATATGTGGCATCCATACATCTTACCTCAAACATCTGCCAGAATCAAGTGCCCCCAACCCCCCCAAAAGGTCACCTTTGTTAGCCGATCAGTTGTTAACTAACCATTGTTGCTGAATTCTGCTTCTGTAAAGGGTATTTAAACCCTCAGCTTTTGCAGGACGGGGTCCTCAACTCTTCTGAGCTTGATGGACCCCGACACGTCGGCTCAATAAAATTCCTTTGATTTTGCATCGCCTCTGGACTCTGACTGTCAACTGGGCTTCCAGGAATAGACTCTGACGACCTGGCCTGAGTCTAACAGAGCCCTTGATTCCCTGCCTTTTGCCCTGACCCTTAATGGACCCTGAATGTCTGCAGGAAGCAGAGCACAGGGGAAGTGGATGTCACCAAGATGAGATTCAGTCCTGGAAAAGCAGGTCACCTGCTAAAGCTAAGCGTCTGAGGCACAGCCAAAGTGGAGCCGTGCCTGAGCCCTGAGCCTTCTGCTGGTGCTGTGGGCCTAAGTGAGAAGCCAGGTGGTCACAGTGCATTCATTTTATTCTCTCACAAGTGGAGATGACAATAGTTGTCTATTCTACTGTCACTCCAAGATTCCTGCAGCCTTTCAGCTGTGTATAGCAGCAGTAAGGGGTGGTGCCAGAGCCCTCTGCTTTCTCTCAGTGGTGTCTAGTAGCAAATCTTTTTACATTGATTGATTGATTGATTGAACTGTGGGTTATGCATGTGCCACAGCATACAGGTAGGGGTTGGAGGAGCACTTACTGGAGTCACTTCTTTTCTTCCATCATGTGGGGTCTGGGAATCATTCTTTGTTATTGTTGTTGTTAGTTAGTTAGTTTGTTAGTTTGTTGGTTGGTTGGTTGGTTGGTTTTTCGAGATAGGGTTTCTCTGTGTAGCCTTGGCTGTCCTAGACTCACTTTGTAGGCCAGGCTGGCTTTGAAATCACAGCAATCCTCCTGCCTCTGCCTCCTGGGTGCTAGGATTAAAGGCGTGCGCCACTATGCCCCACCCCTGGGAATCATCTTGGCAGCAGGCACCTTTACTTGCTGAGCCACCTCCCTAATTCCAAGTAGTAGATATCTAAGACCAAGACCACTGTGCTGGACAGGAGTGTGCGGTGTGGGAAGTTAAATAACTATCTACCGCCCCCCACCCACGGTTGAGATGTGGGGGGAGGCAGGATTTGAACCCAGGTCTCTGGAGCTGGGCTTCAGACTGACTACACTGTACTACTCTGTAAATATGGGGCAGGATTTTGGATGCCCTCAGCCTCTGGCTGCCCATACAGTGCTGAGGAGGAGCCCTGCAGGGCCAGCCGTCTGTTCTCCCATTCTAATCATGCTTGGGAACACAAAGCCTTGGAGGACCCCTGATGACCGTAGTCCTGTGGCTCCTCCCTCCCCCAACTACCCAACCTCACACACATGCTTGTACATATACAAGAGCAGAGTCCCCCCTCCCACACACACACATACTCTTATCCTTACAGAGAAGGTGAAGGACCAAGAGCCTGCAGCTCAGGGGAGGCAGGTCTGCCTGCTGTCAGGTGACCTGTCACTTTTGACCCCACAGATACCGAGGGGAAGGAAAGTCCTGCCTGCCCAAATCTCCCCCACTCAAGTCAGTATGATGAGAATCTATATGTCGGCAGTGGAGAAGAGCTGAGGGGAATGAGGAAAGATGAGGAGCACGGGCCTGGAGGGGTGGCTCAGTGGGTAAGCACCTGTACTCCTCTTTCAAGGACCCTACTTCCATTCCCAGCACTCACACTGGGTGGCTCACCATCTCCTGTAACTTCAGGAGCTCCAGGAGGCCCTGTCTGTCCCCTCTGGTCTCTGCCGGGCACCTGCACTCATTTGCAGATGAGGAAAATGGAGCCACAGTCACAGGGTGACAGAGGCTGATGCAGGCGTGAGGGGGACAAAGTACCATAAGCTGAGAGGCAGGGCGTGGTGTGGGAGGTGGGACCCAAAGGAGGGCAAGGTGGAGAGAGGTGAGTCCATGGCAGCAGGTGAGTGGCTGGTGGGGCTCTCAGTGGGAAAGGCACAGGGGGCCTGGAGATTAGAGCCGCAGAAAGGAGACTGACTGGGCTGCAGGGTCAGGAGGGAGAGGCTGTAAGGCAAAGAGAAGAAGAAGGAAAAATGCAGCCCTGAGAATCATAAACAGGGAAGCAGGACTTGCTGGGTAGAAGAACAAGGCCTGGGAGTCCTGGAGCTCACTCATTTCATTCTCATAGGAACACACACACACACACACACACACACACACACACGAAAGAGAGACAGAGACAGAGACAAAGGAAAAGTGAAACCCTGATTAAGCACACATAGTGGGCTCAGAGTAGCATCGAGGCTGGGCATTGAAACCTCCATGGGTGCATCCCAGAGGGCTTCCTGGAGGAGGCAGAGATAGATGGAGGAAGCAATGAAAAAAAAAGCAGCACCTAGAGCTGCAGGCAGGCCAGGGAATGGCAAGGGTTAAGGTGAGACAGTAGACTCAGAGAGACAAGGTCTGTAGGCGGGTCCCCAGGACTCTGCTCTGGCCTCTGCCTGAAGAACAGCAGAAAGCCTCTGAAAGATCTTACAGAACGCATATCCATGTGTTTGAACAGAAGTGCAGGAACCTCTCGCTAGAGAACAGATGGTGAGCACTGGAGGCAGGCGGCCAAGGCCTACTGAAGCAAAAAGAAAAAAGAAAAGAAAAGGAAAAATGCTGAGCTTGAGGGAAGATGGAAGGGGGGGTGGCGGAAGCCCGGGCTGCTGCCACGGGGCCAGTGAGATGGGTAGAACAGGAAGGCTAAGTAGCCGAGGGTGGCTAGAAGGTGGCAAAATTCCCCCCCCCCCCCCACCCCCCCCCCCCCCCCCCCCCCCCACCCTGGCTCCTTGCTGTAGGACAACATCTGCCTTTGGTACCCAGGGGATGCCTATTTCCTGGAAAACTAGCACCTCCTGCAGGCCAGGAACAAGCCTTCCTCCAATCTGCACAGAGGCACCGGATACACGGCTGTGCCAAGGCTGGCAAGTGAGTATCTAAGGCCAGTGAAGAAGCCTCGTGTCTGGAGGGCCTGATACCTTGCTGTGTGGAAAGGGACCTGCATCAGATGGCTGCTGGGCGGGCTGCTAAAGATGCCCATGGAGGCCTTCTCGCGGCAGCTGGAAGCTACCCAGAATCTCCTAGGTGTCTGTCTTAGAGAAAAGGGGACGAGGTAGTCACAGCTCATAAAAAGTGACAAGAAAACAGAAGTTATGACAAAGTGGGACTAGGGCAGCATTGGGAGAGCTACATAGAGACACCATTTGAGCTGGGCTTTGGAGGATGGATATGAGTTTTGTCGTGCTAAGAACAAGGGCACTAGAGGTTGAGGAAAGAGTGCGGGAACGCATTGGGGTGTGAATGCCTCTAAAAGACACTGTAGCTGATGATAGGAACCCTTCTTCACCACAAGATTTGTAACCTACAACCCAGGCTAACCTATGTTTGGTTTTACATGTAGCTCCATGCATGATGTAAGGAGCTCAGACTGGAGCTACACAGATACAGCTACAGGTAAGAGCTAGGGATTCCCCCCACTTCTGTCTAGGATGTGCCCAGAAGCGGAAGGTTCTAGACTCTTAGCCCAAAAGCACGGCACTGAGGAAAAGAGTGTTGTTGAGCTCTGTACCCTCCATGACTGACAGCAGCCAGGTGACTGCACCCTCCTCCAACGGCGCCCCAGCAGTGCCCTTGAAAACACATTTTGCCAGCCTCAGGGGCCACTGTATGTCTTCTTCCATTCCTCGGGTCTCTTTCCAGTTAAACCACCTGATTCCACTTGTGTTCCCAAGCTTGGATCCAAGAGGACCAAACCAGGATAGGCACTGTGTCTGAAGCACAGGCCTGCTGGTGCTGGCCGTGTGCCATGGAGAGGCTCACAGCTCTGAGTCCCTTCCTCAGGTTGATCCTAGACACAGCATCAGAGGACTGGGCATCTCACTTGGCACTCTGTTTATCCAGGTTCCCTTTCTTTCTGTCTGTGGAGATGGAAATGTGACAGAGGCAGAAGAGGTGAGCCAGCAGCGTGTGGGGGATCCAGAGGGTCTCTTCTCTGTCTTGGGAGCCTGTCACGTGGGTCTTGGGGATGGCAGATTGATGCTCCTAATTACACTTGGCTCAAGATGACTTTAAGTGTTTGTCTTGTTCCCAGAGCCCACAACAACAGCAGACAGTGGGGAAGGTGCCAAGAGGCATGCTGGGTAACTGAGGATGACAATCTGGGATGGGAAGTGAGATGGGTGATGGGTGTTGCTTGCTGGTGTTCTTGGCTGGTCTGTCAGTGCTTTCTAGTAGGGTCACAGGGCTAGAGTAGCCTGGCAAGGATGAATCCACCCTCCTGTCTTAAGGCTCAGCTACTCAAGACCACCTGTCCCAACATGGATCCAAATCCCCCCGGTAGTGGCCAACTGGCTGATGGAAAATGTTTTTGAGTCTAGTTTACATTTCTTCTGCCGGTAGAATGCTTATTTTGCTTGAATTGTCCTATGTGTGTGCCTGCCTCTCTCTCTCTCTCTCTCTCTCTCTCTCTCTCTCTCTCTCTCTCTC
>OU015749.1:117397220-117407476 GCA_907169655.1 Acomys percivali | reverse complement strand
TCTCTCTCTCTCTCTCTCTCTCTCTCTCTCTCTCTCTCTCTCTCTCTGTGTGTGTGTGTGTGTGTGTGTGTGTGTGTTGCTGGTGATGGAACCTGGAGCCTTGTGCATAGTAGGCAAGCATTCTATCCTTGAGATACCACTATCTTTGTATATATATGCACATGTTTGTGATGACCAGAAGTCAACACTACGTGTCTTTCTCAATCTTTCTCTGCCTTTATTTGTAATCAGTTTTTTGCTACTTTGCTTCTTTCTTCCACTCTTCTCCACCCTTTCAACCCCCTAACACTAGATAGGAGAGAAAAGGGGATAGAATGGAAGGGGGGTGACATTATCATTAGACTACTTCCTGTTGATTAGGGGTGTCTTGTTCCTTGGGACAAGTATGATCTTCGCCATCAGGATATATCTAATTTCTTGTTGTTCTTGTTTCTTCTTTGTGCACAACTACTTAACAAACTACAGCCAACCAAGGACCTACCCCACCTCTCAGAGGCCCTGGCATTCATATAACCTCTGAAAAGCTCCCAGAATTCCAAACATCACACACTCTCAGAAACTGCAGCTGGCAAAATCATGGCCCTGCTAGAGCATGAGGCAAATCATAGTCAGCTTCTGTGGACAGTCCGAAGCAGCCCCAGAGCCCACAGCTGGGATTAAAATGAAAACATATTCCCATAATATGTTTGTGTTTTTTAAAAAAACCAACATTCTCACTACATTTATTTTTGTTGTTATTGAAATGGGATCTCTCACTGTCTCTCACTGCCAAGAGCTCATTGGTTAGCTAGACTAGCTGGCCTTCAAGCTCCAGAGATCTTCGTATCTTCACCTGTCCTACACTGGGAGTACAGGCATGCCCTGCAATACTTAGCTGGGATTTGAACTCATGTCCTCATGCTTGCATGGCAAGCACTTTACTGACTATGCTGATCTCCCCAGCTCCTATACATCATCCTTGGTTTGTTCCTGGTGACATTAAATATTTTCTGGAGCCTTATGCATACTAGGCAAGCATCATATCATTGAAATACACCCTATCTTTGAGTGAGTGTGTGTGTGTGTGTTTGTGTGTGTGTGTGTGTGTTGTGTTGTGTACATGTTTGTGATGGCCGGAAGTCAACATTGGCTATCACTCGCAAACATTCTTTGCCTTTATATTTGGTGTTGTTGAGACAGGATCACAGAGGAAGAGAACTCATACCCAGAGGCCAGCTAACACCCTTCTATACTGCCACAGTATGTGGGGAAACCTCAGATACTCTAAAACTAAGTGTACTAGTGTACAGATCTGTGGCTGGAGTGTCAGGTAAGGGTGGGGTTCCAGAAATGGGTACAGTGGGTCAGGTGCAGAGGATGAGGTGGGCATTCCTGGGCAGGGGAAGGGTAGGGAAAACTTGAGGTCTGGCATGACTACACCTAGGAGGGGTCTGGTACAGAGCCTGAGGCCTGAGGCCTGAGGCCTGAGCCTTCACCTGCTCTCAATAGAGACCTAGGAAGTTGCTGCCAGGCGAGAGGAAACTGACAGGTGTTTATATGCCTCCCAAGACGCATAAGAGGTTCAAAGATGGCAGCAGCTGTAGAGGAGCCCTGTAGCTCCTGGCATGTGTCATCCCAGGCATGACCCTCTCAAATCTGCTTACTCTTCGGGCTGCTGCCGGAAACAAAAACAAAAACCTGTAAATAACAACATCGCAAATAATAACAAAGCACTTCACAGATGTGGTCACTGTGATTGTAGCACTGATGTTGAAGTACAGCTGGGGCATGGGATAGGTGTCCTCCCTCCCTGTTCCTGCACTTTCCTCCAGAGCAGGTGCTCATATGAAGGAACTCTTGAGAGCTGAGAGCAGGTGGCACTCTTCAGAACTCCAGGAGAGAGTGAGGTGCCCCTAATACCTTGCTCTCTCCTCCCTCCTCCCTCCTCTGTGGCTGCAGCAACTCCTTATCTGTCCAAACCGGTTCTGCCCAGGTACTTGGTGGCCACGTTCAAGCAATTGTACTTCAAATTCCTGTAGCTGTTTCAGGGTGCAGGTGACCTGGGCAGGATTCGTGCAGAACATTGGCACCTGTCATCTCCCCAGACAGCGATGCGGACCGTCTTGAGGAGGGGTGGTCCTGCCTCTCCTACAGAAAGCTCCTTATATGTTCCTATAACTATAGAACGCAGGGTCTGCAAAGGGGGCTTCTAAGAAGCTTCCCACCAAACGGAGGGCCTCCGGTGAGTCTGGCGAGCCAAGGACCAACTGGGCCCTATGCCGTTGTCCAAGTCACTTTCCACTCCTGTCCTGTCGCTTCCTAAGTAACACGGACCACGTTGGCCTTGGGCGAGCACATCTCTGAGTACTTAGACGCAAAGGAGTGCTTCCAGGGGCCCTCCTGACCACACTGAACTGGTGTGGCAGCTGCAGGGTGGACTTTGAGAACCTCCAGGGGGCGACCGGACCTGGGAAGGCATCTCTGGCCGCGCGCCGCGCCCGTCCAGCGTGTGACTTCACCCAGCGCCCGGAGCCAACGCGGCACCGAAGGCCGGGTCCCCGCCCACGGCCCCGGCCGCAGGTGCCAGGAGCCAGGGGGCTGCGCCTGGACCCGCGGGGCTGGGGACCGCCAGGCGTCCGGACTACGCTCCCGCCTCTGCCTCCGCCTCTTCTTTGTAGCGAGTCCCCGGTCGGTCCTCCCCGCCCCCCGCGCGGCCCGCCGCCCGCCTTTCTTCCTGCCTCGCCTTCCTGCGGCGCGGCGGCCTCATCTATTATAGATGCTCGGCCGCGGCTGACATCAGCCAGCGGCCTTCCGAGCGTGCGGTCCCCAGCCCGGCCCAGCCTCCCGCTGCCGCCTGCGCCCGGCCCCGCCGCCCGCTTTCTGCATGACTGTCACAAAGGTAAGCAGAGCAGATCGTCGCCGCGCTGGGGACCCGCGGGTGCTGCAGCCCCCCGGGTCGGGGGCCGAGGGGCGCAGGAAGGGATCTGGCGCGCGCGCGCGCGCGCTCCAGCTCCCAGGAGTCGCTCGGCCCCCGGGGGACTGCGGGATGCCGGGAGGGAATGCGCTTCGCAGCTGTTCTGGACAGTGTGGACCACATCCCCACGCGCCCCGGGACTGCATTTTTAACCCTTATGGAAGATGCTGCAGTTTTAACTCCCGGAGAGCTGCTTTAGGATGGCGGGCGCACTGGGTGTCTGTCCCTCAGTGTCACGCGCCGTGAGGACTGAGGGCCCGCATGCTGATGATTCAGGGATAGGCTGGCCATACTGGCCGGGCTCACGAGGGAAGCTGCACCCCACCTGCCTGCCTCTGCTGTGTACCCCAGAAGCCCCGGCCCCACTCCAAAGCTATCCCGTGGAGGCGCTGCCCGGATCCATGAGCAGCTGCCAATGACTTCGGCTCTACTGAATTGGGGTGGGGTGGGCAGGAGTGTGGCAGGGAAGAGAAGGGGGGCATCCTGGCAGGCCCCAGATTGGAGGAGGTTCTTGGGCTTGTCACAGCAGCTCGGGTTTGTTGAAGAACTTTTTTGGCATATCTTCCCTGCCTTCGGAAGGAAGGATAGAGTTGAGAGGAGAGTCCGACCGGTATGGTGGGAAGAGCTCGGTACTAAGGCAGACCTGAGCCACTCAACTGTGGAGGGCTAGGCCTGCTTTGGGCTCTGGTTTCCTTTTGTGCCATGGAAGAGTGATAAGATGGGCCTTTGTGGTGGTGGGAGAACTAGAGAAGACTGTGAACTGTACTCTTCCCAGGTTCTAGACCTCACATTCTTGGCATTAGGCTTGGCTTTGGCATTGACCATGGATTTAGCCATCCATATACCTCGACTGGATTCCACCTTGCCCAGCTGCTCAGCTGGCTCTCACAGCTGGCTCAGTGGAAGCGGAGCAGGATAGGCAGCCTGCTGTGGTCAGAGCCAGACGGGAAAGGCCAGGGTGTCCATTCTAGATTCTTCTAATACGCACGCTCCATACCCCAGTGACACACTCACGCCGGCTTCGACTCCACTTCAGACTTTGTCATCGCCATCAGCTCTGGGACTTGGGAGAGTTCTGAGAGTGTGAACTGGAGGCCTGGGCGTGTACATACCTGGGCTTAGGGTACTCTGTCAAGCTTGCTATGTCAAACGGCAGGGTGCTTAGTGTTTTCAAATGAGCACAAATACCATTAGGCAGAGGGATGGTTGTTATTGAGGTTGTAAATGCCAGAGCTTCCGAGCAGGAGGGGGCAGAAAAGTAATTCACAGGCCCAGTGGGTGGGGGTGGGGGGGAAATAAGCACTTAGGCTGGTGATTATGACGCCAGAGAATTGACTCAGAAACCTCTCCTGTCTATGTACACAGGTTCAGACAACTTTTCTCCCTTGAATGTAAAATTGTTTAACTGAGGAAGAAGCGGAGGCTTAGAGAGGTGCAGTAACTCGCCTAAGGTCACATATATGGCAAGATGAGGATTTACCCTCTAGTCTGCCTCAGACTCCAGCTGGAGACCATACCCCATTGCTCTGTACTATTGACTGTGAGACTTCCATGGCACAGAGACACTGTCTGGAGGCCTGGGAAGGCACAGGACAGGGAGACCATCCAAGTGGGACCCACTTAGCCCACTTGCCTTTAAGGTACACAAGGATTCTTGCCTAACACCCTTTGCCACCTCCCTGCCCAGCCCCCCAACAAACCCTCCTTCTGTGTGTCTCTTGGTTCCTGCTCAAACCAATGTGGCTTTGGCTTAAGCCAGATCAGAGGATTAAGTAAAATCCCCACTTTAACCCTGTCTCCTCTCTCTGCACCAGCCCTGCACGGCACAACCCCATTCCTGTAAGGCACAGGAAGGCCCGCTGAACAAGGCTCTTCCATTGCCCTGAGAGTTAGAGTGCACGGCCTCTAGTTCAAGGTTGGCCACTAACTGGCCATATGACCTTGGACCAGTTGTTTTTCTCCCCCCCCCCACCCCCCCCCCCAAATCCTCGGGCAGGAGCTGGTTTTAGTGAGCCGCTCTGTCTTCCTCTCTGATAAGGTAAACTTGGGACTGTTTGGTGTCTGGGGTTGGTCCAGTTCCTCACAGACTAAAAAGGAGAACCCAGTAAGGAATGTGGGAGGTGGAATCACTATGGGGAAGAGGGACCCGTGGTGATCGTCATCTGCTCCAGGTGAAGAGTCACGGTGTTGCGCTCCGTCCTCTGACAGAATCCTCTGGGGTCAGTGCTTGGTGGAAGGCACAGACGCTGAGCTCTCGGAAGGACTTGGCAAGGTAGAGGACAAAAGGAGGAAGGAAGTTGCTGGACTATGAGGGGCACTTCCTTACGGAGCTAAGCCTCGCTCTCCCACTTTCTACTCTGTCTCTCAATGTTTCCCAAGCCCTTCCTCGTGCGGAGCCTCTGTATCAAAAGCCTCAGTATCTGTGGAGGGACTTTGGTATCTGCCCTAAGTGCCAGTAGTGGCACAGCCATGCTGTGGCCTTCTAGCCTAGTAGCATGTTAGGGCATCTTTCTTATGATGTTCAACTCTATTGAGCGTGCTTTGGCAAGTTACCCTAATTTCTTTATGGAATTGGTTAGGGCAGGGGGACAAAGAAGAAATACAGACAAGGGAAGGACCAGGTGCCCCTTCTCACCCTGTAGACACCTGGCCATGGCCACACCTTGTGACTCTACAAAGCTAGCCCACTAGGAGAGCCCAGAGACTGCTTCCTGGTGGCAGGCCCTCCAGGCCACAGCCGTGCTCAGATCTCATGCCTTCCCTTCCTAGTGTCCTGTCTAGATCCATTCCCTGACACGCGCTGTGCTGGCATTGCTACCCGCAACCTCACAACATCTGACCCGCTGTCAGAAGATCAGAGCAGCATAAAAGGCATCAGGACTGTGTGCAAAGTACAAGTTCATGGGCCGGAAGAAAAGCCTGTGGGCTGTATGTAGGCGTCGTGTTGGTCTCGATTGAGATCTGACTGGAGGTAGAGGTGCCTTACACTGACTGGGCTTGTCTATCCTTCTACGTGCTGCGTTGAGTTAAAGCAGTGGTTCTCAACCTGTGGGTGGAGACACCTTTGAGGTTGCATATCAGATATTTCCACTGCGATTCCTAACAGTGGTAAACTACGGTTATGAAGTAGCAAGGAATATAATTGTATGCTTGGGGGTCATCGCAACGTGAGGAACTGTGTTAAAGAGCAGCAGCATTAGGAAGGTTGAGAACCGCTGAGTGAGCTGGTAAGCTGCTCAGGCTCTGAGGCTAACGTGGAGATCACAATGCACCCCGAGTGGCAGGAACCAGCCGTACATGATCAGGACCTAAGACAGCCACCTCCTATCTGAACAGTGAGTGTCTCCAGGAAAGGGGATACATTGTCACCACATCTATGCCCTTCTTTGTAGACCAGCCTTCTTCCTCCCGCCTTAATCACAGTAATCTGCCTGCTTACAGGAGGCTCTGGCTTCCACTTGAAAGTGAAGGGGCCAAGGAAGGCATTACCCTGCCCAGGAAACAATGTTTAGCAAAGACCAGATGCCTCCTGGGGATCTGCGGAGCCACCAGCGGAAAGCAAAATGTTAGCAACGTCAAACATCCTACGCTTTTCCTTGGAAAAGGAGGCTGCGCCCCCCCCCCCCCCCCCCCCCCCCGAGATCCTGGGAGCACAGGTCATGACCCGCCCTAGCCATTGGCCAGCCTGGGGCTAGAGGGCTGAAAGCTGGTCTTTCAGACTCTGAAAGGCCTCTTTCCTTGTGCAGTTACTCTTCAAAGGGACCGCGGGCAGCCTGGATAGTAGTGGTCAGCTGGGAGTCTAGTAACCATCCACCCTCGCCTTTCCCGGTTTGCGATGCTGAGACCTGGACTCCCCTCTGCTGGACCATCTCCTTATTCAAAGTGTGTGTGTGTGTGTGTGTGTGTGTGTGTCCGTGTCCGTGACCGAGTGTGCATGTACAAAGGCAAAAATAATGATGGAGTCTCACTGTCAGGACAGCAGAGGAGTCCAAAGCCACAGTCCAACCTGGGTCCCAACAGCCCATCCCTAGCTCCTCTCTGTCCTCTACCTCTGACTGGGAAAAGAAGGTTAGGCTACAGGTCACAAGCCTGGTCCAATGACCCTAAGGTGGCAGGGAAGACCCAGCTCTCCATCCGTCCTACAGCCCCTCTTGCCTCCTCCTGTCTCTTGTCCCGCTTCCAGGGGTCTGGTACTCTCAGGCAGGAAGGTGTGTGGCTCAGCCATTCAGCCTTCCCCAAGCTCTCATCTTCAGAATACCTACCTGGACCAGGCGATGGCTAGTTGCCAGGGACACAGAACACACAAGCCACACAGACCCTGCCCTCCAGGACTTCAGAGGAACAGCGAATGGATGGGATGAGACAGGGTCCCAGGTTAGGTCTCAGGGTGGCCTGGGTGGCAGTCAGGAGCCGTCTGTCCTGCCTGCATGCTGTAAGCACTCAATAGATGCAGGTTCCTTGGTTCCTTCATCCCTCCATCCCTCCATTTCTTCCTTCCATCTTCTCTGCCACCGGGTAGTAAAACCCATCCTCTAGAAAGGACAGGAAGTCCTTTTGTCCTTGATAGGCTGAGAGGCCCTGTGTTCTCTAGTGGGAGACCTCACCCCTTGGCACCTGTGGTCCCTCTTAGGAGTCTCTGGGAAGGACCGTGAAGCCCGTGCAGACCTGCGCTTGCCAGTGAGAAGCACAGCTGCTGGCTGGGCCCGTGGCCTGGCGGCATCAGGCCCAGAGACTCATGGATGGAGTGAGTTTTTCCACTGCTCTTGGGCAGGCCCAGCAAACTGGAGCAGACACAGCCCTAGCCAGCACCACTGCGGGCCCCCAATGCCAGCAGAGTTTCTGCTCCTGGCACCAGAGCAGCCAGTGGCTGATTTGCATCAGCCTGGGCCCACAGAGCTGATAGGATGTCCAGAAGATGAGGGAATGTGTGGAGTCCCTGTGTGCACATCCCTGCCCCTTCCCATCTCTCTAGAGTAGCTACATGGACTACTCTGAGCTTACTAGATGGCCTCTGGGGGCCCAAGGCCCCAGCTCCAGAGCAGCCTGCAGCCAAGGCAGCTGGGAGCAGCTGGCACAGGGCAGGCAGGCCCTGCCAGGGCAGGGCAGATGCAAAGCCAGTGGCTGCCATGTGAGAAAGAGCTGTTTAGAATGAGCCTCCCTTTGTGGGCCTGGAGTGGCACCAGCTGCTTGGGGGCGTGAAAGAGTGGGGGAAGGGGCTGCCACTAACCCTTCCTTCTTTCCCCCACCCCTGCAGAGGCCCCTGGAGGGACTTTGTAATCAGTCTCTGGCCGGGCCCTTCCTTCTAATTAATTAAAGGAGCACTGGGGGGGGGGGGGTGCTGTGTGGTCTACTGGGGACTCCGGTTTACAGAGTATCTGCATGAACCATAGCTCTGAATCCTTAGGCCAGCTGCACGGGGTGGGGTGGGGAGTCCCCTCAGTTTAAGGATGAGTAAACAGAGCCTTGAGGGTGGAGGGGTCACCACACCCACATCACAGAGCTTATGTGGGTCAGAGGTGGATGCAAGCCCAAGTTCTGACTCGGGAAGCACAGCCTTTCCAATCTCCTCTTCCTAGTTCCTGTCCTTCAAGATCATGGTGGTCATCATGGGGGTAGTAAGTATGTGTCCTGCGGACATGTGAACAGATGCACCTGGCAGAACTGGGAAGTGTCTGGTCTGGTCTAAGGACAACAGAGGACACCTTGTCCAGCACACTGAGGATGGAAGACTTTGGTCCAGACCTGCAGCCCCATCCAGAAGCAGCCTTCCCTTCCAGACAGACAGTTTCTGGTGAGGAGGGGGAGTCAACGGCATTGGGAAAGGCAGGTTTTGAGGCCAGATAGGTAACCCTCTCTCATTTACTTGCTCCGTGTTCTCTCGCAAACTGCCTAACCTCTCGGACGTGCTTCGCCATCTAGTAGCTAGGATGGATGACGGGAACACTTTCAGGGATTATTACTAACTCTGGGGGAGCCTGTGCCTGTGGAGCACTCACCACACACCTGGCAGTGATTTCTAATACATCAGGAAGGAAGAAAACGGACTAGCATCCCGGGGCTGCGAAATCAGCAGTCCTGGAGGCCTGGACCAGCCTTGATTCTGCCTTGATGCTTCTAGTAGGAGCTGATCCCACAAAGGTTCGGGGGCTGACTTGAGCTGTGTTAAGAAGGATGAAGAGGAAGGGGTGGCAGATGAAACAGAGGTCGCCTAGGTGTGGGTGTGAGGCACAGTGAGAAGGCAAGATGGGCAAATGTCTGGAGCCAAGCTCTGATGCCCACAGTGCCTTTGCCTGGGCACCACAGGAAGGAGAGTGGAGTACGGGCATCTTCTCACTGGAGGCAAAGGATGCCCTGCTGCAGGATGCTTTTCTTATCACCACTTTACGGATGAAGAATCCATCACTCAAAAGCCAAGTGACCTGCAGAAGGTAGAGCAGTCAGGCAGAGAGGAGGCTGACCCAGATGTGAACCTTCCTTTCCTCCCCTTGGCCCAAGAGTCGACAATGGGAGAGTTCAACCTGGCTAAGGGAGGTAGACACGGCATGGTCAGTCACCCTGGCTCTGTCTCCAGAGCTTTCAAGGAGGGTAGTGGTCACCTTGGCCCCAGGCTACAGAGTGAGGTCATTTGTTTCCAGATGAGCTCTGGAATAAAGGGCAAGTTGGCTCTGGCAAAGAGCTCCCTGCCTTCCATCTCCAGGGAGCCCAGTCGCAACAGTTTGTGTCCTTTTAACTTCTCTTATTCTGTAGATTGGGCTTTGGCCTTTAAAGCGGTCTTGTAGGGAACTATATGGAGGTGTTGGAAGGCCACTGCTCTGAACTGGGCATCTGCACAGCTGAAGCGTCAAGAAGGTACAAGCAAAACAAAGGCGGCACACATGCCACAGGCTTGAGCTAAACACGCCACTCATGCCACAGATTTAAATGCACTGGGGCCTGTGAGGACAAGGGCTCCCATCCCAGGCGCTCCAGCCACACAGAGACAAAAACAAAAAGAAATTCCCACTGAGGAGGTTGCCAGGGACCCCACGCTCAGGGTTAACTGCCCGAAAACCTATGGTCATAGGGTCAACCCTGAGCCTGTGAGCCCCACAGCAATGTTTGAGGGTTAAGAATGGCCCTGTTGGTCTCTTCCATTTGCTTGTAAGTAGAAGCAGCCCTCAACCTTTCACTGGGTATAGATTCCTGTTTTCAAGGGATTCACAGAGAGGGCAGCCACAGAAGAAGAGGTAGCTACTATCCCCAAAGTGCTTAGGGTATGTCGTGTGTGTGTGTGTGTGTGTGTGTGTGTGTGTGTGTGTGTGTG